>VFSX01000104.1:7500-52500 GCA_016618255.1 Chlamydomonas sp. UWO 241
GAGACTGTCAGTAGGCAGCCTGAAGTGTGAGCTTTCCAACATGCCCATTTTTGTCTCATGGGACTGAGTGTGGCAGCCGTGGCATACATGCAAAAGGCAAATGGCCCGTTTACTTTAACACTAGAGTGTGCAAGCACTGGTCCAATGCGCAACATGAGCATCAGACAGGCTGTAAAATCCCCCTCCCTGCGTGTGCAAGCACTGGTCCAATACGCAACATGAGCATCAGACAGGCTGTAAAATCCCGCCCCCCCCCCTGCGTGTGTGTGGCAGGTGGGATACGACGAGCGCTCGTTGAACGACGTGCCATTCAACACGCTGCCGCTGCTGATGCCAGGTGTGTGTGTGTGTGGTGTGTGTGTGTGTGTGCCAGGTGCATATGTGTGTGTGTGTGTCAGGTGCGTGTGTGTGTGCGTGTGTGTGCATGTGAGTGTGTGTGTGTGTGTGCGTGTGTGTGTGTGTGTTTGTGTGTACGGTAACATTGATCGCCATCATCATTTCAGCATTACAGGCACGCTGAGGCGGCCGTCCCTCGCTGGAGCCGCCCTGCATAGGCACGCCACACACCCGCATCGGCACGCCACACACACACACACACAAACACACGCACACACACACTTGCTCAGGCACGCCCGAGGCAGCCGCCCCGCGGTGGAGCCGCCCTGGCACCAGCACCGGCACGCCGGCTAATGTGAAGCTTTTGGTGCACGCCCCGGCAGAGCCAGAAGAAGAGGAAGCAGAAGGAGCGGAAGCAGCAGCAGCAGAAGCAGAAGAAGCAGAAGCAGCGGAAGCGGAAGGGGAAGCAGAAGCGGGAGCAAACGCAGACGCAGGCGCGGAAGCGGGGGCAGAAGCGGAAGCAGAAGCAGCAGCAGAAGCGACGACGGCCGCGGAGGCAGGGACGGTGGCGGAGGCAGCGGCGGCAGCGGCGGTGGTGGGCAGCAGGGACGGCGGGTCACCTGCCATGCATGACATGAGCAGCAACAACAGCAGCAGCAGCAGCAGCAGCAGCGGCAGCAGCGATGTTGATGATGCGCCGCTGCGCGCCGCCGCTGCCGCGCTCGACGCGCAGCGCGCCGCGGTGCGGTCCCTGAAGACTGGCCCGCCCGCGCTGCCCAATGGCGACCCGCTTGTTGTGGCGGCCGTGGCGGTGCTGCAGCAGCTGAAGGTGCGTGTCTGTGTGTGTGTGTGTGTGTGTGTGTGCGTGTGTCTGTGTGTCTGTGTCTGTGTCTGTGTCTATATCTGTGTCTTGTGTCTGTGTCTGTGTGTCTGTGTCTTTGTCTGTGTGCGTGCACACCCGTCGTGTGCGCGCTAGACACACACACACACACACACACACACACGCACACACAAGCGCGCATGCACAGGCCTTAGGGTGACCATGTACCCCGACTGTTTGCGTGTGCAAGCAGAGGAGCAGTGCCCTCACACACACACACACACACACACAGGCAGAAGAGCACGCGCGGGGCACGTGGCTAGCGCTGGACGCACACACACTCACACACACACACACACACACAGAGTCTTATGTCGAATCTACCATTCAAAGCATCCGACTGATTGTAAAATCGACGACACGTGTGTGCACACACACACACACACACACAGGCAGAGGAGGAGCGCGCGCGCGACGCGTGGCTAGACGCGCGAGCCGCGCGCGCGCCACCGTCCGCCCGCACAGCATCTGTTTGGGAGGCGTTTGCGGAGGATACGGCAGCGCCGGCGGCGGCGGGGGCTGGCCGGGAGGGCGAGGGGGGAGAGGCAGCGGAGGAGGGTCCGTCGCCGGGCGCCGAGGCTGGCGCGGACGCGGGCGCGGGCGCGGGCGCTGCGGCGAGCCACCCATACTACGTGGCCGCCACCTGGCAGGTGCGCCTGCGTGCTAAAACCCTAAAACCCTAAAACCCCAAACCCTGAAACCCCAAACCCTGAAACCCTAACCCTGAAACCCCAACCCCTTGAACCCTAAACCTTAAAACCCTAAGACCCCTAGGAGTTAGACTCTACTCTAAACCCCAAAACCGCTCGCGCATGATGTTGAGTTTACTTCTGGCGGTCACGCGTACGGTTCCAACGCACCAGCAGGACTTAAAGGAAGCAGTCCAGGACTGGAAACCTCAGCCTCAGAGCCAGGGTCCGGAGAGAGCGCCGGGGTGCATGACAGGCATATGACCCAGCTGTCGGCGTTGCTAGCTGCCCCTGAGCCCGCACCGCATGCCCCGCCCCACCCCGACGCGCGGGATCGCTAGCCTGGGATGCTGGCTACACACAGGTCACGGAATCAGTCAAAACTATGCAGTGGGTGCGACGGTAGAACATAAACCGTGTGGGGTGGGAACTTCCCTGTGGGGAGTGGGGTGTGTATGGGGACTGTGTGGAAACTTGCCACCAAAAAAACACAGGGGGGTGCGCCCCACGGGTAGCGCCACACAACACAGTGCGCCGCAGCGACACTCGCTTGCTGTGACGCTGTGACGTCGTCTCCCATCCTCCCCTTCCCCTCCAACCCCCAGCCAGTGCGTGGTTGACTCCCGCTCCTGCTCACTCGTAAACACACACAACAAATCTCTATCTAGCGCCAAGGGTCGTCGCGACCCCCGCCGTCTCCCATCCTCCTTCCCCCCAATCCCCAGCCAGGGAGTGGTGGATTCCCACTCCCACTCACTAGCCCTGGTAGGCTGGCGCGCTGCATGGCGTTGCGGTCTCTCTCAGTAGACCTCCCCTAGACGTGTAGTCTAGGCCTTCACTCACGCCTCGGGGTCCTCCGGGCGCGCACGTGTTCACCCTGTGAAACCCACTCACTAGCGAACACAGTAGACAAAATCTCAATCTAGCGCCGAGGGTCGACGCGACCCCCGCGGCTCCTATCCTCCTTCCCCCGGATCCTCACACAGCGAGTGGTGGACTCCCGATCACTAGCGAACACACTAGTTTTAAAGTTGTGCCGCTTTGCAGTTTTACACGTACGCGCCCGGAGGACCCTGGGGCGTGTGTTTACGCATAGACTTCACGTCTAGGGGGGCTCTACTAGGAGAGCCCACAAGGCCACGCAGCGCGCCAGCCTACCAGGGGCGAACACACTAGGCAAGAGCTCGAGCTAGCGCCGAGTGTCGACGCGATCCCCGCGGCCCGGGGCTGAAACCTTGTCCTGCGTCACATAGCGTGTGCACCGTCTCCTAGTTTGGGGTTTAAGGGTGTAGGGTTTTAGGGTTTATGGTTTTAGGGTTTGGGGTTTGGGTTTAGGGTTTAGTGTGTATACAAACCCTTTGAACAACCTCCAAGTAAACCCTGAAACAGACGAAAGTGCTGTCGACCTCGTGTCACCTCAGCAGCGCACATGTCATATGATTGGTGGAAGCCATGGAAACTTGTTGCCGGTGCATCGGTGCGCCCGGGCACCCGGCCACCTGTGCCCAGCTTTCACTCCACGTACGGAGCGCCCAGCCTGCCCTGACCCCCCAACCCCCCCTTACCCTTGCAGCTACCTGCCGAGCCGCTGTTCTACGAGGCAGACCGCGCGACGGCGAAGGCGTTTGCGCGGCAGGTGGCGGTGGCGCTCAGGGCGCTGCCAGTGGCAGCCAGTTGACGGCGCAGCCTGCCTTGCTTGTTATCCCGGGCCCCGACAGAGCTTGGGCACGCGCACGTGTGTAAGAAGCCAGTTCAAAGCCTGGCGGAACCCGAAACGGCTAAGGCGTTTGCGCGGCGGGTGGCGGTGGCGCCCAGGGCGCTGCCAGTGGCAGCCAGTTGACGGCGCAGCCTGCCTTGCTTCGTTCCTCAACGCCAAGCCTGCCGTCGGGGGCATTGGTGTGGAGCCGCGCCGGGGCGGCGTGCTACGTGTGCTCTTTACCGTGGCGTCTGACGCTGTGGCTGACACCGTCGTGCGCTCCCGCCGCAACCTGCGCGACGTGGACCCGTCGGCTGCTGTCTTCGACGTCCTCAGTGACCGCGAGGAGGCGCAACACCGGGCGCTGTGGCCCGCTTTCCTCGCCGCCAAGGCTGCGGGGAAGCGCGCGCAGTTCCACCGCGCGCGCCTCGTCGTTGACGGCGAGCGGGTGCCTGCACCTGCTTGCTAGATGGCATCCCCTCTGGGGGTGTTTTTGAAGGGAGGTGGCGCCACACGCGTGCGGTGGCGGGTGCGGTGTGGTCGCTGAGTAGAGTGCTGCGGCGGGTGTGCTACTAGCCCCGCTTTCGGTGGTCTGGGGGAGGGCTTTTTGGTCCCTTCATGGTTTTATACCTTGGGTCCGCCTCTGGCCATTTGAGGGGCTGGGTGTGCAGCCTGCACAGTGGTGCTGCTTGCTTGGCGCCCGCCACCAAGTGTGGATGGCGTTACCGTGGGCTACTTGTAGCTTGACCTTTTGTGGGCCTTGAGCCTTGATTCTCTAAGTCCCACTGGAGCTTTGGAACCGTACGTGTGGCCGCCAGAAGTGGATTGTAAAACTCTCATCATCATTGCTTGTTATCCCGGGCCCCGACAGAACTTGGGCACGTGCACGTGTTTAAGAAGCCAGTTCAAAGCCGGGCGGAACCCGAGACGGCAAAGACGTTTGCGTGGCAGGTGGTGGTCGCGCTCAGGGCGCTGCAAGTGGCAGCAAGTTGACGGCGCAGCGCCATGCTGATTAATCCGCGCCCGGGGCCAATGCCTAGCACGGAGCACAACGGCATGTGTTCGTTCGAAACGAAAACGGGGTTTACATCCGACCATTGAGTCTTTGCTGGAAAGGCAATGTAACTGTAACTGTAACTAGTTCCGCCGCCGCCGTTGGCTCCAGTAATCTCATCCATGCCCGCCAGCAATCTCCTCCACGCCCGCCAGCAATCTCCTGTATGCTTTATCCCATTGACCACGACCATGACGCGCTCTAAGCCGCGCAAACACAGCGAGGTCGCCGGCGCGCTAGTCGCCCACGCGGCCACCGTCACAGACTCGGTGAGCAGCGGTTCCCCCAGCTCAGACTCCCCGCCACGCCACCGCGCGTGCGTCGGTGAGACACAGAACCAGCTTCCGGCGCTCCCTGGGGCGCTGGGGGCGGCCACATACGCGGAGGCTGCGCAACGCATGCATTGAGGCGCCAGCAACCACATTTCGGCCTCGGCCGACACCACAGACCCCCTCCGCGCCATCCTGGCGGGGCAGGCTGACCTCGGAGGCCTGGTAGGCTGGCTGGTGGACAGGGAGGCGAGCGCGCGCGCTCAGCCACAGAATGCGCCGACGCATGTGGGCGCGACACAGATTGCCGACGCCGGCCACAGCAGCGACGCCCTCGCGGTGGTGCTCGCTTTGGTCCAGGCGCAGACGCAACAGATTGCGTCCCTCGTGGACCTGGTGCACCTCCTGGTGAGCCGCGTCCCCGGGGCGCCCATGCAGATGCCGCATGCAGTGCCGCATGCGGCCCACAGTTCGCCCCGCGCGGCGCCTGCTGCCAAGGCTGCTCAGCCTGCCCGGCCCGCTGCTGCTGCCGTCCCTGTGGAGTCGGCAGCGGGCGCGCTGGCGGCGGAGCGGCCTGCCGCGGCGGGCGCCGCGCGTGCCGCATCTGCGCGTGGCCCCTCCCGCCGGGGGGGGCTGCCCGCGCGTGTGGGCGAAACGTCGCTGTGCCGCAGCCACGTGCTGTCCATCCCTGTGGCAGCCGCCACCAGGCTCATAGCGAGCCGTGGCTCTGAAGGCCAGATGGCGCGCGACGGGATCGTGCGCGGCGCACTGCGCGACGCCTCCCACTTGGGGTCCACGCGGCATGTGAGGCGGCTGTTCAGTGACCGCTATGGTCCCGAGGAGACGGCGGTGGCGGCGGCGGCTGTGCGGGTTGCTGCAGCCGCTGTGGACGGCGTCAGCCTGCCCGTCTGCCTGGCTATGAATCTCGTGCGCTTTGTGCACGACGTCTCTGGCCGGGATAGGCCGGCTGGTGGCGGGGTCTTGTCCGCGTCGTTCCTCAACGCCAAGCCAAGCCTGCCGTCGGGGGCATTGGTGTGGAGCCGCGCCGGGGCGGCGTGCTACGTGTGCTCTTTACCGTGGCATCTGACGCTGTGGCCGACACCGTCGTGCGCTCCCGCCGCGACCTGCGCGACGTGGACCCGTCGGCTGCTGTCTTCGACGTCCTCAGTGACCGCGAGGAGGCGCAGCACCGGGCGCTGTGGCCCGCTTTCCTCGCCGCCAAGGCTGCGGGGAAGCGGCGCAGTTCCACCGCGCGCGCCTCGTCGTTGACGGCGAGCGGGTGCCTGCACCTGCTTGCTAGATGGCATTCCCTCTGGGGGTGTTTTTGAAGGGGAGTGGCGCCACACGCGTGCGGTGGCGGGTGCGGTGTGGTCGCTGAGTAGAGTGCTGCGGCGGGTGTGCTACTAGCCCCGCTTCCGGTGGTCTGCGGGAGGGCTTTTTGGTCCCTTCATGGTTTTATACCTTGGGTCCGCCCTCTGGCCATTTGAGGGGCTGAGTGTGCAGCCTGCACAGTGGTGCTGCTTGCTTGGCGCCCGCCACCAAGTGTGGATGGCGTTACCGTGGGCTACTTGTAGCTTGACCTTTTGTGGTCCTTGAGCCTTGATTCTCTAAGTCCCACTGGAGCTTTGGAACCGTACGTGTGACCGCCAGAAGTGGATTGTAAAACTCTCATCATGTGTTGCGTGGAAACCCGCTGTGTATTGCGTCTGGTTTGAGCAGTCAAGGTTGCTCGAGCAGGGAAATAAAGAACTGAAATCCTTCAGTGGTGTCATTAGCGTCCCCGCAGGCTCCGCTGCGGGGGCAAACCGCTGCGGGGGCAAACCGCTGCGGGGGCAAACCGGGTATTTTTCACACTTTCCCGTGAAAAAACGTCGCCTGCGGGTGGCAGTTCGGCAAGTTGCCTCCTATGTTGCGGGGGCAAACAGGACATTCTTGGTTTCCTTAATGACACCACTGCTGTTAACACGTGATGACGTGAATGCCGTGCTGGCAGGAGACGAGGGGGGGGGGGGCAATGAAAATGGCAGCATTTTTATTGTCACAACCAGTAGGGCAGTAGAGGGCGACACCTTTTCACAGAGAGAACCTCGCTGCAATGCGAGAGATGCCGGACGGGGGCGCGTGCACGTCGAGGGTTGCTGCACTGTAACGACGGAACGCTCCAGTCTCGCTCCCTGGCTGCAGCTTCTCAAGGGACGCCAAATGCATGTTGGTCCTGTCTGGCTTGTGTGCCAGGCTCCCTATACTCGTAAACATCCGCCGATGGTCAAGCAGAGGTCAGTGGTGACACACAGCTGCAGCACAGTGGGATGCCCCACCCGTAGAGCCCGACACACACGCTTGGCGTAGTATCATACACTGTGCTGCTCAGGCTGGGGTGGCCTGTCTGTACGATGGCCATGGGCGCGTGCGATGTGCGACAACCCTTCCCCTTCAGGCAGCGTGGACACGCTGTACGCTGGCCACGCCTACTGAGCGCAACACACATACTGAGCGCAACACAATACTGAGCGCAACACACACATACTGTCCGCACTGATCACACCAAATCTCCACCAAATCTCGCATTCGACGCATTCCACCAACTGACTCGCACGCATTCGACCAACTGAAACCATGGGACAGACGGATGATGAGCCTCACGGGGGCGTGGCCACAGATCCCGCTGTGCCATCTGCTGCCGCGCAGCCCCCAGCCGCGCAGCCCCAGTATGCGGAGCCGCAGCCCCAGTATGCACAGCCGCCGAACGCTGCCCAGTACGCGCAGCCAGCCGGTGGCGCCGCAGGCATGTACTGGGTCGCGCCCCAGCCTATTCCCGGGATCAACATCAAGGCGCCCATTGTTGGACCCCAGCCGGGGCAGCAAGTCGTCGCGTACCAGGTTGGGATGGTGCACGTGCCGTGACCACGGGGCAGGGAGCGGTGGAGTGGTGGAATGGAGCCCATGCGCGCATGTCTGCATGGAGAGCATGACCGCATTGACTTGCGCTGCCGGCTCTGCTGCGCCCACCAATGCACACGCTCGCTCGCGCACACAGGTGGTTGAGCCTGAAGTCGGCTGCTGCAAGTGCGACTCCCTGACCCAAACCGGCCTCATCGCATTCGTGAGTGGTCAACTGAGTCCCTTCAAGGCTTTTGCCGCAACGCCTGCGGTGGCTCGTGTGCGAAAAATTCAACACCCACACGGCCACTAACTAGGAACAGCAGCAACAACAGCAGCAGCAGCAATCAAACATGATGTTGCGCACACCACCCTCGACACACGAACACGCCGCGTGCACACAGACACACACACATGCACGCACACACACACACGCACACACACACACACACACACGCACACTCACACACACACGCACAACCGTGCATGGTCACGACACTCAGGTCATCCTGCTGATCTTCTTCTGGCCGCTCGCGTGGCTGCCGTGCACAAGAGACCTCCCTGGCAACGCTGGAGTATAAACTGATTGTAACATATGGCAACAGGTGGTAACAGATTGTACCCCCCTACCCACACACACGCACACTCAGGTCGTCCTGCTCATCTTCTTCTGGCCGCTCGCGTGGGTACCGTGCGTGATGGCCGAGTGCCACAAGCAGTCGCAGCGCCCGGTGTACGGCTACCCCCCAGGTACACACGCAACACACGCACGCACGTAACACACATACACATACACACAACGCACCCCTACAAAAATCCCAACATCTGATCTGCGCAAGTGAATGCAGTCATAACGTCTGAGGCGGTCAGGGTGCGCCTCAGGCGGTGGTGGGCGCCTGAGGCGGTCGGGGTGGCGCCTGAGGCGGTTTGGATAACGCCTAAGGCGACGCCTGAGGCGATCGTGGGTGCGCCTAGGGCAGCGCCTCAGGTGGTCGGAGCGCCGCCTGATCCGTGCAAGTGAATGGGACGCCTGAGGCGCCGCCTCAGGCGTTGTTAGTGTGGTAGGGCACGCAGACACACACACACACACACACGCACAAGCGTGCACACACACACACACACATTCACACACGCACACACACACACACACACACACACACACAAACGTGCACGCACACACACAAGCGTGCACACGCATACACACAACCCCCAACCTCCCCCCCCCCTGAACTCCCCCCCCTCTCACCCCCTCTCAAGCCCCGCTCAACCCCCCTCAACCCCCATCCCCATCCCCAGGGGCGCCCGGGCACCAGCAGCCTCCGACAGGGTACCAGCAGCCGCCGGCAGGGGACCAGCCGCCGCCGATGGCGGCACCGGTCGCCCCACCACCAGGCTCCAAGGAGGAGTCCGCCGCGGCCGTATAGGCTGCACAGGTTTTCACACGTGCGCTCCCGCGCGCCCTTACGCGCTCCCAGCTCTCCCTGCCCAGGGTGCTGGAAGCAGCCAGTTCTGCTAGTGTGCCTCACCTTTAGTGTGGGGTGTCACACTTTCATGAAAGGCCAGCAACATCTTCGGGTCGTGTGGTTGAGGCGTTGGTGCAGTGTGGGGTGATGGGTGTGGTGTAGTGTGACTGGCCTGGCTCGGCCCGTCACATCTCATCCCAGGCCAGTCACATGTAGCGTGGGAGTGGTTGTACATCCACACATGTGTGGCTTGCAGTCACGCAGGTGTGACAGACCCTGCAAGCTGGCCAGTCACAGGTATTTTGGTGTGCAGGTGTGTGATGGTGGTGGTGGTGGTCGGTAGCGCGGTCACGCCACGCAGTTTGCAGTCGACAGTTTGCATGACGCACCCTCGTGGGGCGTGGGATTGAGGGAGCTGCCAACGGATTTGTTTCTCTGGTTCGACTTTGATGTGTGCGGCGTGGCGCAACTAAACCGCGCCCAGCGTGCCATGCCTGAGCTCCTGTGACGAGTTTCCTCGTATCAAAAGTGCCAAGCCTGGTGCATGGTTGTTGTTGTCTCGCCATCTGACCAAAGCACCAACTGGGGGAAAGGGATGCATGGATATCAAATCCACGATCGAGGGGGGCAGATGCGGGGTTGACAGCAAGCATACACGGTGATGATGATGATGGATGTTACAGTCGAGACTCATCAGGGACACCTGCACATGTCATATGACCATCAACCTAGCAATCATGCGACACTCACTGGGTGTGAGTGGGCTGTTGTGCCCCCTACTACTGTTGTGGTCACAGATTTTGAGTAACACCTCATTCCTCGAACAACACCTCATTCCCCAGCATTCGGCATTCAGTCGGTCGTAAGAGCATGGTACAGACCGATGATGAGCCCCGCGTCGCTGAGGGCACTCCTTCCCCGCACCCTCCGCAGCCCCAGTACGCGCAGCCCCAGCCCCAGTACGCGCAGCCCCAGCCCCAATACGCGCAGCCCCAGTATGCGCAGCAGCAGCCTCAGTATGTCCAGCAGCAGCCCCAGTACGCGCAACCTCAGTACGCGCCCCAGCCAGCTTATTACTACGTAGCACCACAGCCTATCCCAGGCGTGAACATCAAGCCTCCCTTCGTGACACCTCTGCCCGGAATGCAAGTCGCAGCTTACCAGGTGGATGGGGGATGGTGTGCGGAGCATGGAGCCCATGCGCGCACGCACGCATGCAGCCCATGCGCGCATTCATGCACACACTCGCAATGCATGCACACACACGCTCGCTCGCTCGCTCGCGCACACAGATGGTGGAGCCCGACATCGGCTGCTGCAAGTGTGACTCGCTGAACGCAGCCGGCATCATCGCATTCGTGAGTGGGCGACTCGCAGCGTGTGCGGAAAATGGAACACAGCCAACCCACAGCAGCAACAGCAGCAAGCAGCAGAAGCAGAAGCAATCAAGCACGCGTTCCCACACTAGACACACCCACGAACACGCACGCACACACGCGCGCGCACACACGCACCCAAGCACACGCACACACACACACACACACATACACACACACACACGCACAAACACACGCACAAACACACGCACACACACGCATACACACACTCTCACACACACACACATACTCTCTCTCTCAGGTCGTCCTTCTGCTCTTCTTCTGGCCGCTCGCGTGGCTGCCGTGCGTGATCGCCGATTGCCACCAACAGTCGCAGCGCCCGGTGTTCGGCTACCCCCCAGGTACTTAGTATAGGGTTTAGGGTTAAAGGTTTAGGGTTTAGGTTTAAGGGTTTAGGGTTTAGGGTTAAGGTTCAGCAGTCGCAGCGCCCGGTGCACGGCTACCCCCCAGGTACACACGCACGCGCACACACACACACACACACACACACACGCACACACACACACACACATCAGCAGTCGCAGCGCCCGGTGCACGGCCACCCCCCAGGTACACACGCACGTGCACACACACACACACACACACACACACACATCAGCAGTCACAGCGCCCGGTGTACGGCTACCCCCCAGGTACACACGCACGCGCACACACACACATGCACACTCATACGCACACACACACACACATCAGAAGTCACAGCGACCGGGTGTGCGGCTACCCCCCAGGTTACGTCAGTAACGTACAAACACACATGCACACACGACTGCGCGTACGCACGCGTACTCACACGCACACTTACGCAATGCGCACACACACCAACCGCACCAGCACCCCAACTCAGCCTTGTGCCAACCCAACGTAGCCTCTTGCCAACCCCCACAACCTCTTGCCCCCGCCCTCAACCCCCCCTCCCCCTCCCCCTTCCCCCTCCCCCTGCCCCCTTTGCCCCCTCCCCCTTGCCCCCCTTGCCCCCTTTGCCCCCTCCCCCTGCCCCCCCCCCCCCCCTTCTTCCCCACCTCTTGCCCCCCCCCCCCCTTTGCCCCCACAACCTCTTACCCCCTTCCTCAACACCCCCTCCTCCCTCTCCCATCCCCAGGAGCACCGGGGTACCAGCAGCCTCCGGCAGGGTGCCAGCAGCCGCAGCCGCCGATGGCGGCACCGGTGCCCCCTCCGCCAGGCCCCAGCTACTAAGCGCCCCCCTCGGCCATGAATACTTCATAGGCTTTCAGAGGCTCTACACGTACATTCCCAGATCCGCCACTGGTGGGGTGGGGCGCCGCAGGGGAGGCGCACCCCCCATCCGGCGTATGTTTTGGTTCACGCGCGTACGCTCCCACGCTCCAAGCTCTTCTTGTTCGAGGCCCCTTGCAGCGTGTGCGCCTCGGCGTTTGAGTTGTACACGCATAAATGGGATTGAGGGAGCTGCCATCATGGCATGTGGCAACAGCTTGGTTTCCCTGGTTGGATTTGATGTGCGTTGTGTGGCGCTAGACCATGCCCAGCATGTCATGCTTGGGCTCCTACAGGATACATGTTTCAAAGCACATTCCTTGGTTTCAAAAGTGTAAAGCCCGTATGGCTGGCGTTGCCTCGCCATCTGACCATGCACCACTGCCCAGTGGGGTCGGGGAAAGAGGGGAGATGGCTGAAGTCGGAGCACCATGCTGAACGCGTGGGGGGCCGCAAGAGCGCGCTCTGATCGGTTGCGGTGGTGGCCATGTGCCTGGCATCGTCTCCCCATCTGACCAAGCACTAACTGGGAGGCGAATGCAGGTGGTCGGGAGAGAGGCGGACTCTGCCCGTGGCCACTAAACGCCACCTGGCAGAGGCGGGCGCGCTTGCAGTTGGGCGCATGGCGGCGGCCACATATGCACCCATGTGACTTCCACACCCGGAGCACCCACATCGCAGCGAAGGAATTTTACAAGGGGGCACGACGCTCAGTCTGGAGGCCCGCTACAGTGCCACATGGAGGACCCAGCTTAGTTGCTGGCAGCCTTGACGCGGTTGGCCTTGGCGTACGCGGCAGCGCGGGCCACGGCAGCCTTCTGCGAAGGGGCATGGGCGATGGGTGGGCGGGTGAGTGGGGGTGGGTGGGGTGGGTGGGGTAGGTGGGTGGGGGGATGCGGTGGGGGTGGTGCGGGGCACGGGCAGCCTCGGACCGCGACCATGCCGCCACACTGGGGCCGCCCACATGCACCCAGGCCGCTGCTGCCTCTTCACATGTGATCCCAAATCGAGGATGTCAAGGTAGCTTGACCCTGGCTGCGCTGCCGTGGGGGTTGGGCATGCCTGCGCCTTCCCGCCCGCGCTGCCATGGGCGCTGCATGGGCGCTGCATGGGCGCCCATGCAGCGTGTCTGCCATGCGCCACGCATGCCACGCATGCCTCGAGCGCCACGCAAGCCACATGCCCCCCTCCCCCGCCCACATGCTCCCCAAGCTGTGGTATGCTCCCTTTCTGCTCCTCTCCTGCTGCTGGCACTGCTGGGCCCGCGGCGGCTGCGCACGCCATGCAGCCCCACCTTGAGGTCGGGCCTGAAGCTGGTGGCGATCTTGCCGACCGACTTCAGGGCCTTGCGTGCACCCTTCTTGACGATATGCGTCTTCTTGGAGGACACGGGCTTCAGGGCGTTCTTGGGGCGGCCAACCGTGACGGCGCAGGTGGCGTCCTCAGAGGCAGCGACGTCCAGGGTGTTGGCGTTGCAGATGCCTGTGTCCGCGTGCAGTCAATATGCCCGTGTCAAGCAGTGCGCACGCATCTGTAGGGCGAGAGCGCCCCATGCTGGCCTGCGCGCATGCTGCTGGGCCGTGCATGCAAAAGCACTTTGGAGGGTTGGAGCACGCCCCCAGCCCCCGCACGCCCCCGCATAGTGCGTCAACGCACCGGACGCCTTGTAGCTGTGCGCGTTGCTCAGGTTGCCCGCCTCCGCGGAGAACATTGGCCTGTTGCCGGTGATGCCCTTGCGCATGGAGGAGTTGTACCCACGCACAATCTGCCAGACCAGAGTGGAAGACATGGCTGCGGGCAGCAAGGGTCAACGAGGGCGGGGGGGTGAGCCGGGCGTGCCTCGCGGTAAAACACGAGCCGCCACCGCCCACAGTCGCCACCGCAGCGCAGGCTCGTGCCACAGTGGGTACAGCAACGGCGCCCAGCACGCACCTGCTGGTAGATCCTAGAGGAAAGGGCGGTGCATGAGTGCATGCGGGGACATGGCCGAGCGGCGGCCGAGTGTGGGGAGTGCAACTCGATTCGGGGCAAGGCCCCCTGTTGGGCCCGCAGTGTCTTGTCGTAGAGTCTCGAGGCTCGAATGAAACTCGATCACAACCATTGACCCCTTCGATAGGCGGTGCACTGGTGAAGCACCCACCACACTTCCTCCCTCACGTGCGTGCGTGTGTGAGTGTGTGTGTGTATGCGTGTTAATGCGTGTGTGTGTGAAAATGTGTGTGCATGTGTGCATATGTGTGCATGTGTGTGTGTGTGCACGTGTTGCAACACCTCGTGTGGTGTGCGTGCATTACGGCGGGCACATTCACACAGGCCACCCGAGTGTGAGAGTCTTTGATGATGATGGATCTTACAGTCTGTGTGACACCAGTAATGATGTATAAGACCGGTGTCGGCGCTAGCGCCCGACACCTTAAACTCAGTTTCAGTGGGAAACTGGCTGGCTACCTGGTAGGGGTGAGGGTAAACCCCCACACGCGCGCACGCACTGGACCTAGACAGGACACTGGGCCCCCAGATCCACCCTATACCACCCAGGTAGTGACAGCAACGCATTGTTGGTGTGCGCCTGTGTTCTACTACTAGTCCCGCCGCCGCCATGGCTCCAGCAATCTCCTCCATGCCCGCCAGCAATCTCCTCCACGCCCGCCAGCAATCTCCTGTATGCCCGCCAGCAATCTCCTGCATGCCCGCCAGCAATCTCCTGTATGCCCGCCAGCAATCTCGTCCATGCATGGGCGCCGCCATGCGATCTCCATGCGCCGCGCCGCGCTCCATACGCGCCAGCACCCGTACCACCCGCCTCATTCCCGTTCTTTAGCCATTCCCCGTGACACCTATGGCTGATCCTTGTTCCGCCGTTCCCTTTGGCATCTGTAACCCGTATCCTCTCCCTGTAGCCTCATTCCCCGTTCTTAACCGCCATCTCCATTATGGTGCCCGCCCGTTGGTGGGGCCTCGCCTCGCCCCATGCCGCACGGCTAGTGTATTGATTGCTGCGCCATCTATAATCTGCGCCCTGGGGCAGGGAACCCCTGCGCCACAACCTCCTCACAAAGCCTAGCCGCATGTGCCTCGCTTCCCATGTTTCTCAATTTCTCGCCCTCCGCTTCCATGCTGCCGCCTGCAATCTCCTCCACGCCCGCGAGCAATCTCCTCCATGCCCGCCAGCAATCTCCTCCATTCATGCACGCGCAGAGCGCCGCCATGCAACCCCCATGCGCCGCGCGCGCCGTGCGCGCGCCGCGCCCGCCAGCTCCGGTAGCCTCATTTCCCGTTCTTCACCCATGCGCCGTGACGCATTAGCCTTGTCCGCCGTCCCCTGGCATGCATAACCCGTAGCCTCATCCCCGGTAGCCGCATTCCTCGTTCTTAGCCGCCATCTCCTTTATGGTGCCCGCCCGCTGGTGGGGCCTCGCCTCGCCCCATGCCGCACGGCTGGTGCATCGATCGCGTCGCCATCTAATAATCTGCGCCGTGGGGCAGGGAACCCCTGCGCCGCAACCTCCTCACAAAGCCTAGCCGCATGTGCCTCGCTTCCCATGTTTCTCAATTTCTCGCCATTCGTCTCTCTCTTCCATCCAGGCACAGTAAACCATTAGGAGCCGCAATCTGCTTGAGTTCCGATCGTTGTGAGAGTGGGTGCATGCTCGCCGCAATTCTCGCCATCGTGCATCGTGCTCTCCATCGTACCGCTGCCCCATCTGCCACATAGCCTCGCCCCATCAGGACTAGTTCATCAGTAGCGCTGTGCGTCACAGCCGCTCAGGGTAAATTTCCAGATTTCCAGCCGCCCAGTACCAAGCGCAGTTGTCCCGGTTGTCCGCCATCGAGCGGCGCC
Source organism: Chlamydomonas sp. UWO 241 (assembly GCA_016618255.1). Taxonomy (NCBI): domain Eukaryota; kingdom Viridiplantae; phylum Chlorophyta; class Chlorophyceae; order Chlamydomonadales; family Chlamydomonadaceae; genus Chlamydomonas; species Chlamydomonas priscui. The sequence continues at coordinate 23,239 of VFSX01000104.1, forward strand.
AGGGCGGGAGCCCCTGGCGAAGAGCTTATGAACTTAACATGGTAGACAGTCTTGCAGTCTTCGAGTCTTGTAGTCTTGCAGTCTTGTAGTCTTTATTCTATGCGCCCAAAGCACGAATTCAAGCGGCGATAGCGAGGGCTGCGCCTTGCGGGAGAGGCTGTGCTGCGGCGCTGGGGTGTCGCGGCCTGAAATCGACGCATGCGACACCCCAGCGCCGCAGCACAGCCCCTCCCGCAAGGCGCAGCCCTCGCTATCGCCGCTTGAATTCTTGCTTTGGGCGCGTAGAATAAAGACTACAAGACTACAAGACTGCAAGACTACAAGACTCGAAGACTGCAAGACTCAAAGACTCTCACACTCGGGTGGCCTGTGTGAATGTGCCCGCCGTAATAAGTGTGCGTGCATGTGTGTGTGTGTGTGTGTGTGTTGGTGTGTGTGTATATTGTATGGTGTGTGTGTTGGTGTGTGTGTGTTGGTGTGTGTGTGTGCGTGCGTGTGCATGTGTCACACCCTGCTATGTGTGTTGAGGATACTCACCCTCGTGCCAGCGCACGGTTGGTCGCCCGACTTCAAACGGAATCCAGTCAAACTCATGACCAACAAAGAGGGTCGCCGAGGAGAGGGTGCGTGAGGTCGTCTGGACCTGGACCCTACACCCTGAAACTCTGAAGGCAGGTAGGCAGGCAGGCAGGCACATCCCGCCCTCCTCCCCTCTCAGAAACGGCCGCTCATTTCCGAGTGTCGAAGCGCTCGCATCGCTGCGGGGGTGGCGGTTGTCGTTGCCACCGTTTCCGACACTGCTGTGGCAGCCTACCCCGCAGCCTCTTGGCAAAAACTTACATGTATGCACGTATGATGCGCGTGCACCCATTCTTCTCCACCTGGTTGAATTTGAGGCTGACCGCCTGGCTTCCTCCGCTTGCGGCGGCGGGTGCTCTCGGGTGGTGTGCTGCCCCGCCCCCACCCGGGTGGGGTCCCTCTAGGGGGGGGCGGGGTATGAAATATCCCATGTTTTATAGCGATTGCTGCCGACGGAGCGTCTCTTCGTTTTACAACCTGCCCTCGCAGGTGCGGGTGTTCCTAACTGTGATCTATCATCCTACGAAATTTCATCGTGAGATTCAAAGTGTGGAGGCTGTACTGTACAAGTAAGGCGCTGGGTGCTGCCTCGGCCCAAAATGGCCTCTGGGGTATGAAATATCCCTAGTCAGATCCAGTGCCACTGGAGCTGCTGATGGCCTGAGCCTGGTATCTTTTGGCCTTTATATTGTTTTTACATACCTTGGGCCTGCCACAGCCAAGCCGGGGGCCGCCAAGTGCCCTGGGGCAGCCTCAGGGGTGCATGGTGTGCATGCGTCCATGCACGCATTGGCGGCGCCATGCAACACCACCTGATGATGAGAGTTTTACAATCCACTTCTGGCGGTCACACGTACGGTTCCAAAGCTCCAGTGGGACTTAGAGAATCAAGGCGCAAGGCCCACAAAAGGTCAAGCTACAAGTAGCCCACGGTAACGCCATCCACACTTGGTGGCGGGCGCCAAGCAAGCAGCACCACTGTGCAGGCTGCACCCCCAGCCCCTCAAATGGCCAGAGGGCGGACCCAAGGTATAAAACCATGAAGGGACCAAAAAGCCCTCCCCCAGACCACCGGAAGCGGGGCTAGTAGCACACCCGGCGCAGCACTCTACTCAGCGACCACACCGCACCCGCCACCGCACGCGTGTGGCGCCACCTCCCCTTCAAAAACACCCCCAGAGGGAATGCCATCTAGCAAGCAGGTGCAGGCACCCGCCCGCCGTCAACGACGAGGCGCGCGCGGTGGAACTGCGCCCGCTTCCCCGCAGCCTTGGCGGCGAGGAAAGCGGGCCACAGCGCCCGGTGCTGCGCCTCCTCGCGGTCACTGACGACGTCGAAGACAGCAGCCGACGGGTCCACGTCGCGCAGGTTGCGGCGGGAGCGCACGACGGTGTCGGCCACAACGTCAGACGCCACGGTAAAGAGCACACGTAGCACGCCGCCCCGGCGCGGCTCCACACCAATGCCCCCGACGGCAGGCTTGGCGTTGAGGAACGACGCGGACACGACCCCGCCACCAGCCGGCCTATCCCGGCCAGAGACGTCGTGCACAAAGTGCACGAGATTCATAGCCAGGCAGACGGGCAGGCTGACGCCGTCCACGGCGGCTGCAGCAACCCGCACAGCCGCCGCCGCCACCGCCGTCTCCTCGGAACCATAGCAGTCACTGAACAGCCGCCTCACATGCCGCGTGGACTCCAAGTAGGAGGCGTCGCGCAGTGCGCCGCGCACGATCCCGTCGCGCGCCATCTGGCCTTCAGAGCCATGGCCCGCTATGAGCCTGGTGGCGGCTGCCACAGGGATGGACAGCACGTGGCTGCGGCACAGCGACGTTTCGCCCACACGCGCGGGCAGCCCCCCCGGCGGGAGGGGCCGCGCGCAGATGCGGCACGCGCGGCGCCCGCCGCGGCAGGCCGCTCCGCCGCCGGCGCGCCCGCTGCCGATGCCACAGGGGCGGCAGCAGCAGCGGGCCGGGCAGGCTGAGCAGCCTTGGCAGCAGGCGCTGCGCGGGGCGCACTGTGGGCCGCATGCGGCACTGCATGCGGCATCTGCATTGGCGCCCCGGGGACGCGGCTCACCAGGAGGTGCACCAGGTCCACGAGGGACGCAATCTGTTGCGTCTGCGCCTGGACCACAGCGAGCACCACCGCGAGGGCGTCGCTGCTGTGGCCGGCGTCGGCAATCTGTGTCCACCATGCACATGCGACAGGCCATGGTTTTGGGACCCTCTCCTGGTCCAGCGTCTGTGGGCCAGCTTCACTACAGTATAGTGAATGTGTATGCCAAGTGGGGGGCCAGGGGGGGCCTTGCTGCCCCTGCAGGGGTCGATTTGCGGATCGGTGGGCGGCATTTGCCTCTATGGTACGCCCCACGTCAGCATCGCGTGTGCATCGTGACAGCAGCCGTCGCACGTCGCAAACGCAGAGAAGGTCGAAGTAATGTCTACTTCACATTTCGCTCGATTTCGAGGTGACCGGAGGCTCGACTCGCAACGTCACGGACATCCCTAACTATTGCATCGGAGTGGTGGGCTGAGGCCTGTTGCAACACCCACACGCCAGCTGCGCCATGCTCTCACCAGCCCCCCCCCTCGCCCCCCCCACTTCTGGAGACCTTCATGATGATGATGATGATGAGAGTTTTACAATCCACTTCTGGCGGTCACACGTACGGTTCCAAAGCTCCAGTGGGACTTAGAGAAACAAGGCTCAAGGCCCACAAAAGGTCAAGCTACAAGTAGCCCACGGTAGTCTTTGCTGGAAAGCCGATGTAACTGTAACTGTAATTGTAACTGTAACAAGTAGCCCACGGTAACGCCATCCACACTTGGTGGCGGGCGCCAAGCAAGCAGCACCACTGTGCGGGCTGCACACCCAGCCCCTCAAATGGCCAGAGGGCGGACCCAAGGTATAAAACCATGAAGGGACCAAAAAGCCCTCCCCCAGACCACCGGAAGCGGGGCTAGTAGCACACCCGCCGCAGCACTCTACTCAGCGCCCACACCGCACCCGCCACCGCACGCGTGTGGCGCCACCTCCCCTTCAAAAACACCCCCAGAGGAATGCCATCTAGCAAGCAGGTGCAGGCACCCGCTCGCCGTCAACGACGAGGCGCGCGCGGTGGAACTGCGCCCGCTTCCCCGCAACCTTGGCGGCGAGGAAAGCGGGCCACAGCGCCTGGTGCTGCGCCTCCTCGCGATCACTGAGGACGTCGAAGACTGCAGTCGAGTCCACGCAGCGGCGCAGCTCGTGGCGCCAGCGCACGACAGTGTCGGCCACGGCGTCAGACGCCACGGTGAAGAGCACACGCAGCACACCGCCCCCGCGTGGCTCCACGCCGATGCCCCCGACATATATGTATGACCCATGTCTCCACTGAGGCAGGGATGTGGGGAGAGCCCCTAGCAGCGGCTAGGACTGAGGAACTGATCAGGGATATTTCATACCCCCGGATATTTCATACCCCGCCCCCCCCTATATGCTACTTTTGTTCGTCCCCTGACACCCGGGGACACTCTATACGTCCCCGAAATTTGTCCTCGGAAATAAAGAGTGAGGGTGTGAATAAAGAGTGACTCCCGAAACTCGAATTCGTCGAGAGTGCCGACGCGCCGACATCAATCTGGTGGTGCTGTTTCTCCCCGTAGCTCCCCCACCGAGCACCCACAACTGCCTCGCGACGCCAACCGCGCGGTCGCCTGGTACCTGAGAGCAGGTGCGACTTTCGATTGTTGGCATCTATGCAGGCGCGCAGACGCGCGCGCGCGGCACGTGTGCAACCAGTTGTTTCGGCAGCTCATGCACTCGCGATCGAGATGAGAGAGGGGGGGAGCCTCGGGTGTCAGGGGCTTGTCGCCATTATGCGTAGTGGCATGGGCCGGTGGTAGGTGCGACCCCCAGACAGGCACTGTCCCAGCCATCACCTCGGATTTTCACTCATCGAGCGCACTCCCGATTGCTGTAGAGCCAGGGTTGGTCAGCGCACCCAAAAATGTGTATCAAGTCTTGAAACCACCTGGTTCGCGCCCCAAACTGAGCCACTACACGTACACGCGGCACGCGCTGCCCCAGGCACCATGAACATCACGTCGTTCTCTGCGGAGGACGCTGGCTCGTCGCCATGGGGGCTGCCAGGTGCTGCAACCCTCCTCGCGGCAGGCTCCACAGCGGCTATCGGCTACTGCATGTGGGAGCAGATCAAGTTCCGCATGTACCGCGCTGGAAAGAACGGCTACCAGATGCCGGGTGAGCGAGGGGTCGCGTAACTCTCCAAGCACGCGCGTCCGTCCATGCCATGCCATGCACCCCTTCCGCCATGCACGCGCCTCCCCCTCCTCTCCTACCCCCACGCAACTACCACGCGTACCGATGCACTGGTGGACTGGTCAGTCAGTGGGCGTACGCGCTTGTCGCGGCGCGAATGTTGCTGGGAAGAGTGAGGGGGAGCATGCACCACCCATGCAGCACGCCGCCGCCGCCGCGTTGTGTGCCCGCCACAGGCCCCCAAAACCTGGCGCATGCGCATGCGGCTGCCAGCAGCCACAGCACACGCTAGTACATGCCAGCTGCAGCTGGAGGGGGCCGGTGCTAGCCATCATGGTGCCCTTTGCCCCGGCGCGCACGACAGATGCCAGATGACGTCATAAAACTCGAAAGCGCGCCTTTCCCCCGTCTCCCCCCATGCCCCCTGTGCCCTCGGGGGCCCTCCCTGCCGCCTCCCGTACGCACCATTCAACATCTTCCTCGCCGCGTGCCCAAACTAATGCCGGCTGTGCGTTTGTGTGAGCAGCATCTCCCTGCCCTCTCATGCACCCCCCAAAGGGGCAATGCCCCCCTCCCCTACCCCCCTGCCTCGCACAACCCACCACCCTCTGCTTGTCAATGCAGGCCCTGATTTGGTCGTGCCCATCGTCTGCAGCATCCCTGCCGCACACCGTATCTTTTTACTCAAGTGTTCATCACCAAACGCACGTCAGTGCTTCCGCTGACGATCTTGGCGAAATAACGGCTCGCCCCCGGGCTACACGCTCACATCCCCAATCTCACCACGCAGGAGGCATATTTTTTTGCGAGCAAGTGCGACATTTCCCACACTTTCCGGCTCGAATTTCGCGCAATCTCATCCCGCAGCGCTGGCCCAGATCCGCCAATCTCACCCCGCAAGTGCCACTTTTGCGGGGTGCAGGGTGCGGGGTGGCTAACGGAAAGACTGATGCGCGTGCACGTGCAGGTCCTGATTTCGTCGTGCCCGTCGCCGGCGGCATCGTTGCGATGGTCAAGGACGCGTACGGCTTCTGGGAGAAGCAGCGCCTCTTCTCGCCGACCGGCATGTCCTGGCACTCGATCGTTGGCGTGTTCACGGTGTGTGTTCATGATTGTGGTTTCAGGGTTTGGTTGGTTAAGGTTGGGGGTTCAGGCGCCTGGGAGGAGCGGCGCCGCTTCTCGCCAATCGGCATTTAGCGGCACTCGATCGTTGGCGTGTTCACGTTGTGCGTGTGGGTGTTTATGTGTGTGCGTGTGGGTGCGTGTGCATGTGTGTGTGTGTGTGTGTCCATCTGTGCACGCGCGTGTGTGTGTGTGTGTGTGTGTGTGTGTGTGTGTGTGCGCACAACATGTCGTGGCACTCGACTCTCAGCGTGCTCGCGGTAGGTGCGGTGATGTGCCTGTGTGGCATCTGCTGTGTGCACTGAACGCTGCCGCAAAACAGACGTGGCACAAGTGACAAGTAACAACTGACAGTTACTGAGGGTAACTGGCCGCCATAGTATTAAGTAGCAACTGTCAGTTAGCAACTGACAGTTAGTAGCAGTAACTGACCGGCACCAAACTGCCTGCCTGCTTGCCGCTGCCACCGCAGATCTTCGAAACCGACGCCAGAGATCTCGCGCACGTATTCCAACCACAACACTGGCACGCACGCTGCTCGCGCCAAGAAAATAACCGCCCAACCGACAGTAACTGACACAGCAACCGAACTGCTGCTGTGCCCGCAGATCTTCGTAACCGACGCCGAGATCTCGCGCCACGTGTTCAACCACAACAGCGCCGACACGCTGCTCATGCAGCTGCACCCGAGCGCGAAGAACATCCTCGGGGAGCGCAACATCGCATTTCTGGTGGGGCTGCTTATCTCTGTCTCCGTCACTCTCTCTCTCTCTCGCTCTGCTACTCTCTCACTCTCTCTCTCACACACACTCTGTGTCTCTCTGTCTGCCTGTCTCTCTGTCTCTCTGTCTCTCTGTTTGTGCCGCCATGCGCGCTCGACCGCCCACTCCTCGGGGAACGCAACATCGCATTCCTGGTGGGTTGCTTCCCTCTCTCTCTGTCTCTCTTTCTCTTTCTCTCTTTGTCTGTCTCTATCACTCTTTGTCTTTCTGTCTGTCTCAATCTATCTGTCTCTCGTGTTGTGCTACCCACGACGCGCGCTCGACCGCCCACTCCTCAGGGAGCGCAGCATCGCGTTCCTGGTGGGTTGCTTGCTGTTTGCACGCGCTGTTTTTGCTAGGGGCTCTCCCCCCATCCCTGTTGCAGTGGACACGTGTATCACACATGTATGAAGGTCTCCATAATAAGAGGGGGTCGAGGTGATGGCCGCTGCGGCTGTGACAACACTTCACGAGGGGAGGAGTTTCAAGACGCTTTTACATGTCCCCCGGTATTTTGCCTAGGATTTTGCCAGTTTTTTGCTTGTACTTACACGCTCCACACTTTGACGCTGACAATCACACGCGGATGTAGGATGATAGATCACAGCAAGGGGCACGCCCACCTGCCAGGGCAGGTTGTAAAAGGAAGAGACGTTTCGCTGGCAGCAATCCCTAGAAAACATGAAGATTGCATACCCCATGCCCCCCTAGACGCAGACACGCCACCCATACCACACCACACCACACACTCGACCGCCCTGTCTCGCTGCTGCCCCACCAGTAGTGTCCTTAAGGAAAGTCGTGTTTGCCACCGCAACATTGGAGGGAACAAACCGAATTGCCCCAGCAGGAGACGATCTTTCGCGGAAGTGTGAAAATTGGCGAATTTCACACGTTTCAGGGCGACATTCTCGTGCTTCACTGCGAAGTCGCCCCCCAATTTCTCGGTGTCCTTCCCGCGGTGGGGGCCTCGGGGGTGCTTACGACATCGCTGCATTCTTCCCAACACCGCAGCACACTCCCGGCCACAAGGCGATGTGCGAGTCGTTCCTCACTCACCAACCAACCCAGTGCACACACACACACACACACACACACGACCGCAGCACGGCCCCGACCACAAGGCGATGCGCAAGTCGTTCCTCGCGCTGTTCACGCGCCGCGCGCTCGGAGTGTACGTTCGGCTGCAGGTGCGTGCATGCGTGTGTGTGTGTGTGTGTGTTCTGGGTGTGTTTGCGCTCATCACGCGCCGCGCGCTCAGAGTTTACGTGCGGCTGTAGGTGCGTGCATGTTGTCGATTTTTCTCGTCCATCGGACACCTTCGTTCGTGTATTACGCCTGTTGGTGTTGTGTGCGTTTCTGTGTTTGCTCTCGGAGTTTACGTGCGGCTGCAGGTGCGCGTGTGTTGTCTGTCTTTCTGACAGAGGAGCGCTCCCTCTCTCTCTCTCCCCCTTTCTCTCTCTCTCTCTCTCTCTTTTCTCTAGGAGGGTAGATTGGGGTAGGGGTGTGCCCGTGCAACTCACCCCACACACGCAGCGATCTCTCACATCCCCCTCCCCTGCCCCCCCCTCCCCCCCGCCTTCTCTCCTCTCCGCCGCACAACAAGACAAGTTTGTGCAGGCACACCTCCGAGTGCATGTCCGCCCACAAGTCGCAGTACCTGTCTCCCCCTCCCAACACAGCGCCCTCACTTTCCTTCGTCCTCCTCTTCATGCCACCTGACACCCCCACCCCCCAATCCTCTTCTCTCCCCCTCCCCTATCACCTTTGCCTCTGTAGGACAAGATTGTGCAGTCACACCTCTCCGAGTGGATGTCGGCCCACAAGACGCCAGATCTTCAAATCTCCCTCTCCCTCCCCCTCACCCCCCCCTCCTCCTCACCACTCTACTCCCCCCCCCCCCCCCCCTCCCCTCTCATCTGCCTCTTTAGGACAAGATTGTGCAGACACACCTCTCCAAGTGGATGTCGGCCCACAAGACGCCGCACCTCTGCCCCCCTCTGTGCACCTCTCTCTCTCGCGCGCGCTCTCTCTCTCTCTCTCTCTCTCCCTCTATCTCTCTCTCTGCCGGTGCAACTCTCGACTCAAACCCCGCCTCTCTGCCCCCCTTATCACCTATACCTCTGTAGGACAAGATTGTGCAGACGCACCTTTCTGAGTGGATGTCTGCCCACAAGACGTCAGATCTTCCAATGTCCCTCCCCCTCACCCCTCTCCCCCCCACCCCCCACCCCCTACCACCTTTGCCTCTGTAGGACAAGATTGTGCAGACGCACCTGTCCGAGTGGATGTCGGCCCACAAGACGCCCGAGGAGATCCGCGACCGCATCCGCGACCTCAACCAGTACACTTCGCAGGAGGTGCGGAAGAGGGAGGGGTTACGTGTGTGTGTGAGGACGTGTGTGTGTGTGTGGCATTGTGTGCATGGATCCATGTGTGTGTGTGTGTGTGTGTGTGTTCATCCGCGACCTCAACCAGTACACGTCGCAGGAGGTGCGGAAGGGGATGGGGGGGACATGTGTGTGTGTGTGTGTGACATTGTGTGCATGGATCCATGTTGTTTGTGTGTGCACACACACAATCCATGCACACACACAGGCACACACACACGTGCACACACACACGCACCTCCTGCGAAGTGTACTGGTTCGGTCGTGGATGCGGTCACACACACACACACACACACGTAGGTGTTTGCCGGCCCCAACCTCAACAAGTCCGAGGAGCGCCAGGAGTTCAGCGCACACTCCCTCACACACACACACACACACAGTATTGTATAATACGACATTAAAGGCGTCAAGACAGACTGAGCAATTGACCTCACACACACACACACACACACACACAGGTGTTTGCCGGCCCCTATCTCGACAACCCCGAGGAGCGCCAGAAGTTCAGCGTCGCGTACCGCACAATGACCGACGCGTTCCTCGCGCTCCCGGTCTGCCTGCCCGGCACCGACGTGAGTCTACATTCTTTTTGTGCACAAATGATATTTGCACATTTCTTGCAATGTTCTGCATTTTGTTTCTATTTTTGCAGATGTATTTGCCATTTGTGTGCTATTTTGCGTACCGCACAATGACCGACGCGTTCCTCGCGCTCCCGGTCTGCCTGCCCGGCACCGACGTGAGTCCACACATTCATTCTGTGCACAGATTATTTTTGTGCTTTTGTTGCGCATTTTTGCGTTTTTATGCTATTTCTGCGTACCGTCCATATTGTTAGCCTTCGCGGGGGGGGGGTCGTAATTACATTGTTTAATCCATTTGCGGGCTTAAAATGAATTGTTTATTCCGCTGCGGGGCCTTGGAACATTTATTCCGCTGGATTGCGCATGGTTAGATCATCCGATCTGGTCCTTCTGATGCTCGAACGCTCCTGAAACAATTCCAGCGTGTTACAGCAGTCCCAACAGCCCCAACGGCTCTTTGGGTTATTTTCGGCTATTGCGCACATCTTTGCGGTCGGGGTCAAAACGATAATTATACGCAAAGGCTCACCGCCCGGACGGTACCGCACAATGACCGACGCGTTCCTGGCTTTCACGGTGTGCCTACCCGGGCACCGACGTGAGTCCACACATTCATTCTGTGCACAGATTACTCTTGTGCGATTTTTGCCACACTGTCCACACTGTCCTCACCATCCACACATATCCTCACCTACCCGCAGATTTTTGCCACACTGTCCACACTGTCCACACCATCCACACATATCCTCACCTACCCGCAGATGTGGAAGGGCCAGCAGGGCCGCCTGTACATCACCAATAACCTCACCAAGGCTGCCGCCACACTTTCGTCACACTATCGTCACACTATCTATCTCCACACGATTGTCACACCCACAGAATCCACACATACCCGCAGGTGTGGAAGGGCCAGCAGGGTCGCCTGTACATCATAAAGATCCTCACCAAGGCTGCCGCACGCTCCAAGGCGCGCATGGCAGCGGGCGAGGAGCCGGTCTGCCTGCTCGACTTCTGGACTGTTCAGGTGTGTGTTTGGGGAGGGTGTGTGTGTGGAGAAGACCCGGTCTGCCTCCCTCTCTCTCTCTCTCTCTCTCCCCCTAGATTCATTCTGAGATCAAGGAGGCAGACGCACAGAGCTTGCCGCACACACTCCACACACACACATGCACACACACACACACACACTCCAGGTCCTGGCTGAGATCAAGGAGGCAGACGAGCAGGGCCTCCCGCACCCGTTCTACTCAACACACACACACACACTCCACACACATGCACACACACACACACTCCAGGTCCTGGCTGAGATCAAGGAGGCAGACGAGCAGGGCCTCCCGCACCCGTTCTACTCCACACACACACATACATGCACACACACACACACACCAGGTCCTGGCTGAGATCAAGGAGGCAGACGAGCAGGGCCTGTCTCACCCATTCTACTCCGCACACACACACTCCACACACACACACACATACACACACTCCAGGTCCTGGCTGAGATCAAGGAGGCAGACGAGCAGGGCCTCCCGCACCCGTTCTACTCGGCAAACGACAAGATGGCCGACTCTGTCATGGACTTCCTGTTCGCGTCCCAGGTGCGTTTGTGTCTGTGTTTATGGGGGGGGGGCTCCCCAACTGAGGCGTCCACATCCTCCAGTCGGTGTTTGTGTGCTGTGGGGACGAAAGGGGTGGGGGGAGGGGGGGGCGGAGGGGGGGGGGGCTTGGTGTGCGCACACAAACAAAACACACACGCACACACACATACACACACTCAGGACGCCTCGTCAGCGTCGCTCGTGTGGGCCGTCACGCTCATGTCAGAGCACCCCGAGGTGCTCGCGCGCGTGCGCGAGGAGCAGGTGGGTGGTGGCGCTCTGATGGGGGGCTCTGATGGGGCTGTGGTGGTGCTCTGATGGGGGACGCTGATGGGGCTCGGATGGCGTTCTGATGGGGTGCTCTGATGGGGTCCTCTGTCAGCGCTGTGGTGGGGCTCTGGCGGCGCTCTGATGGTGGTGCCCTGGTGTTGGTGCTCTGATGGCTGTCAGCGCTGCATAATCGCACGTACACTAGCATCCCGAGTGCATCCCTGCTCGCTGTATGCATGGCAGTGTGCTGCCAGGCCCATGCGCCACCTGGCGCGCCCCCCATGCAACACCTCATGCAACACCTACCCCCATGCAACACCCCATGCAACACCTGGCGCCCCCCATGCATGCCAGCTGACGCATCCGCGTCTGCTCTCCCCGCCCGTGCGTCACACTTAGGGGCCCGAATGCCTCCCCCTCCCCCCCTACCTGCCGGTCTTCAGGGGCGCTTCCGCGGCGCAGACCCCGACGCACACAGCACGCTCTGTCTAGAATGGAAGTCTCGTCGTTCGTGGTGCCACAAGCGCACGGATCAGTAGCGAGCCGGCTGGCTCACCCGCGCGTCAGAAACCGTCTCTCTCCCTCTCTCTCTCTCCCGCAATCTCTCTCTAGCTGTCGCTCTCCCTCTCTCCCTCTCTCTCCAGCAATCTCTCTCTCTCTCCAGCAATCTCTTTCTCCCGCAATCTCTCCCTCCCTCCCTCCCTCTCCCTCTCTACCTCTCTCCCTCTCCCGCAATCTCTCCCTCTCTCCCTCCCTCCCTCTACCTCTCTACCTCTCCCTCTCTCCCTCTCCCGCAATCTCTCACACAAGAGATGAATTTCGCGTCAGGGAGATCCCCCCCCCCCCGCACACACCCACACACACACATCCTACCTGGCTCTCTTCAGGAGCGCTTCCGCGGCGCCGACCTCGACGCGCCGATCACGGGCCAGCAGCTCAACGAGATGAATTTCGCGTCAGGGAGATCCCCCCCCCCCCGGAACACCCCCCCCACACACATCCTACCTGGCTCTCTTCAGGAGCGCTTCCGCGGCGCCGACCTCGGTGCGCCAATCACGGGCGAGCAGCTCAATGAGATGAAGTACACGCGCCAGTGCGTGAGGGAGATCCTGCGCTACCGCCCGCCCGCGCCGATGGTGCCGATGGTACGCGCGTGTGGATGGTCAATTTCACAGTCCGGCAGACGCCGGTGATGGCACATTAGACCCTGGGAAAGAGGCCGGCAGCTGTCAGGGAGATCCTGCGCCACTGCCCGCCCGCGCCGATGGTGCCGATGGTGCGCGTGTGCGGGTTTAGGGTTCAGGTTACGGTTGAGATTTAAGGGTTTAGTGCGGGTCTACGGCGCAGAAATCGTTCAAGATGACGAAGGACTACGCCACACCGCTCTTGTAACCGCTGTTCTCTTGTCTCAACCGCTGTTCGTCAGCCAACTGCCGTTCCAAACCCTTTGAAAATGCAGGCCGCGCAGAAGCCGTTCAAGATGACGGAGGACTACACGGCGCCCGCGGGCACGATGATCATCCCGTCGTGCTGGGCCGCGTCGATGCAGGGCTACAAGGACCCGGACGCGGTGCGTGTTCTGTTTCCTGCTGGTTTTAAACTTCATAGAGCCTTTGGCTGGCTTTAGGTTTTGGGGCTTTGGCGGAACGCACTGGGCCGCGTCGATGCAGGGCTACAAGAACCACGACGCGGTGCGTGCGTGTTGACGAGCGTGTGTGTTTGCATGCGTGTGTTTGCATGCTTGTATGAGGGTTTAGAGCTTTAGGTTCTAGGGTTTGGGGCTTTGGCGGAACGTGCTGGGCCGCGTCGATGCAGGGCTACAGGAACCCAGAAACGGTGAGAAGGGCTGGACTGCTCTGTGCAGCATGAGAGCCCAACTAGGGGCGGAGGGATTGAGCAAGGGGGGGGGGCACATGCGGGGCCACGTCGTGCAGGGCTACGCGGAAGCAGAGGGGGCTTCGGGTTTCTGTTTATGGTCGAAGGCTAAGCGTGCGTGACGTGCCCCTCCGGACGCCCTGAATCCCCCTCTCCTTCCCCTCCTCACCACCTCGTCTCATATTCTGCCCTCCACCCCGTCTCCTCAGTTCGACCCCGGTCGCTTTGGGCCAGAACGCCGAGCACGCGCCGAGTGTGCGTCAAACTTCCTCGTGGCTCACGCAGCAACCTCCCAGCAACCACCCAACGACCTCCCAACAACCACCCAACAACCACAAACCACCACCAGCCACCACCAAACAACCACCCAACCCTCAGTTTGACCCCGACCGCTTCGGCCCCGAGCGCGCCAAGGACACGCCGACTTTGCGTCAAACTTCCTTGTGGCTCACCCAGCAACCACCAGACAACCAAACAACAACTTAACCCACCCGCAGTTCGACCCCGACCGCTTCGGCCCCGAGCGCGCCGAGGACGTCAAGTTTGCGTCCAACTTCCTCGTGTTTGGCCACGGCCCGCACTACTGCGTTGGCAAGGAGTACGCGATGAACCACCTGGCCGTGTTCCTCGCGCGCATCGCGACGTCGCTCGAGTGGAAGGTGGGTTCAAATGGTTGGGTCCATATCAAGGGGGGGTGGGGGCAGAAAACACAGGAATTGGAACACAATTCTCCTTGCTGCGAATGTTCCAAAACCGTCAGATTTTTTGAATTTTAACACCTGGGGGCCGAGATATGACGGCTCAAAGTTGGGGGGGGTCCAGAGCTTTCTACGGCGGGTTTGGAGCTTTGTTTTCAGTGAGCCGTTTTGGACGGGAAGACCACCATTGGAAGCGCCTTGATGAGAGGAGCACGAATCCACTCTAAGAAGCGACCCTGGGTTATAGAGTGGGGATCCGCACCCCCTCGACGCCCCAACTCCCCCGCGTGCTCCCTGCGGTGCACCAAGTGCCCGCCTTAATGTTTGTCATGGTGCGTTGTAAGATTCTTTTAGTTTGAGACAGGTTTTGGGGGTGTAGCAGCCACGTCGTTTGAGTGGAAGGTCGGGCACTGGGCGTGCGCGCTGGTTTGGCGCTTTCGGACGCCCTGTAAAGGTGTGGGGTCTCTAGGGTTTAGCCAAGGGGTGCAATGAACCACCTCGCAGTCTTGCTGACACAAGACACACACGCATGCACACACACACACACATGCATACACACGCATGCATACACACACAAGACAGCACACACACATGCACACATGCACACACACACACACACACCTCCGTGAGCCGCGCATGCGCAGCAGGGATAAGTCCGACAAAAATATTTTTGCCAGGACCCCCACCCTTGTCGTACTGACCCCTCCCCTCCCGCACTATTCCACCTAGCAGCGCGTGCACAGCGGGGGAGTCAGACAAGGCAACCTACGCCACTACCCTCACCCTGGACCCTCCCAGCAACCACACGCACGCACACACACTAACCATGAGCAGCGCGTGCGCAGCGGGGAGTGGAGACGAAACGACCTGCGCCAAGACCCTTTGCCCTGCCCAGGCCGACCCCCACCCTGCCCTTACTGCCCCCCCCCCCCTTCCACACTATTCCACCGAGCAGCGCGTGCGCAGCGGGGAGACGAAACGACCTTCGCCAAGACCCTTTACCCTGCCCAGGCCGACCCCCACCCGGCCCTGACTGACAACCCCCCCCCCCCCTCCACACTATTCCACCGAGCAGCGCGTGCGCAGCGGGGAGACGAAACGACCTACGCCAAGACTCTTTACCCTGCCCAGGCGGACCCCCACCCTGCCCTGACTGACAACCCTCCCCCCCCCCTCCACACGATTCCACCGAGCAGCGCGTGCGCAGCAGGGAGACGAAACGACCTACGCCAAGACCCTTTGCCCTGCCCAGGCCGACCCCCACCCTGCCCTGACTGACAACCCCCCCCCCCCCTTCCCTCCCTGTTCCACCGAGCAGCGCGTGCGCATCGGGAGTCCAACAAGACAACCTACGCCTGGACCCTGCCCTGACTGACACTTCCCCCCTCCCTCCACACTTTTCCGCCAAGCAGCGCGTGCGCAGCGGGGAGTCCGACAAGACGATCTACCTGCCGACGCTGTACCCGGGCGACTCGGTCTTCGGCCTCAAGTGGAGGAACCAGAAGGCATGATGGTGACCGCCAGCGGCGAGCGCCCGCCACCTCAAAATAGGAGTGCAGTGGTGCGCGAGGCCGACGAGACGACCCTGCCTCTGACGACGCTTTACCCGGGCGACTCGGTCTTCGGCCTCGAGTGGAAGGTCAGAAGGCATGATGGTGACCACCAGCCGGGCGGACCACCAGCCGGGCCGGTCTTCGGCATCGAGTGGAGGAACCAGAAGGGATCGGGTCGGGGCGTTGGGAGCGCTGCTAGCCCACACGGCAGGCACGGCGCGCCCCGCTGCCAGCGCCCTGGCCCGGCGGCCACGTCCTCGCCGAGAGGGCTTGAGAGAAAGGTGGCACGAGTTGCATGGTTGAGAAGACCAGAGGGGTGTGGGGATTGCTTCACTTTGGCGACCATCACTTGGGGGCGAGGGGGGGGGGGGGCGAGCTGCCACAGGACAAGGGGTTAGCCTTGTCTAGTGGGGCGCTGTCTTGTTCCACGAGACAGGTGTGCGCTCCAGCGTGCGAAAACAGGGTGGTGGTGGCCGTCGTGCGCATTTTGATTGGCCGAGCGCCGCCCCACGTTGGCGGCTCCGCCGAGACCGCAGCGGCAAATAATTATTGCTGTAGTAGTTAGCTTTGGCCGTTGTAAACGCTGTTGCAAAGCACACTGCGCGCAAGAGCAAGCACGCTAGTGGTTTTGCAGTCGTGACTGGCCATGCAAGAGAGGAACGTGCGCAAGGGAACTGCAGCGTCGCAGGCTCCCGCGGCGCGTGAAGTTCGTGCGCTCCCTGATTAGGGCGTCGATGATGGAAGTCAGCAGGCGCTTGCTGCAACTGAACCGTTGCTGCTGTGTCTGGGCTGCTGCAGTCACTTATGTGCTCGCTCATATATTACAGGTTTCGAACGAGCGCTTTAAGTTCCCTACTCGGAGATGAAGGAAGTCATAGGGGGGGCGCAGCAGGCGCTTGCTGCGCCTGAAACGTCGTCGAGTGCACGCGACCACTTATTAAGAGAGAGGCAAGCAGGCAGGGCGCCTGCCGCCACCCCTGGCGCTGCTTGGGCCGTGTCGTCCACGATCTTCAAACAAGCTTGGTGTCACAGGGGTGCAGCGACCGCACCGCGCGCCCCTGCCGAGGAACGGTCCCAAGGGGATCTCGAGGTGCTGCCCGCCGACGCGTCGTCGCCACAACATACATGGCGCCCCCGTATTGCCATACCGCCCTGCTCGCCAGGGACGGCTCACTTCTTGAGGAACGGCCCCTTGGGCCCGGGTGGCTTGGGCAGCGCCAGGCGCGCAGAGATCTCGCCCTTGGTGTCGTACTGCGCGACAGGACAGGCAGTGCAGCAACTTGTTACTGTTGTTACTGTTGTTACTCTTGTTACTGTTGTTACGCGTACAGTTCCACACCCTTTTCCTGAGCGTCCCTGGGGACGATAAAGGCTTGGATGCGAAGATGCGGGCGTTTATGAACCCCAGCCCGGGGCTACTTTACCCTTGTTTTTGGCGTGACATGGCCAACTTTCTGGTCTCGTGCCTTGATATACGTAACACAAGCCTGGAGATGGTAGAGGATCGGGAGGAATAATTGACCTGAAGCGAACGATGTTTTGAATTAGGAGTCAATGAGGCAGCCACGATAGTGGCGGGGACCCAAGCGTGGGTTCCCGAGGAGCTGCGGTGGACTGTGCCGTTTGCAGTGCACCGCAGCTGGCGCACCTGAGAAATGCCCACGCTGGGTCTCACACGTGAAAGCTGCCTCAAAGATGACGACCTCAAAACGGAGTATGCAGAAGGAACATATTTATCCGCTATAACCGGGGAGCAAGCTTGCTCTCTAACCTATTACCAAATCCCACACTGTTGGTCACTACTGACCGCCTTTTCCAGCCCCTTTTTAGGTAGTTAGGCTTAGGGATGTGCCCCTCACCGAGTCCTTCTGTGCCTCCCCCCTTCAGCAGGGGGGGGGCCTGCGACACGTCCAATGTCGTGCTCGGTGCAACAACAAGGGGTCAGCTTCTGCTCAGAGCCGGGTTAAGGGTAACAGGTTGAGAATCCTGTGAATGCTGGTTGAAATCCCAGTTAGAAAACCCCTTAACACGTCAGAGGTTGCGGCCCGGCTGGATTTCCTTTTCGGCCACGTCTTGGCCTTTCTCCCCACGGGGGGATGTCTCTTTTGGCGATTGGCGACGAACCTGCCTTGCGTTTCCGTTTCCCAACATGCGCTCACCGACTTCAACAAGCGTTTGCTGCCGCTGCGGTAGGGGACCTAGGGGTGCGCCCACGCTCTTTACAGAGTTGGAGTTCCCTACCACCAACAGCCAGCCATCTCAGTAAGGTGCTCGGGCCATACGCGCCGAGCACGGTCTTATACGCCTTTAGAGGTGTCCCTGACTGTAACATCCATCATCAATCAATCAATCAATCAATCATCACTGTGAGCTGGGGTGGTTGAATGAGTGCCGAGGCAAAGTCGTGTCACCTGCGAGCGCCAGTGCTCTTTCAATTGGGCGGTTTAAAAACGCCTTTGGCGTTCACTGGACGGAAATCATTAATTTATTCGTAAGGGTTTGTGAATCGCCCTTTTTTCTTTCTTTCCGTTTTTTTTCCGGGGGCGCAGCCTGCAGCCGGCGGTGGCCGGGCTGTAAGAATGATTGAATTGAAGTAAATTGAAAACGCACTGGCGAGTGCTCGCCCCATCTCGTCCTGCGGGGCCGCGGCGCCGTACTGCGCAACGGGCGTGAAGGGTCTCTAGGGGGGGGCGTGTGAGGAGGTGGATCGGTGGTCACAATGAGCATTGAGCAGGTCCCCTCGCTCATACGCCCCCTCCCCACACACGCCCCAACACACATGCCTGCTGCTGCCACCCCTTGGCGTGCGTCGTACTGCGCGATAAACGTACGGGGTTGAGGGTGTGTGTGGCGAGTGAGGGGAGCTGCGGATGGTTACATTGAGATGCGGATGGTAACATTGAGTTAGTTTACATTAGGTTAGTTTACATTAGGTTACATTGCATTAGGTTATATTACATTAGGTTACATTACATTACACTACATTAGGTTACATTTAGCTGCGGATGGGTGGTTACACTGAGCATTGAGCAGGTCCCCTCCCTTGTACGCCCCCCCCCCCGCCACAACACACACGCCCGCTGCTGCCATCCCTTGGCGTCGTACTGCACGACGGAGGTACGGGGTTGAGGGTGTGTGGGGCGAGTGAGGGGAGCTGCGGATCGGTGGGTACATTGAGCATTGAACAGCTCCCCTCGCTCGTACGCCCCCCCCACACCCACACACCAGCACACACGCCCGCTGCTACCATCCCAGCGCAGCCCTTCCCCCCAAACACCCCAACACCCACCCACCAGTGGTGTCATTAGCGTCCCTACAGCCCCCGCTGCGGGGGCAAACCGGGAAATTTTGGGAGGAACTGCGGAGGCGAAACGTGGGAATATCGCTCCGAAAAGTGAGAAATTCCACGTTTTGTTCCTCTTTTTTTTCTCGCACAAAAAATGCCTCATGCGGGGGGAGGGGGGGGGGAAATTCGGCATGTTCCCTCCTGTGTTGCGGGGGCGAACAGGACATTCTTGGTTTCTTAATGACACCACTGCCACCCACCCACCTGCGCCATGATTTTCTTTGCGAACGACGGCACGTGCTGGTCTGCGCGCGTGGTGCCCATGTTGCGGTTGACCTGGCAAGCAGTAGGGAGGGTGGGTGGGTGGGTGGGAGGGTGGGAGGGTGGATGAGAGGGTGGGTGGGAGGGTGGGTGGGTGGGTGGGTGAGTGGGTGGGAGGGCTGGTGTATGGGGGGGGGTCAGGGAACCAGCTGCTATGCTGAGGAGAAGCTGCAGGGACAAGCCATAGTGCTGGTCCGCGCGCGCGGTGCCTATGTTGCGGTTGACCTGGCAAGGACGAGGGAGGGTGGGAGGGAGACGCGTGTGCACGTACACACACACACACACACGTGCACGCACACACACGGACAAAAACCCACGCACACACACACACACACGCACACACGTGCACGCACACACGTGCACGCACACACACGCACACACTTGCACACACACACACACACACACACACAAACAAGTGCACATGCACACAAACACACTCACTCACACACACACACACAGGCGCGCATGCACGCCCCCCCCCCACACACCACCACCACCACCACACACACGCCGCGCACACTCACATACAGGTAGTTGCGGATGTAGTGGTAATCGATGCTGTACTTGCCAAACTCCAGGCCCTTGGGACCAATCTGCAGGAGGGGATGGCAGAGGGGGCAGGCGGTTAACAGAGCACTAGTTACTAGCACTAGTTCACACTTTACTAGCACTGGTGCACAGTGTATAAACTACGCACCCTCTGGGCGTGGGATTGGGCGGAGATGCCCCGTGAGGCGAGCTACCAAAAATCAAGGCCCTTGGGACCAATCTGCAGAAGTGGGGTGTTGGCTAAGGGGGCAGGCTGTTCACAGCCCATAAACTACGCACCCTCGGGGCGTGGGATTTGGGGGTGATGCCCCGTGAGGTGCGCTCAGTGGTTTCCTGCTCAGGCGTGCAGAGCCGGATGCTGGAGCCACGGGGCCAGAATTCCAGTCAAAAGGCTCTAGACAAACAGTTGAAACTCCCGAGAAGGAGGACATTGGGCGGGCTGCCAAACCTCACGGGCCCTTAGGTCCGTTCCGCGGGAGGGGGCATGGCAAGCGGCGCGTCCCCGATTGAATCCCGCAAATTACTCTTTGTCGCGACGACCCACCAGGTTGAGCACCCACGCGATGGCGTGTTGCTGAGCCAGCGCTGAGAGTGCACATCCCATCTCCCAAAACAGAAACGAATCCCACATCCAAAAACCCACCAGTGCTGAGAGAGCACCCATGCGATGACGTTCCCGAGCCAGCGCTGGGAGTGCACATCCCATCTCCCAAAACAGAAACCAAACCCACATCCAAGGACCCACCAGGTTGAGCACCCATGCGATGACGTTGCCGAGCCAGCGCTGGGAGTGCACATCCCATCTCCCAAAACAGAAACCAAACCCACATCCAAGGACCCACGAGGTTGAGCACCGACGACGTGATTTTGCCGAGCCAGCGCGGCGCTGACGGTGGGCGAGCGCGTCCCGAGGCAGCGCATGCGCGCACACCGCGCAAGTCTCTCATTTCCCTCATCTTATTCCCTATTTGCAAGTCCGATCTCCCCCCAAAGAACAAAAATGCCACGTCAGAACAGGTTTTTTCGTTTTCGGCGTGTGGAGCCGGATTTGGGAGCCATAAAGCCGGATTTCCAGTCAAACGGCTCCACCAACAAAAAAAAACTCACGAAAACAAAATCTGAACAAAATCCCTGCCCACCAGAAACCCACCAGGTTGAGCACCCACGCGATGGCGTTCCCGAGCCAGCGAGGTGCGGGGTCGCGCAGCGCGCCCATCTTGGCAACGTCGTCAGAGATGACCGTCTGCATCACGACCGATTTCCGGTCCCCGGACGAAACTGCCGGCGTGATCTGCGCGCGGCACCGGGCGCGCGTGAGTACGCGGGGTGTGTACGTCGTCGCCGTCGTCGAATGCATAGCACAACGAGAGCACCCGAGGCCCTGAGTAAAAACACAGACCCAAATGCTACGTGTGTGGTGTGTACGCGGGGTGTGCACGTGGTGTGTGTACGCGGTGTGTGTACGCCGGGTGCGTACGCGGGGTGCGTACGCGGGGTGCGTACGCGAGGCGTGTGCGCTGGGCGTGTATGCGGGGCGAGTGCGTTTGGTTAGGTTGTGCGAGTTGACGGCAGTGCATGGCAAAACAAAACAAAACAGAGCAAGACCAAGGCCAAGGCCAAGGCATGCACAACGGCAACTACGTGAACTCAGAACAAGGGGCGCACCTTCAGCCGGTGGCTGACTGAGTCGAGCATCTCTCGGCCGCGCTCGTTGCGCACGTTGAGGTATTGGCTGTGCGCAGTCATGTTGACGCCCTGGTACGGAACGCCCATGTAGCCGACCTGCGCACGTGTGTGTCGTGTGTGTGAGGGGCATGTGTGTGTGTGTGCGTGTGTGTTTGTGTGTGTGTGTGTCATGTTCACGCCCTGGTATGGCACACCTTTGTAGCCAACATGTGTGTGTGTGTGTGTGTGTCGGTTACAGGTGTCGGTTACGGTTGTCAGTTACAAGTGCCGGTAACAGGTAGTACCCATATGGAGGGCGTCGAGTTCCCAGCGGTTCCGCTATGGGTCTTGGGGAAAGTGAGGCTCCATCCGGGCCCCAAGGCTCAGTCCCCATTCTCAACCCGGCAGAGGCATTTTCTTTTGCGGAAATGTGTGAACAGGTCGATTTTCACACCTTTCGGGTCCAAATCCGCGCAATTTCAACTCCGCGGCGCCACACTGAAGCTTCCAACCTCAACCCGCTGTTGCAGGTTTGCGGGTCGCGGGTTGGCTTACGAAAACACTGGTTTGGACGGTGTTGGCATGTTGATGTACCGGCTTACCGTAGTACCGCTTTGCCTTGCAATGAAATAATTCGAAAAAACGTCACGGCAATGTCTGGGCAACGTCGATCTCTAAACAATATTGCCGGAAAAGAAAAAACGCCAAAAGTGACGTCAAACGGGAAAAATCTTTAAAAAACGCGGCCATACACCTAATTCTAAAAAAATACCCCCTTCATAAAACTGGCGGCAAGGCAAAGCGGTACTACGGTACACTCTTATTCAGGAGAGTATTTTTACAAATCCACAGCCGGCGGTCACAATCAGTTCCAGAGTTCCAGCGGGAGTATCAGACAGCAGGCACAAGGCCCACCAAAAAGGTCAAACTACAAAAGTAGCCCACGGTAGCGCCACCCACACGAGGTGGCGGGCGCTAAGCAAGCAGCACAGTGCAGGCTCCACAACCAGGAGCGGAGCTGACTTATTTGACTGCTGTGCTGATATGTTGGATTGACTGCTAGGATCCTTGACTGCTAGGATCCTCTCGCCCCTACCAGGTAGCCAGCCAGTTTCATCGTGAAACTGAGTTTTAGGTGTCGGGCGCTAGCGCCGACACAGGTCTAAAACATCGTTACTGGTATCAAACACAGACTGTAAAATTCCATCATCATCATTGCTCGCTCGCTTTCTGTTTCTCTCAAGACACACGCATGCGTGCACACTCGACACTGTCCTCATGCACCAGCATGTCTGACAGTGCGTTTGTCAAGTCGAAGCATGCGTAGCACGAGGGGCACACACACACACGCACACACACATGAACACAAACAACTCGCTCAATAAACACATGCGTGCACATGCACATGCCCACGCAAACACACACACACACGCACCGTCATACCTGAGAGCGTGTTTGTTTTACCAAAGCACGAGTAGCACGAGCGACACACACGCACACACACACACACACACACACACACACACGCACGCAGGCACACACGCGCAACCACACACACACACACATGCAGGCACACACACACGCACACGCACACGTACACGCACACGCACGCGCACACGCACACGCACACGCTCTCTAAAAACAAACGCACCGTCATATCTGACAGCGCGTTTGTGTAGTCGAAGCACGAGTAGCACGAGGGTGCGATCACTTCAGTAAGGTCGTTGGCCGGCAGGCAGAAGTAGGGGATGTACTCGAAAGATCCGTCGTCGTGCTTGATGTGCACCTGTGTGTGCGTGTGTGTGTGTGCGTGTGTGTGCGTGTGTGTGTGTGTATGTGTGTGTGCGTGTTTGTGTGTGTGTGTGTGTGCAGATTTTCTAAGTTGTTTCTAGGTTTTCTGTCTAGTTTTCTGTGTTGTATTTTCAGTTGTCTGTGGCGGGTTGGGTCGTTGGCGGGTAGGAGACGTAGGGGATGTACTCGAAGGACCCGTCGTCGTGCTTGATGTGCACCTGTGCGTGGGTGGGTGGGGGGGGGAAGTGCGCATTTTTTTTTCTAGTTTATTTCCTAAAATTTCCGTCATCTGGGAATGTACTCGAACCAACCATCGTCGTGCTTGACATGCACCCGTACATACAAGAGGAGGGGAATCTCGTGTGGACACGCTTTGTGTGGCGAAAATACATGCTTAGTACTGCGCCCACCACAACCGCGCACAACCGCGCACAACCGCGCACTCCACTCCACCACAGCCCACCGCAGCCCACCGCAGCGCACCACAGCCCACCACAACATACCGCAGCCCACCGCAGCCCACTGAACTCACCCGGTAGTCTCGCATGAACTCGTACTGCTTCACTGTGGCAGGGCTGCCCCCCACCACACACCACCAGCACACACAGCAGGGTGTGACACACACGCACACGCACACACACACACACGCTCACACACATCACTCACACACACACACCACTCCACAACCCGCCCGGTAATCTTGCATGCAATTGTAGTGCTTGACAGTTCCGGGGTCGTTGCTCACAGCGTTCAGAACACATGCAGCCCCATTGCAACACACATGCACACACATACACACACAAGTGCACACGCACACACACGCACACACACAAATACACATGCACACACACACACACACATGCACACAAATACACTGGACACACCCGGTAGTCTTGCATGAACTCGTAGTGCTTGACAGTTGCGGGGTCGTTGCTGGCAGCCTTTGAGAATATGGAGCGGGAGCACATGCGGCGTTGTATGTGTGTGTGTGTGTGTGTGTGTGTGCCAGCCATCACGTCGTGTGAGTGTGTATGTGTGTGTGTGTCAGCCTCACGTGTGTGTGTGTGTGTGTGTGTGTGGATGTGTGTGTCAGCCATCACGTCAAGTGGTGTGTGTATTTGTGTGTGTGTCAGCCTCACGTCGTGTGTGTGTGTGTGTGCGCGCGCTTGTGTGTGTGTGTGTGTGTATGAATGTGTGTGCCAGCCATCACGTCAAGTGGTGTTGTGTGTGTGGGGTGGGGGGGGTGGGGGGGGGCATGCAAGTGTCGTGCACACACGCGTGGGCACTTCGTCATGCGCGCACGCGGCGGGTGGCGGCGGCTAGGCGAGGAGGTCGGCCATCGAGAGGTAGAGAGGTAGAGAGAGAGAATGGGAAAGAGAGGGAGAGAGAGCAAAGGAGAGGGAGAAGGAAAGAGAGGGAGAGAGAGGGAGCAAAGGAGAGAAAGAGAGGAGAGAGAGCTCTGGCAGTCGTATAACTCTCAGATTCGGATGCCTGCCGTAACCTGGTGCGTGCGATTCCAAATAGAGACACTCATGTGCAGGAATGACTCCAGGCCCTCACGCCGCCCGTTGTCGGTGCACTTAACGTTTCTCCACCGGCTACACAGGAGAGAGAGCAGAGAGAGAGAGGGAGGCAGAGAGAGAGAGAGGGAGAGTAGAGAGAGAGTAAAGAGAAAGAGAGAGTAAAGAGAGAGAGAGGGAGAGAAAGAGAGAGAAAGGGAGTAGAGAGAGGGAGTAGAGAGAGAGAGAGCTTTGGCGGTCTAAGATCGGTCAGATTCGAACCCCTGCCAGGACCCACCTCCAGGAATGAATCCAGGCCCTCACGCCACCCATTGTCGTTGCACTTTGCGTTTCTCTGCCGGCTCCACAGAAGAGAGAGAGAGAGAGAGAGAGTAGAGAGAGAAAGAGCGACAGAGAGAAATTGTTCTAACTTCTAAGTCATTTTAAGTAGAGAGAATTCTGGCGGTCTTAGATCGCCCGGACTCTTGGCTGATCTAGGCCACCCACCTGCAGGAACGACTCCAGGCCCTCGCGCCGCCCGTTGTCGGTGCAGTTTGTCCCGAGCACGTACAGCTTCTCGAGGCCGAGGTGCTTCTCGATCGAGCGCAGCGCCTGCACCTGGCAGCCGACGCCGATGAAGAGCAGCTTCTTAACCTGGGGTTTAGGGTTGCGAGTTTAGGGTTGAAGGGTTCAGGGTTTTGGGTTTAAGGGTTCAGGGTTTAGGGTTTAAGGGTTCAGGGTTTAGGGTTTAAGGGTTCAGGGTTTAAGGGTTCAGGGTTTGCGCGCAAGGTAGCTGTCTGCACTGCAGTGCAAGGGTGGGAGTGGGGGCGTAGACAAACAAAAAAGAGGGCCGAGGTGCTTCTCGATCAAGCGGAGCGCCTGCACTTGGCAAAGCCGACGCCGATGAAGAGCAGCTTCTTGATCTGTGTGTGCGTGTGTGTGTGTGTGTGTGTGAATGTGTGCGTGTGCGTGCGTGTGTGTGTGTGTGTGTGTGCGTGCGTGTGTGCGTGTGCATGTGTGTGTGTGTGTGTGTGCATGTGTGTGTGTGTGTGCATGTGTGTGCATGTGTGTGCATGTGTGTGTGTGTGCATGTGTGCGTGTGCGTGTGCGTGTGTGTGTGTGCGTTTGTGTTTGTGTGTGCGTGTGTGTGTGTGTGTGTGTGTGTGTGTGTGTGTATGTGTGTGTGTGTGTGTGTGTGTGCGTGCGTTTGTGTTTGTGTGGACTCGCACGCACACGCGCACGCGTGTGTGTGTGTGTGTGGGTGCAAGGCAGGGTGGTGGTGGTTATCAAAAGATGTGAATACAGCAACACAGTGTACCGCAACACAGCAACAACCTGTTGCGTACCGCACCTGCATCGCCTCGACTGTTGCAAGGACCTCCACCAGGCCTGCCCCCCCAACACCCCCCTGCCCCCCCAACTTGTTGTTACCCCCCCCCCTTGACCATGCCTCCGAACCTGTACCCACATCTGCAACAACCCCACCCCCTGTTGCATACTGCAACACCCCCTGTAGCGTACTGTACCTGCATCGCCTCGACTGTTGCGAGCACCTCCACCAGGCCTGGGCAACACCCCCCTGCCCCCCCAACTTGTTGTTACCCCCCTCCCCCCCCCCCTTGACCATGCCCCCGAACCTGTACCCACATCTGCAACAACCCCACCCCATTGTTGCATACTGCAACACCCCCTGTTGCGTACCGTAACTGCATCGCCTCGACTGTTGCAAGCACCTCCACCAGGCATGGGCAACACCCCCCCTCCCCCCCCGACCATGCCCCAGAACCTGCACCCACATCTGCAACAATCCCACCCCACTGTTGCATACTGCAACACCCCCTGTTGCAAGCTCCTCGAGACGCGGGCAGCACCCCCCCTGTGCCCGTTTTTATTTATTTATCCACCTCAGACCCTGCCCCCGCACCCCCTGCCCCCGCGTTGCATACTGCAACACCCCCTGTTGCGTACCGTACCTGCATCGCCTCGACTGTTGCAAGCACCTCCAACAGGCCTGGGCAACACCCCCCTGCCCCCCCAACTTGTTGTACCCCCCCCCCTGACCATGCCCCCGAACCTGTACCCACATCAGCAAGAACCTTACCCCACTGTTGCATACTGCAACAACGCCTGTTGCGTACCGCACCTGCACCGCCTCGACTGTTGCGAGCACCTCCAGGCTCGGGCTCAGCTCTCCCCTGTGCTCCTTATTTGTGTTTATCCCCCTCAGGACCCTGCCCCCGCACCTGTACCACATCTGCACCCCTGTAGGCCTACATGTAGGGTTGCCCAATGTCAAAATTCACCCGCCCCAAGTGGCCCCAAACCCAGATTGATCGATGCGGGGTGCGTTAAAAGGGTCCTGAGCGCGAGGGAGGGGTCGGGAAACGCCACGAGGGGGGCGCGGGGGTGGGGGTGGGGAGCAGGGTTGCACGGTACGTGAGTACGCGTACGTACGCATTTTTCGTACGTACGTGCGTACGTACGTGATGGAGCGTATACACGTACGCCCTGTACGCACCACTACACGCCTTTTACTTGAAACACAAAAACGGTCATAACTCACGCTCCTGTGCTTGGATCGGAACCATTCAACTTGCAATGGAAAGATTGTCACAGGGGCCAACCAGAGCACTGCTTGTATGCAGCAGTGCACTGCAGGGGGGGGGGGGCGGGGTTCTGCTGCAGCATCACGCGCGCGCGCTCGCAACGACGCACACAACAACGGACGAAACTCCCTGTCCTCTGCCTGGATTTTCACCATTCGACTTGCAATGGAAAGCTTGTAACACGGGCTATATGAGCGACCTCAGTATGCAGCAGGGCACTGCACTAGGGGGGGGGGGTGCTGCAGCACACCACGCTTGCACCGCACCACACGCGCACGGCAGCAACTCGCTGCCTGCAAGGTCCTCCCCTGATGGAGCGCACTGGTACATATCAGCAGTGATCCGGAGATGCCTTTCTACCAGCTTTCCAATGCAAGTGGAATGGTTCCGATCCAAGAACAGGAGTGTGAGTTATGACCGTTTTTGTGTTTCAAGTAAAAGGCGTGTAGTGCTGCGTACATGGCAATTTTCGCACGCGTACAGCAAGCGTACGTACGTATTTCCAAAAAATACGTACGTACGTACGCTCCAGACACGAAATACGTACGTACCGTGCAACCGTGGTGGGGAGCGAGTGCGTCTGTCAAATTTTGGCCCAGCGACGCGGATGGCGTGCGCGGATGGCTGAGCGTCAAACGCGAGGAACAAGAGTTATATGTATCCAGGAACAGTACTGGGTGGGCGGCGCGGACGATGGGGGCGTCGCGGAGCGTCAGGGCCATGCAAAGGCCGGAAAACCGTGAAAAGAGGGCGTTTGCGGCACTGCAAAGCTGCGGAAACGCGCCACAGACTCCCGCATCACGGGAAACCGAGCATGTAGACCAAGTATATATCAATGAACATAATTGAGGCGTCCGGGGCTCCTGCCTTGGCCGCTGGGACAACATGACTGACTCCTTGTGTTTTGGTGAAAATCAGCATGAGCCATGCATGGCTGTGCACAGCATGCCTGAGATACAAAACTCGCATGCTTGCTTGGTAGATGCATTGGAACCATGGGCCAGCGCCTGGGTGGCCCCGGGCACAGGCAGCAAGCACATGCGCGTGTGCATGGCGCATGGCGCATGGGTGCATGGCGCATGGGAAAACATGACCGGCCGCAAACTGCCGCAAAACGCCGTCGGGCATGCTGGTGTATGCATGCATGGGCCATCCATGGCCAAAGCCGGTGCTCTGCACACGAATGCACACTGGCCCATTTTGCCTTCCCCGTGCATCAGCTGTCAGGTGCATGCAACAGCCCATGCCCACGCCAGGTGATCAGCTCCTGCGTCCACACGCGGCACACATGCCTGATATAAGCTCTATATCCACGCCGCATGGCCGGTGGGGCGCGTGGGGCGGCGCGGCTGGTCGCTATGGCCGTAACTCACTAAATGTCAAATACGGCCGTATAGGCCGGCAATCCCTGTCTGCGCCCGAACTGAGGGCATGGACGCGCGTGCGTAGACCTTTGAACGAAGGGTTTAAGATGACAGTCGCAACGGAGGCGAGTGCACGCCGCACGGCTGGTTTCCACATTTGTGATGCCCCTTAGCCGCATGCATTTTGGGCAACTGCTCTCCGCAAGGCCTCCCCACACCGCCGAACCGAATTACTCCGCGCACACGCCACGCCAGGAACCCAAAGCAGGGGAACTGTTCCTGTATCACCTAGGCCTACAAGATTGCTAGGGGGACCAGCGGAAACCGTGATACTTTTTTTGACCTTGGGCAACCCTACCCTGTTGCATACTGCAACACCCCCTGTTGCGCACCGCACCTGCATCGCCTCAACTGTTGCGAGCACCTCCAGGCTCGGGCTCAGCACTGGCTTCACTCCTCGTGCCGCAAGAATGTCGGCCTCGCTGC
>VFSX01000104.1:62500-92500 GCA_016618255.1 Chlamydomonas sp. UWO 241
CTTTCCGTCTCTCCCACCCACGCGCCCACTTCCACCCTCCACCCACGCACCCACCCCCAGCCCCCTCCACCCGCCCACCCACGCGTCGCCCACCTTCACACTCGACAGTTCATCGACGACGTTGAGTTCTGGTCCAAGCCCGGCCCTGGCTACCGCGTCGACCGCTCTCTGCCCGCCTCCCACCCACCCCTACTGTTTCTCCACAGTTTGTCTACATCGTCGAGTTCTGGTTCAAGCCCGGACCCAGCCCGGTCTCTCACCCCGCCTCCCACCTCAGCTGACCCACTCCTCTGCTGCCCCCCCCCCCTTGTCTCTCCACACTTCGACGGCGTCGAGTTCTGGTCTAAGCCTGGACCAAGCCTCAGGTGACCCACCCCTCTGCTGCCCACCCACCCCCCTTATTCCTCTGCAGTTCATCGACGACGTCGAGCTCTGGTTCAAGCCTGGGCCGAACTACCGCGTCGACCGCTCTCTGCCCGCCTCACACTTCACTCACCCACCCCTCTGATGCGCACCCACCCACCCGCTGCTGCCCACCCACCCCCTGTGTCTCTGCAGTTCATCGACGACGTCGAGTTCTGGTTCAAGCCTGGGCCAAACTACCGCGTCGAGTACCGCAGGTGGGGGCTGGGGTCTGGGTGGTAGGGTTAACGCAGGGTGTACGCAGGATTCAGCAGGGGTTAAGCAGGGTTCAGCAGGGTGCAAGCAGGGTTTACACAGGGTGTACGCAGGGTTCAGCAGGGTTTAAGCAGGGTGTAAGCAGGGTTTAGCATGGTGTGAGCAGGGTTTAAGCCCTAAAAGGGTTCTAGGCGTCCGGGCTACCGCGTCGAGTGCCGCAGGTGGGGGTTGGGGTGAAGTAAGGGTTGAGGAGGTCACGGGATGTAGGGGTTACGGCAGGTTTACGCGCGGATTGGGGGGGGGGGGGGGGGTACCGCAGGTGGAGCCTATGGATGGCACAGGGGACTCGGGGGTGCCCACGCTCTGTTGTGGGTTGGCGCTTCTGTGTGCGGGGGCCACACACACCACCACCACCATCGCTTTCCACATCTCTTACTACCCCTCCCCCCCCCCTCCCCCCCCCCCCCACACACATGCACCACGTCGAGCAGCGCGTCGCGCATCGGCGAGTCGGACGGCGACGCCAACCGCAAGCGCATCCGCGCGATCAGGCAGGCGCTCGAGAAGCCGGGCTGGCGCTCGGTCGGATTCTAGGCTCGGGCCTAGGGTCTTGGGTCTGGAAGGTCAAGACGAGGCAGCCGGGTAATGGGATGTGTCACGCATGGCATCGGACAGGCGGCGGCGTCTACGGGCAAGCTCCAATCAGGGCTGGCGCTCGGTCAGCCTCTAGGCTCAGACATGGAACCTCAGGTTTGATGAGGCAGCCGGGGATGAGTCGTGTAACGGTGTTGGCGAGTGGACGGTCAGCGGCGCCCACGGGCAAGCTCAGGTCAAAGCTGGCGCCCCGTCAACTTCTAGGCTCGGGTCTAGAATCTTAGGTCCGATGAGGCAGCCGGGTAACAGGTTGTGTCACGCATGGCGTCGGACGGTCGGCGGCGTCTACGTAGACGGGTAAGCTCCGATCAGGGCTGGCGCTCAGTCAGCTTCTAGGCTCGGGTCTAGAATCTACGGTATGATGAGACAGCCGGGTAACAGGTTGTGTCACGCATGGCGTTAAACGGTTAGCAGCGCCTACGGGCAATCTACAAGCAGGGCTGGCGCTCGGTCAGCTTCTTGGCTCAGATATGATGGTGGTGATGATGATGATGGATGTTACGGTCAGGGAAAACTCGCATAAGACCGTGCTCGGCGCGTATGGCCCGAGCACACTACTGAGATGGTTGGCTGTTGGTGGTAGGGAACCTCAACTCTGTATGCTGGCTCTCGCCCAAGGGATAGCCAAGTACAGGGAGCTGGGGGAGGTGCTAGTTTTGGGGGACCTCAACGCCCGCACCGGCCAAGCGGACGACAGGGGGGGGCACGACGCCGAGGGGGGTGACCCCGCCCTCGCGCTGACCGCTTGGGACATCACACGGGCTGGGCGGGTAGGACAGCGGACGTCTGCCGACCACGGGCCGCAGAACGCGCACGGGAGGGACATGATTAGACTGTGCCGAGACACCGGGATGGTGATTCTGAACGGGCGCTTGCCAGAGGATGAGGGGGGAGCACACACATTCCATGCAACAGGCAGGAATGCGCACAGCGTTGTTGACTACCACGTTGCATCGCCGGCACTCATGTTTAGCGAGACGGGGGCCCCGCGGGAGGGGGCCACGCTCAGGGTGCATACGATCCCCACCCTGCCAGGCTGGAAGGGGTCCTTTGACCACTGCCCAGTTGTGCTGACCATGGGCGAGGCGGCCGGTGAGGCGGTCGCCACGCCACACCCCACCATGCCATGCACCACGCCAACTAGATTCAGGTGGCCTGAGGGGGGGAGCGTGCCTACGCACGGGAGCTGCAGGGGGTGGCGGCAGAGATCAAGGGGGCGCGGGAGGCCCCCACGGTAGATGAGGAGCAGGCGCTCCTAGAAGGGGCGGTTGAGCGGGCAGCGCGGGCGCTGCACGCGTCAGGGGCGGCTGGGGCGGTGCTGGTAAAACCAGGGGGGGGGGGCGCATCAGTGCGACCACACAACACATGGTATGCCCAGGAGTGCAAGGAGGCACGGCAGGCGTATCGAGAGGCCGAGAGGGCGCACGGGGCGCAGTCGACGCTGACCTCAGCAGCGTTCAGGGCGTATAGGCAGACCACGCGACGCGTGCGCCGGGCATGGGAGGCCCAGGAGTACGACGCTATGCTCAAACACATGCATGGCGCCCCCAGGAAATTCTGGCGCAAGGTTAAACCAGGGAGCCAGGGAGGGGGGCTGAGGGATGTAGAGGGGTGGACGACCTACTTTGAGGGCCTGGTTGGGGGCGAGCATGCCCATGGGGAGCTGCAGGAGGGAGGGAACCCGTTTTCGGATGCCTCCGAAGGAAATAAGCAGCGGGCACGAGTACTCAACGCTTGGATCACCGAGGACGAGGTGAGCACAGCCCTCCTGGGCATGGCGGCGGGCAAAGCGCCGGGCGTGGACGGCGTACCGGTGGAATTTTATCAAAGGGCATGGACTGGGGAGGGGGACACAGGGGGTGGGGGAGATGTGGAGGGGAGCGAGCCGCAACACGCGCTGCTTGAACCGATCACACATCTACTCAATCGGGTCTTCCGCGAGGGGTATCCCAAAGCATGGCACATGGGGCAGTCACGCCGGTGCCGAAGAAAGGCAATCTGGACGAGCGGGACAACTATAGGGGCATCACGGTGGGTGGGGCGCTTGCTAAGCTCTATAGTCTGGTGCTACTCCGCAGACTAGACGACCTTGCTGAGAAGGGCGGCCATAGAGCCGCCGGGCAGGCAGGGTTCCGGAAGGGGCGGGGGATCCCTGACAATGCCTTCATCCTACAGCACATGATTGAGAGGCGCAGCCATGAGCGAAAACCGCTGTATACTGCCTTCATCGACTTTAGAAAGGCATACGACTGCGTGCATCGGCAGCTCATGTGGGAGTGCCTTAAGAGCCTGGGGGTGGGGGGGGCGTTTTTAGCAGCCCTGACATCACTGTACGATGGGGCTGGCATGTGCGTGCGCATAGACGGCACGGTGGGACCAGGCTTCACCACACGCCAGGGGGTCATGCAGGGCGACCCAATGTCGCCGCTTTTGTTTGGGCTGTTTATCGACTCACTAGAAGGGGAGCTTGACGCACAGATGCCAGAGGTCGGGGTCCCCCTAGGGACAGGAGCAAACAGGCGGCTCCTACGGTTACTCTTGTATGCAGATGACCTCGTGCTCATGGCAGAGACGCCGGAGGCGCTCCAGCGCTTGCTAGATGCACTTCACGTTTTTTGCAGGACGCACGCTCTCACTGTCAATGTCCGCAAATCTGAGGGGGTGGTGTTTAACGACCAGTACTGCCCGGTCACGAGCGCCAGGGGAAGGGTGACCCTGAAGTACGCTGGTATGGACCTGCCCATCAATCACGAGTTTAAATATCTGGGCATGCTTTTTGGGAGCCGTCGGGCAATAGGCGCGGGGCTGGAGCAGAGGCAGGGGGCGGGCCAGCGTGCACGCTTCGCCCTAGCGCGCAGATACGATGCCATGGGCCTCCACAACGTGGGAGTAAAGGCGCACCTGTTCAACGCACTGGTGCGACCTGTAATTAACTACGGGTGCGAGATCTGGGGCCCAGGGTTGATGGCGGGGGCGGGCATGGGGGTACAGGGGATCTTCTCGGGGGCAGCCGACAAGTGGGGGTTGGCTGGAGGGGACGGGGGCCCCTCCAAGGCGGCGCGCCGCAAGTGGCGCGCCATGGAAGCCCTGCACTTGCAATCTGTGCGCGAGGCCCTCCGTATTCGCAGGTGTGGGCAACAGCTATCGCTGCTGGCGACGGAGGTGGGCTGGCGACCACTGTCGACCGACTGGCTGCGGCAGGCGGCGCGTTTCTGGGCGAAAGCGCTACGGCGGCCGGATGGCGATCTGCTGAAGGCGGCAATGCGGGAGAGCTGGGAGCTAGCGGCGGGTGGCGTGCGAGAGAGCTGGGTGGCACAGCTGAGCGAGTGCCTCAGCACAGTGGGGCACACGCTGGTGTGGGGCCAGGAGGCGGGGGGCATCGCCCGCCTGCTAGAGACAGCAGCGGCAGGTTGGCTGGCATCAGAGACCAACACATCAGAGCTGCCAGAGGACGCCAACCAGCTCAGCGTCGTCCGCTCAGTGCCTGACTCATGGTCACACCGCTTCAAGATGCTTACTTACTTGCGGTGGATGGCAGACGACTGTGGCGGCGCACCAATGCTCTGGACGGGGCTGAACAGCGCCGCCCAGATCACGACACTCGCACGCTTTAGAATGGGGCTGCATGAACTGCAGATAGAGAAGGGGCGCCACACGGCGCAGGCAGAGCCACGCAGCCAGAGGCTCTGTCGCCTTTGTGGCATGCGGGAGGATGAGGCACACAGGTGATTTTTGAGTGTCCAGCGTATACGCAGCCAGTCGGTCGACAGTGGTCGCCAGCCCACCTCCGTCGCCAGCAGCGATAGCTGTTGCCCACACCTGCGAATACGGAGGGCCTCGCGCACAGATTGCAAGTGCAGGGCTTCCATGGCGCGCCACTTGCGGCGCGCCGCCTTGGAGGGGCCTCCGTCCCCTCCAGCCAACCCCCACTTGTCGGCTGCCCCCGAGAAGATCCCCTGTACCCCCATGCTCGCCCCCGCCATCAACCCTGGGCCCCAGATCTCGCACCCGTAGTTAATTACAGGTCGCACCAGTGCGTTGAACAGGTGCGCCTTTACTCCCACGTTGTGGAGGCCCATGGCATCGTATCTGCACGCTAGGGCGAAGCGTGCACGCTGCGGTTATAGCGAATTAATATGTTCCTGTTGCAAACTCCGTCTTGAGGTCGTCATCTTTGAGGCAGCCGTCAAGTGTGAGACTCAGCGTGGGCATTTCTCAGGTGCCGCCAGCTGCGGTGCACTGCATACGGCACAGTACATCGCATGCGCAGCTCCTCGGGGACCCACGCTTGGGTCCCCGCTACTGTCATGGCGGCCTCATTGACTCCTAATTCAAAACATCGTTCGCTTCAGGTCGATTATTCCTGCCGGTCCTCTACCATCTCCAAGCTTGAGTTACGTATATCACACGTGAAAGCTGCCTTAAAGATGACGAGCTCAAAACGGAGTAAGCAGAAGGAACATATTAATCCGCTATAACCGGGGGGGCAAGCTTGGTTTCTAGCCTATTATCAAATCCCACACGGTTGGTCACAACTGACCGCCTTTTCCAGCCCCTTTTCAGGTAGTTAGGCTTAGGGATGTGCCCCTCACCGAGTCCTTCTGTGCCTCCCCCCTTCAGCAGGGGGGGGGCCTGCGACACGTACAATGTCATGCTCGGTGCAACAACAAGGGGCCAGCTTTTGCTCAGAGCCGGGTTAAGGGTAACAGATTGTGTATGCTGGTTGAAATCCCAGTTAGAAAACCCCTGAACACGTTTGAGGTTGCGGCCCGGCTTGATATCCTTTTTGGCCACGTCTTAGCCTCTCTCCCTGCGGGGGGACGTCTCTTTTGGCGATTGGCGATGAACCTGCCTCGCGTTTCCGTGTCCCCACATGCGCTCACCTACTTCAACAAGCGTTTGCTGCCGCTGCGGAAGGGGACCTAGGGGTGCGCCCACGCTCTTTACCGAGTTGGGGTTCCCTACCACCAACAGCCAGTCATCTCAGTAAGGTGCTCGGGCCATACGCGCCGAGCACGGTCTTATACGCCTTTTGAGGTGCCCCTGACTGTAAGATCCATCATATCAGGGCACGAGACCAGAAAGCTTGCCATGTCGCGCCAAAACCCAGGGTAAAGTGGCCCCGGGCTGGGGTTCATAATGCCCGCATAGGCGCATCCAAGCCTTCATCGTCCTCAGGGACGCCCAGGAAAACTGCTGACACCACTGACATCGCTGACACTCAGACTCAACTGTGTGTGCATGCACGCGCGGGTTGCACGCGCGGGTTGTGTGCGTGTGTGTGTGTGTGTGTGTGTGTGTGCGTGCTGCACTGTGTGTGTGTGTGCCTGGGCCTGTGTGTGTGCGTGTATGTGTGTGTGTGTATGTGCGCGTGTGTGCATCTTATGTGCTGCAGCACCCAGCAGGTTGCAGTTTGCAGGTGACAATTGACACTCACTTCCTCACACTTCCTGGTGCAAAACATATGGCCTCGCAACGTGCAGTTGTCGTCATAGTCGTCGGCGTATTCGTCGTCGTCGTCGAAAGCGTAACACATCGGGAGCGAGAAAAGAGTGACAGAGATGTGGGGGGTTCCACCAAGTGCCACCGCTCAAAGTTCACTCAGCTGCTGTTTAGGCTCTACCTTACGACAAGCGATTGAGCCACCCCACAATCGCCCACGCCTCGCCACGTGAGAGACCCGCCTTTGGTCGCCTTGGTCGACCGAACGCCGATGGCGACGCATGCGCTCGTGCTGCTCATCGCTGGGCTCTCGCTCTTCAGCGGGGGGGTCTACGCGTTCACGCGCCCGGATCAAAGTGGGTAGGGGCTGGATGCAAGCACGGGCTGCGGATGCACAGGAAGGCGGGGAGGGGACGGGGACGCCGGCGCCTACTTCTACGTCAGCCAACCCAAGTGGGTTAGGGCCCTGACAGCCGCACGCACACACACACTCACACACACACACACACACACGCGCACATGCATGTGTTTGTTCCAACACGCACGCAGTGGCTGCGCTGAATACCATCAAAGAAGCCAACGTGAACCGCTCCGGTTCGTGGGCGTCGGCGCTGTCGTCGTGGACGTGCCCGACCGACCCGGCAGACTCTGACGGCACATGCGACCCGTGCTCCCGGGACTGGTCGGGGAACTGGGAGCACATGCACTGCCGCGGAGCCGGAGCGAGTGAGTGGTGGCGCTGCTTGTGATGATGCGCAGCATTTTTTTAGGAAGTTGTTTACAATCCACTGCCGGCGGTCACACGTTCGGTTCCAAAGCTTCAGCGGGATTTAAAAGGGCAGGCACGGGGCCCACCCAATGGCCAAGCTGAAAAAGTAGCCCACGGTAGCGTCAACCACGTAGAAGCGTCGCGCCCCTCTCCCTCCCTCCTGTCACAAATGAGGTCATAAGGGCCCCGATCTACGAATGACAACCTACGTCCCTCTTTATCTCCTGTGTACAGACAGGGGTCTTCTGACCCAGCCATGAGGGCCCGATCTATGACTGACAACCCCCCCCGTCCCTTTTTATCCCCTTTGTGTACAGGTAGAGGTCTCCTGACCCAGCCACCCGCCCACCTACACCCCTGCTACACATAAACAGGATACGGCGAGGGCAGCACTGGCGTGTACGACGGGTATGTCACGAACATTCATGTGACTGACCAGAACCTGGAGGGTCCGCCTGCGAAGGTGAGAGTAGCTGGGCAGCAGGTGGGCGGCAGGTGGGCGGCAGGTGGGCAGCAGGTGGGCAGCAGGTGGGCGGCAGGTGGGCGGCAGGTGGGCGGCTGGTGGGCGGCAGGTGGGCGGCAGGTGGGCGGCAGATGGGCGGCAGGTGGGCAGCAGGTGGGCAGCAGGTGGGTGGCAGGTGGGCAGCAGGTGGGCAGCAGGTGGGCGGCAGGTGGGCGGCAGGTGGGCTGCAGGTGGGCAGCAGGTGGGCAGGAGGTGGGCTAACTACCATGCACATACACACACACACACACACATTCACACACACATTCACACACACACGCAGGAGTGGTGCCTGTTGGAGAAGCTGCGTGAGCTTAGCGACCGCTTCACGCGCACATGCACACACACACACACACACAGCAGTGGTGCCTGTTGGAGAAGCTGCGCAAGCTTAGCGACCGCTTCACGCACACATGCACACACACTCACACACACACAGCAGTGGTGCCTGTTGGAGAAGCTGCGCGAGCTTAGCGACAGCTTCACGCGCACATACACACACACACACACACACAGCAGTGGTGCCTGTTGGAGAAGCTGCGCGAGCTTAGCGACCGCTTCACGCGCACATGCACACACACACACACACACACAGCAGTGGTGCCTGTTGGAGAAGATACGCGAGCTCAGCGACAGCTTCACGCGCGTGCTCCACCCGCACACGTGCACGCATACACACAAACACACACACACAGCATACAGTTACAGTTACATCGGCTTTCCAGCAAAGACTACCTCTAGTCCTAGTACCACCGCCTAGACCCAAGTCCAGTTCTGGCCCTAACAATTACTTGCGAGGGGCGGTAGCCACCAGCCGGCTGCCTGCCAACGTGTAGTCCCAGAGCAAAAAGGAGAGCTATTGTGCGACGCCTCCAAAATAGGTCCTAACTGCTTCTAGGGGATAGGGGGTCAAGTGGCGCTTGCCAATCTACTTGACCGCCGTGGTGGAGGGGCCGGCGCCTGAGGGGCAGCCGGACCGTACACCACGGCTCTCCACCCGACCCTATCCTGAGCACGCTCAAACGCCGTGTCCGAAAAAGTCTTCCAATCAGAACGAGTGCCACTAGTTTCGCCTAGCTGCTGAATCAGTAGCTTAAGAAAATAGTGTCGGGAGGAGGCTGGAGGCCGGCCTTGCTGCCGAGCCACATCCATTGTGCAGTCAAAAGTCGTACGAGGAAGACGAGAAGCCGGCATGCGCATCACATGGCCTAGCCACTGCATTGATCGCTTTGCCACAAGGCTCTCAATTGGCTCAGTGTCGCACGCCTGCCGAATATAAGTTAATCTGTGCCGGTCGACCAGGCGCACACCCAGAATGCGACGAAGGCAGTTAGAGTGGGCAACCTCCAATCGAGTCAGTTGTGTTTTAGTAGGGGCCCATGTTTCGCAGCCGTACAGAAAGTGGGGCAGCACGAAAGTGTTGTAAACCCGCATCTTAGACTGCACTTGCATCTTCTTGCTGGCCCAAATCTTATCAAAAGACGCAAACACGCCCAGCGCGCGACCGACACGCACACCGATCTCCTTTTCCACACCACCACTCTGGGTTATCCAACTCCCTAGATACTTAAATGCAGAGACGGTCTTCACTTCACCACCAGTCAGCGCAAACGTGGGCAGATTCGCGACAAAATCTGCTGGCAAAATCATCACTTCTGTCTTGGCGGCGTTGATTTGCATGCCAAAGCTAGAGGACACTTTGTCACAGCATATTTCGTTTGCATCCACACACACCCACACGCACACCCACACACTTGCACACAACATGTTTTGCGTGCGTGCACACACACACACACACACACACACACACACACACACACACATGCACACACGCACCATGTTTTGTGTGTACACACCATGTTTCGTGTGCATGCACACACACACACACGCACACCCACATACACACACACACACACACACGCAGGAGTGGTGCCTGTTGGAGAAACTTCGCGAGCTTGACCTTGACGGCGGCCTCGCAAGCGGCCCATTCCCCGACTGGGTGGTGTCCTGTTTTACCGACCTCCAGGAGCTTGACCTCAGCTACAACAGGGTGCGTGTCACTTGCCCCCCTACCCCCTGGAAGCAGTATGGATAGATTTTGGAGGCGTCGCATAATAGTTAGCTCTCCTTCTTGCTCTAGGACTGCACGTTGGCAGGCAGCCGGCTGGTGACTACCGCCCCTCACAAGTAATTATTAGGGCCAGAACTGGACTTGGGTCTAGGACTAGAAGGTAGTCTTCGCTGGAAAGCCGATGTTTCTGTTTCTGTCACTGTTACTGTTACAACAGGGTGCGTGCGTGTGTCACAAACCTTACTCTGAGCCAAGCCTCTAAGGATGCTCCAGTTAAGTGTAAGTATGGAAGTCTCACACCTCCACACTTTGGACCTCTCATAAGCTAAGCCCTGGATGGAGAGGACAATCAAGAGCGAGGCGGGGCTCCTGATATTCACAATCACTGACCTCTCTTCTAGAGCTTCAACAACCCTGAGAGTTGTTATACTGGCTTCGGCGCTTCAGTTTTTCGACCCGACGAGACCGTGGGTAGGACCTCACTAACCCGTCGCGCACGCGGCCCCCAAGCCGCGTTGCGCCGCGCACGCTTACCTCTGCAACACACACGCTTACTCGTGCGGCGATAAGCCCGCGACAGCGAGAGCCAAGCTTGAAGTCAAGTCGATAAAACTTCCCAGATGTTTTACCACTTGCCACAACCTACTGCCCACAGCGCAACAGCCTGGGACAACCCCGAGCTCTGGCGAAGACTCTTTAAGGGTCATTGCCGCGCCTTCGGCACAGAACGCAGTTTTGCGTACAGGTTTGCAACAGGTTTGCAACATTTGCAACACTGAAGGCTACAGACCCCACTACTTGCTGTCCCTGCCCTAGTAAATACGCTGGAGTAGCGAACACCAAGTCTGTGCAAGCGATCGGACCACTTCTGACGTTTGACAACACCCCCCTGACGCTTCACACATGCGCAGTGGCTGCGCAGCCGACGGTCGCCAACCCCACCGCAAACATCCATGGGTCCGCTGCAACCGACCCCCAGGCCCCG
This sequence comes from Chlamydomonas sp. UWO 241, assembly GCA_016618255.1. Classification (NCBI taxonomy): domain Eukaryota; kingdom Viridiplantae; phylum Chlorophyta; class Chlorophyceae; order Chlamydomonadales; family Chlamydomonadaceae; genus Chlamydomonas; species Chlamydomonas priscui. The sequence goes on from VFSX01000104.1 coordinate 73,542, forward strand.
GGCACTTCAAATAGCCAGTCCCGCGCGCTAGACGCGACGGCGACCGAGATAATCGATGCGTACCGTCAAGCACGCACCTTCTACCGTGGCATTACCTGCGTACACCAACATGGCTAAGCAGGTGCAGGGCATGCCTCAGGCACCCCTGCCGCACTCCGATGCGAATGCCCATCCCCATGCACACGCTGCTCCATGCGGCATGCAGGCTGCTCAGCAGGCCCCACAGGCGGCTGCTCCGCCTCAGGCATCTCAGGCCCACACGGCCGCGCCTGACGCTGAGCCGCCCATGCAGCAGGCACAGCCCGAGGCTGCGCGCGCCTCTGCGGCACAGCCCGAGGTTGCGCGCGCCGCTGCAGCACAGCCCGAGGCTGCACGTGCCATTGCAGCACAGCCTGAGGCTGCTGCGCTCACCACTAAGGTTAACCCTGACACGCTGCACCTCATGCGCTGGCTCCTGCGCATGTCCGAGCAGCGACCCCCAAGGGGACTGCCCGCTGAACTCGAAGAGTACACGCAGAGCATGGAAAGATGGGCTCAGCAGACCACAGCACTAAATGAAACTGAGAGAGATCATCTCCTCATGAACCTCACACAAGGCCAGCAGGCAGTGCTCACCGAGCTCCGCCGCCTTAACGGCATGATCGGGCAGATGCACGGCAACCAGGACTACCTGGGTCACGCGCTGGTGGGCGTGCAGCACTGCAGTGACGACACGCGGGGCTGCATCTACCAACTCGGTGGCATGGTTCACAACCTCACTGCAGTGACTGGCCAGATCCAGGCAGGCCTGGACACGCTGCTGGGCCGAGCCCGCCGCGATGGCAACTACGGCCAAGGCCTGCAGGCCAGGCGCGCAGCGCAAACCATCGACGGCAATACGCCGGCTGTGGGCACCACTGCCCCGATCAATGATGGAATGGAAGAGGATGACGCGCTCACCGCGACACCTATCCAGATGCGGTCAAACCGCCCACCCAAAAACCTGCGGGGTCCAAACAAATTCACTGGGGAGGACAACATAGTCACGGCTCAGTCGTTTCTTTGGGAACTGCGAGATTTCCTGTTAATCGCATACCCCGAGCACCAGCAGGTTTGGGCCTCCATTGGCATGCAATTCCTGGGAGGGGCCGCACACCGGCACTACACCTCACAGGTGCAGCACTTTGAGCGCATGGCACTCGAGATGGGCGCACCCATCCCCCGCTACACGTGGGACATGTTTTGCGAATCCATTAAGAGTGCATTCCCACGGGTGAACCAAACGTTCACCCACGTGGAGAGCATCATGGCACTCAGGCAAGGGGGCAAGTCACTCCAGGAGTACTCAAATGAGTTCATCGGCACAGCAAACCTGTGCATCGGAATGACTGAGCCGTTCAAAATCCAGATTTTCCTCAAGGGACTGGAGCCATACGCGCACAAAGGTCTGGGTATCAACCCGACAACTTCTGCACCTTGGGAGAGTTTCACAGATCTCACCTAAGCAGCGATCGCGCGCGAGCAAATGGGAGTGCTGACACGCACCCCATCCGCACTTGGGAAGCACCAGCAGAGCGGGCACCCCGCACGTTCCCGCTCGCCCAGCGGCGACGACGAGGAGCGCCACACGCATTCCCGCTCGCCCAGCGACAGCGACGACGAGCGCCCCACGCGCTCCCACTCGCCTAGCGACAGTGACGAACGCTCCATGCGTTCCCGCTCCTGCTCACCCACCGATCGCGATGACGATTCGCCAAGACTCGCAGCTATGCCGCAAAGGCCTCGAGTTAAGAGGAGTAAACGGGCAAAACCCCATTGGCTGCAACAGCCAGACTCAGATCAAACTGAGAAACCCCAGTCGGATAAACCGCCCACAGGAATCAGGGCACACCCCAACACCAACCAATCAGATCACTCAGGAGGGGCAGACCACTGCGGCTCGTCACGGTCACCTCAACCAGTGCCACTTGCACCGGCACCACAGCCTCTCGCTGATATGGTGTCGCGGCAGGACGAGCTGGATGAGTTTCTGAGAGGGTGGGAGATGGGTACAACCCTGAACCAATCTGGAAGGCCTCACGCCATCTGACAATCAACAACTTGCGACGGCTCAAATGCCATGCCGCAGTTTTTTTTATCAAAAAAAAAATTGCGACGGCTGGACACCATACCGCAGTTTTTACAAACAAAAACTTGTGACGGCTCAACCGCCATACCACAGTTTTTGAAAAACAAGGGCGATAGCCTTATACCAAAATGCATAATCAAAAACTTGCGACGGCCCGAAGCCATGCTGCAGTTTTTGAACAACATGCTAGCAAAACTGCACGTTTGCGGTAGGACAGAAGGTCCTATTCAGCACCAATTACCTGAAGCTTTAAAGCTAAGGGACAAAACGCTTTAAACGTATCACTTCTGAACAATACCACTCTGACGGACGCGTTCAAACACCTCAACCAATACTGGATTTGGAGGGCGACCCTTACTTTGAGGTCGAGGCAATTCTCAAACACTTCATCGAAGAAGACAAGAAGCGATATTTCATACGAGGTTCAGTGGAACGCGACGGCCCTGAACACAACTCGTAGCTGCCAGAACATGAGGTAAAAAAAAAACTTCATTTGTTCACGCCTTACTGGGACCAACACGGGCCAGCTGAACTCAAACAAGAAATTGCAGAGTACAAGGCCAACAAACTGACTGCAAAGCAGCAGGCAGCCCCAAAGGCAAAACAGCCGACCACACGCAAACGCGGGCTGGATGCTGCAACACAGCAGCCGGTACCCAAGCGTGTCAAGTGACACTTTTCGCTAACGATCGGGGGGAGACTCTCGGCAGTGCCCTCGCTTCGCGCAGAGTCGACAAAAGTCTCACAACACAAACAAAAAGCACGACACCATTTTTGCCTAACGCAAACAAGTGACTAGCTATCACACCGCTGATAATCAGCATTGTTGTCATGCATTTACAGTCCCAACGAACCCAACCTATAAGTTGGGTTCTCCCTGGGAAGGGGAGGAATGTCACAAACCTTACTCTGAGCCAAGCCTCTAAGGATGCTCCAGTTTAGTGTAAGTTTGCAAGTCTCACACTTCCACACTTTGGACATCTCATAAGCTAAGCCTTGGATGGAGAGGACAATCAAGAGCGAGGCGGGGCTCCGGATATTCACAATCACTAACCCCTCTTCTAGAGCTTCAACAACCCTGAGTTGTTATAGCGTGCGTGCGTGCGTGCGTCCGTGTGTGCGTGCATGCATGCATGGGTGCGTGCATCGATGCGTGTGTGCTTGTGTGCGTGTGTGTGTGCATGCGTGCGTGTGTGCGTGCGTGCGTGCGTGTGTGTGTGCGTGTGTGCGTGTGTGCGTGTGTGCGTGTGTGCATGTGTGCGTGCGTGCGTGCGTCCGTGTGTGCGTGCATGCATGCATGGGTGCGTGCATCCATGCGTGTGTGCGTGTGTGCGTGTGTGTGTGTGCATGCGTGCGTGTTTGCATGCGTGCGTGCGTGCATGCGTGCGTGTGTGTGTGTGTGCGTGCGTGCGTGCGTGCGTACGTGCGTGCGTGCGTGCGTGCGTGCGTGCGTGCGTGCGTGCGTGCGTGCGTGCGTGCGTGCGTGCGTGCGTGCGTGCGTGCGTGCGTGCGTGCGTGCGTGCGTGTGTGTGTGTGTGTGTGTGTGTGTGTGTGTGTGTGTGTGTGTGTGTGTTTAGTGCGTGCGAGTGCGTGTGTGTGCATACGGTGGTTCACCGAGTAGGTCTTTGCCTCTCACGCCTCTGCAGCAGCACTGACATATGGCGTCATCGTCGAAAGCGCAACACAACGGGAGCGCCTAGACCCGGAGTAAAAACACAAGACCCGAAAAGGCTACAGCCAGCGAGGCGATGACACACAGCCCCCCCAGCACAGTCCCCCCTGACATTCACAGTTTTTTTTACAGTTTTTACATGTACGCGCCCGGAGGACCCCAGGGCGTGAGTTGAGGCCTAGACTACATGTCTAGGAGAGCTCTACTAGTAGAGCCCGCAAGGCCACGCAGCACGCCAGCCTACCAGCCTGACATACACAACCTCCATCCACACTCTCCACACTCCGCAGCTGACCTGTGACAGGCTGCGCTAGGCCAGTCACATGACCGGCACCATCCAGCTGATTTCTCCAAGACGAACCTCCACAGAGGACCATACCTACGCTTTCCCCGCCACCGCAGCTGACCGCCGACATCCACACACTCCCCACACTCTCCCCACACTCCCCACACTCTCCCCACACTCCCCACACTCCCCACACTCCGCAGCTGACCGGCACCATCCCCGTTGAAATCTCCAAGAAGACGACCGTCGGGGAGTTCAAGATTGAGGGCAACTTTGTGAGTGCCGCGCTGGCAGTGCAATGCAGGGTGCTGACACTGCTTTTGTTTTCACGTGTTTGTAGAGCCAGATTCTTTGATCGCGCTGACAGTTGACCTCCCGTTGGCCGTTTGCCCTCATGTTTGAAAGCTCTTGGCGAGCTCTGCCTGGCGGGCTCGGCAGACTCACAATCCACAGGATGGGTTGAGCTCAGTGTTTCCGATTACCAACCCGCAACCCGACAAAGTGCAATTCCGGGTTGAGATTGGCCGATTTTGGCTGGCGCGTGGGGAGAGTTCGCGAATTTCGGCCCGAAAAGTGTGAAATCGGCATTTTCACACCTTTCCCGCAAGAAAATCACTGGGTTGAGTTTTGAAAGTGAGCCGTGAGGCCCGGATTGAGCCATAACCCCCCCAAAATCCTCATCGGAATTACTGGTTGAGCTGTGTTCAAGGTCAAAGTGCAGCTGGAATACAGCCAAATGGCTCTTCCACAGTTAGAGCTCACGGTACAGCCAAAAACAAAATCACTGGGTTACATGCTGAGCAGTGCCTCTTCATAGATTATGCAGTGATTAATTCTTTGGGGATTCTGGTGATCCCTTGGAAAGTCTTGTACCTCCTTCCTCCTTTTCCAGGCCTCCACACTGAATGGAATTTAATCGAGGGATCTCTTCCTTTCGAGGCTCTCCGGAAAGCCCTTGTTGAGAGGAATGGGCGGGCGTCTAATTGTTGCCGCCAGTGGTGATATTCAGGAAAACCAAGAATGTTCGGTTTGTCCCCGCAACACAGGAGGGAACATGCCGAATTGCCCCCGCAGGAGGCGTTTTTCGCGGTTATGTGTGAAATCGCCAAATTGCACACTTTTTGGAGCGAAATTCCCGCGATTCGCCCCTGCAGGTTTACCCCAAATTCTCCGGTTTGCCCCTGCAGCGGGGGCTGCGGGGGGCGCTTATGACATCACTGATGATCTTCAGGGACCAGGGTTGCACGGTACGTGAGTACCCGTACGTACAAACTTGTATCGTACGTACGTGAGGGAGCGTATATATCGGTCGGGGCGTGGAGGGTCGGGGCGTGGAGGGTCGGGGCGTGGAGGGTCGGGGCGTGGAGGGTCGGGGCGTGGAGGGTCGGGGCGTGGAGGGTCGGGGCGTGGAGGGTCGGGGCGTGGGGATGAAAATGCTCCCCTGCTGCAAGTATATGCGCCAGCCGCCGGGATTCACTGGCGGAAGGCAAAGCTGCCCGAAGCTGGAAGCTGGAAGGTGCGATTATGGGTTCGACTACCGCTCACCCTCGGGGGCACTCGTCTGCCGGTGACTGGCGTTGGCATTGGTCTTCAGGCAGCCTGCCATGACGACTCTGTTTGCCCAGGCCCCCCTGGAGGGTGGGACCTGGCCATGCATGACGCATGGGGCGCAGGCAGAGCCCCATGCATGCAGTTGGACAACCATGCACCATGCCATGCGGGGACTTTTCTGCTTCAGCGCCGCCAGTCGGCACAGCCGGCGTGGTTGGCCTCAAAGGCCAGGAGGAGGACGGTCCTTTCCTATACGCTCCTTGCCAGACATGTCCCTCAGGGACTTGTTTGGGTCTAACTAGCCGGCGGGAGCGGTAGTCTAGACGGCAGGTAACCGGCTGGTGGCTATCGTCCTTCACAGGGCGGTGGCACTAGGACTAGTGTTGTCTTAGCTGGAATGCCATGTAACTGTAACTGTAACCGCTCATGTGTCATGTATGCGCCTGCAGGTGCACGGTTTAGGGCTAAGGGTTTAGGGTTTGGGGTTTGGGCTGTAGGGTTGAGGGTTTCTAAACCCTTATTACGCTAACCCCAAGTCTAAAGGGTTTAGGGTTTAGGGTTAAGGGTTAAGTGCCTGTGTTTTTTTGGTTAAAAAAACGTGCCGGTACGTGTGCCTTGGTGTGCCACATATGCATGGTAGGCTGGCACGCTGCGTGGCCTTGCGGGTTCTCCCAGTAGAGCCCCCTAGGCTTTTAGTCTAAGCCTTAACCCACGCCCAGGGGTCATCAGGGCGCGTACACATGTGTAAAAACTTTTAAAAAAACTGCCACATATGCGCCTGTCGTCACATCCACCATCATATGTATCAGTGGTTCCGCTGAGGTTGTTGGGGAAATGATGGCTCAACCCGGGCCTCACGGCTCACTCCCCAATCTCACCCCGACGAAGGCGATTTTTTGCGAGAATGGTGTGGAAATGTCGGATTTCACACTTTTCGGCTCGAAATTCGCGATGTCTCAAACCCGACGCGCCAGCACAAGTCGGGCAATCTCAACCCGAAAGTGCACTTTGTCGGGTTGCGGGTTGTCTAACGGAAACACTGATATGTATGCCCATGCAGTTCTCCGGCCCCCTGCCTGCCGCCCTGGGCGCCATGCCCAACCTGTGGCGGATTCGCGTTAGTGAGAACCACTTCACGGGAACGGTGCCGGCGGAGTGGAGGTGTGTGTGTGTGTGTGTGTGTGTGTGCGTGCGTGTGTGTGTGTGTGTGTATGTGAGTGTGTGTGTGTGTGTGTGTGTGTGTGTGCATGCGTGTGTGTGTGTGTGTGCGTGTGTGTGAATGTGTGAGTGCATGTGTGTGTGCATGTGTGTGCTGCGCTGTGCTGTGCTATGTGCTGCGCTGTGGGGCAGTGGGGTGGCGCAGGAGCCCCTCTCCAACCCACCCACCCCAGCCCACCCTCAACATGTCAGGAAGCAAAACAGCACACACACACACGCACATAAACTCTCACACACACACGCACACACACACACACACACACACACCAGTGATTTGGTTTTGGGCTCCTGGGTCTTGACGATCGCATCAAAGCTCGTCATGAGCTTGAAAATTACCCATATTAGACGGTCAATGGTCAACGCTAAGGCAGCAGCCAAGGCGGTCAACGGGACGTTAGTCTGCGCGCCGGCTCCCAGAAAATAACAAAAAAATATGGAAAAAAAATCACCGACACACACGCATGCAGCAAGCTTGCGCCGACTCTGTGAAACAGCCAGGGATCATCCCGCCCTTCACCCGACCTTGGCACCACAAACACGGACAGACACACACAAACCCCTCTCTCTCACACACACACACACACATACAAACTCTCTCCCTCTCGCCTTCTCTGTCTCTCTCTTGCAGCAAGCTGGCGCCCACTCTGAACCAGCTCGAGTTTGACCGCAACTACCTGTCCGGCAACCTCAGCGTGCTGGCTGACTTGAAGCTCATGGCAGTGGCGGTGCACTCGAACGTCGGGCTGTGCGGCATGGTGGGTGGGGCACGGGGGCACTTATGCACGCACACATACGCACATGTGCATGCACAATCACGCGCACGTGTACGCGCACTACGCACGACGTGCACACACACACGCAAAAACTGGTAGACTGGCGCGCTGCGTGGCCTTGCGGGCTGTCCTCGTAGAGCCCCCCTGGACGTGTAGTCTACGCCTGAACTCACACCCCGGGGTCCTCCAGACGCGTACGTGTAAAACCTGTAAAACTACGCAAAACGAAAACTTTCGCAGGGTGTGGGGGCTCTCACGCACACAGGCACACACGCACGCGTGCACGCATGGCATGCGTGCGCACGTGTACGCGCTCTATGCGCGACACACACACACATACACACACGCATGCACACACACAACTCTCTCTCGCAGGTGCCCGCGTCTGTGCGCTACGCAAGCGGCTACAACCCGGCTGGCACGCGCCTGGGGCAGCCGTGCTGAAGAGACAATCAATGGTGGACACTTGGTGGTCATGGTGGACGCTGGAAGGACACCAGTCATTTTGTTTTGGGCTGCTGGGAGCCATTGGGAGCCATTTGGCTACTGACGATCTCATGAGATAGAGCTCCACCAACCAAGTTGCTTGATGGTCTGACGATTCCATCAGAAAGGTCTCATCAAGAGCTTGAAATGATCCATATTTGATGGTCAACGGTCAACGCTAAGGCAGCGTTCAAGACGGTCAACGGGGCGTTGGTCCGCGTGCCGGCTCCCAGAAAGTAACTAAAACAACTGAAACAAATTCACTGAAGGAAACCTAGCGTTTTGCGCTCCAGCCCCGAAAAAACGCAAGCCTTGGAGGCCTGCCCTAGGCCTGTTGATAGCGTGTGTTAAAGGTCGCATCTCGAGTTGTGAAGAAGTATTGTGCACCTTTCTCAGGGCAGCACTCAGCACCGAGTGGCTTAGCAGCGCTGACGAGGCGCTACAGGGGCGCCGCACCTCGTGCAGGCCTACAGCACAGCGGCCCAACCACATTCACAACGCCTGAGGCGGCGCCTCAGGCGTCCCATTCACCTGCGCAGCCGCGGATCAGGCAGTGCCTCAGGCGCTCCGACCGCCTGAGGTGCCGCCCGAGGCGCACCCACGATCGCCTCAGCTGAGGCGACGCCTGCAGGCGTCGCCTTGGGCGTTATCCAAACCGCCTCAGGCGTCACCCCGACCGCCTCAAGCGCCCACCGCCGCCTGAGGCGCACCCCGGACCGTGTCAGACGTTATGACCGCATTCGCTTGCGCGGAGCAGACGTTGGGATTTTGGTAGGGTGGCAGCGCTGACTGCAGCTCTGCCATCTGGGCATGCAGAGCCGCCATCGTCTCGTCGTGTGGCTGCTTGCGGGTTTTCCCAGTAGAGCCCCCCTTAGACGTTTAGTCTAGGCCTGAACCTACGCCCCGGGGTCCTCCGAGCTGCCTCCGAGCGCGCACATGTAAAATCTGTCAAATCCATATGGCTGCGCAGCGCATGCGTGCTGTTGGGCCAATGCCTGCACCCCAGCCACCTGAGCATGCAGGGCTGCCATCATCGCAGCTGCTGGCGGGCATCTGCCTGTTGCTAGGATGGGGCCTGAGGCTGCACCAGCATCGAAGGCATGGCCTCAGAGCTGCTGACCCCGCCCGATCGATGAACGTAGTGAATAGAGATAGGGATTATCCAGGTGTCCATGTATGCCGCTTAGGGAGGAGCTAGCTAGAAGCAGGAGTCCCCTTGCTTAATTCGCTGCCTCGCCTTCAGCTATCGCTCCACCTGCCCTTGCCGCCTGCGTACCGTGCTGCTCTGATGCCTCCGGAGACTGCAGCGCACGCCCTGACTCACCATCAGGCTCACCCACCATCGCTGCTCTCTGCCAGGGTTGCACGGGACGTGATTTGTACTGGGGTACAGTACCACGTCCTGCGTCCTGACAGTACGCTGGGGAACGTACTCGCCCCCCACGTCCTTGTACGCGTCCTGGGGTACCGTCCTATGCCCCACGTACAGTCAGGACGCTGACCCCCCCTCAGAACGAGCGTCCCGTGCAACCCTGCTCTCTGCTGCTCCTCAGCCTCCCTCCCACCCTACCCAACTCGCTGTGCGTGCCTCTGCCACGCCTGCTCGGGCAGGCTGTGCAGCCTGACGCTGTGCCCACGCTGCCTCGCTTTGATTGTGAGGTGCTGCCTGCCAGACTCTGTGCCCCCCCTCCCTTGCTTTGCTTGTTGGGAGCTTCCAGGCTGGAAGTTCCAGCCCGTCCTCTGCGCACAGCTCTGCTGCCACCGCATCAACCCTCATGGCTGCCCCCGAGGTGCTGGCCTCATGTGACACACTGCCCTACCCAGTGATTTTGTTTTCAGGATTTTTAATTAAATCTTCCACAGCTGGACTTTACTTTGACCGCGTCCACCGTTGACCTCCCGTTGACCGTCTGCCCTCATATGTAGGTCATTTGAAAGCTCGTGACGAGCTCTGTCTGGTGGGCCTGTCAGACTAGCAATCCACTGAATGAGTTGAACTTTGTGCAAGGTCAAAGTACAGCAGGAATACAGCAAAATGGCTGTGCAGAGCCGAAAAGGAAATCACTGGCCCTACCACAGCGCCCTCTATTGTTACCCGGCGACACCACCGTGTAACGGCTTTATTCCAATGCAATACAAATTTGCATTGTAATGGGTAACAATAGAAGGGCTGTGGTAGGGCCGCTGCCACCCCCTCCACTGCCTCCCCTCCCTTCGAGATTCGCCCTTTCCATTTCCAGGCTGGCGGCAGGGAGCGGTGGCAGGGAGCTGCGGCAGTAACAGTAACAGTAACACGGGGTTTCCAGCTAAGCAGGCTACTCTTCTACAAGAGACACCCGCCGATACTCCAGCACACTTACGTACTAGAGTACCGCCGGCTCCCGGCCGATAGACTACCGCTCCCGCCGGCTAGACTACCCCAAACAGCGGTCTCTGAGAGACATGTCTGGCAAGGAGCATATAGGAGAGGACCTTCCTCAGGGTCACAGTAGTGGCCTTGTGGCCAGTCAAGCCGGCAGAGCCGACTGGCGCTGACTGGAACGGTCCCCGCCTGGCAGTGCATGGCTGTCCAGCTCTCGTTTGCATGGGGCTCAGCCGGCGCCCCATGCCTCATGCATGGCCAGGTCCCACCTGAAGACCTTCCAACGCCAGTCACCGGCAGACGAGCAACCCCGAGGATGAGCGCGGTGACGAACGCTGCGACTGGTGGAGCGGATTTACTCTGTGTTGCCTCGCCTCGCTGAAGCCGTGATGGTAGCCCGCCTCCACGGGCAGCCATCTGGGCCAATGTCCAGCATGCATTGACGGGCGCCAGCTCCTCCGCTCGTCGACCAACTCGTCGAGATTGGTGCCGCATGGCGTCCTGCATGGGGGGAGGATAAGGGTCGTCTCCCAGCACGGGCCGCGGCAGCGCCGCGGCTACTCGCCAAGCCATGGCAGCGCCGGGCAAGCCGCTCATGAAGTGTTCCACCGAGGGGCAGTCTAGCAGGATCCAGGCCAGTCGTATTTTACCCCGCTCGTCTGCGGCACGGAGATCCTCGTCACCAGCAGCGCCGCATTGCTGGGTCCAGGGCTCGGCGACGAGAACGCGCCTCCGTTAATCGAGCCCCAAGTGCGGCAGTGGGTGTAAACAAAGAGTCATCCAATCACGTCAGTTTTTTCTGTGACTTCCAGGGGTGGTCTCACTGTGTGGATTCACATACAGGGGAATCTTCCCCTGTGGTGAATCCTCAGAGAATTCACAGCGAATCCACAGCAAATCCACAGTGAATCCACAGCAAATCCAAAGTGAATCCACAGCGAATCCACAGCGAATCCACAGTGAATCCGAATCCCAAATCCCCCTTCCCCTGTATGCAATGGGGATAGTGAGGTGTGCTGTGGTGGATGCAATGTTATGATGATGATGTTTGGTTACAATCCACTTCTGGCGGTCACACGTACGGTTCCAAAGCTCCAGTGGGACTTAGAGAAACAAGGCTCAAGGCCCACAAAAGGTCAAGCTACAAGTACAAGTTTGGAGGCGTCGCACAATAGCTCTCCTTTTTGCTCTGGGACTACACGTTGGCAGGCAGCCGGCTGGTGGCTACCGCCCCTCACAAGTAATTGTTAGGGCCAGAACTGGACTTGGGTCTAGGCGGTGGTACTAGGACTAGAGGTAGTCTTTGCTGGAAAGCCGATGTAACTGTAACTGTAACAAATAGCCCACGGTAACGCCATCCACACTTGGTGGCGGGCGCCAAGCAAGCAGCACCACTGTGCAGGCTGCACACCCAGCCCCTCAAATGGGCAGAGGGCGGGCCCAAGGTATAAAACCATGAAGGGACCAGAAAGCCCTCCCCCAAACCACTGGAAGCGGGGCTGGTAGCACACCCGCTGCAGCACTCTACTCAGCGACCACACCGCACCCGCCACTGCGCGCGTGTGGCGCCACCTCCCCTTCAACACAATGTTGTGTGGTGTGGGATATCAGAGGATGCCTTTGTAGCGCCTCCCGGAGGGGGCGTTTGACACAAATGCCCCTCGCTCCCCCCGGCCCACCTGGTCTATCGTGGACGATACTCCAATGTGTTGGGTGTCTGCTGCACAGACCTGTCCTAGATTTACAGAATCTTGTGTTTGGATTACGTAATCCTGATACATCCTGATACACTCCACACCTCGGGTGTGGACCTTGCATTGTCATCAACCCTTCCGGCAAACCTCTACCATACCAACTCAACAGCTCCATAAACAGTGCCATTACCTCCCCCTTCTCTCTACACACTGCTCACCCAGCTCGCCTACTGGTGAGTCTTGCCCTTATGCGGAGATGATTACAGCCTGGCGTTGAAATCGCGACCATCATACCAAAGGGATTCGCGACCCAGGGGTCGCGGGAGTGCTGCCGCGCGGCACACGCGCCGTGAACGGGGGTGGAGTGGGTGCGGGAGGCTCGGGCGATGGGCGATGGACGAATGGGTGCTGGCGGCTCAGGCAAGGTCACACGACGCCTCACGCGTCACTTGGAGCCACGCCCCAGCGCCTGGCATGACGCCGTTCAGGGGCGGGAGTGCGTAGACAGAGGGCGTGGGTGGTGCGTAGACAGTGGGCGTGGGGTCCCGCAAGTGACCGCGCTGCGGGGGTGTTGCAAGCCGGTGTTAGCAAATTGAAGATTTGCTAAATATTTGCCAAGATTCAAATCTCTTATCTACTCCCCTGTACCCTCCACAGCCCCCTGCCACCTGCTGCTGGCATCGTGTGGGATGGGGGTGCGATGGGGCGACGGAGCGCGCCGTGGATCCCGAGAGCCATGCGACCCACTCACCCACCTCTCCGCCTCCCTCCTCCCTCCCACAGGCTCCCTGCTCCTTCTCCTGCTCCGGTACAAGAACATGACGATGCGCTCACCGACTGCCGCCGCGGCGCTCGCGCTGCTGCTGCTGGCGTGTACCGCCGGCATCCAGTGCGCGCGTCCGCTGCTTCAATCAGAGGACGAGGTGGACTGCAGCAACCCGCCCCCTCAGGCTCCCGTCGACCTCGGGAACGCGAGCGCGTTCGTCGTGCTTGCGGGCCATGAGGTGACCACGGGCGCGGGCGTCGCATCGCGCATCCTCGGCGACCTCGGCGTCTCGCCCGGCAACTCCGTCACTGGCCAGCCCGACATGCTGGAGGGCTCCGTCATCCAGAAGGCCAACGGCGCCTCCGCCGCCGGCATCCGTGACCTCGGCATCGCCTATAACGACGCCGCCGGCCGCACCGTGTGCCCCATCTTGGTCGCTGGAGAACTCGGCGGCATGACGCTCTACCCCGGCCTCTACAAGTCGTCCTCCGGCCTCGAGATCACCGATGCCGACCTCACGCTCAGCGGCGACGGCATCTTCATCTTCCAGATGGCCACGACGTTCCTGATGACCAAGACGATGAAGGTCACGCTCACAAACGGGGCCCAGGCCAAGAACATCTTCTGGCAGGTCGGCACGTCTGCCACGCTCATGGACAAGAGCGTCCTCTACGGAACCATCCTCGCCGACCAGAGCATCACCTCAGGCACCGGCGCAGTCATCCACGGGCGGGCGCTCGCACGCATTGCCTCCGTGACGATGGAGTCGGCCGTGTTCTCGCTGCCCGCTGAATAAGTAGCACTGGGCAGAAATGTGAGCGCGTCGGGTGAGCCCACGAGTTTGCGATACCACTTTGCGATTGCGAGGCTGCGAGACTGTGTGACTGAGAGACTGTGAGCAGTGCGCGCTAAACCTAAACCTGAACCCTTATGTGCAAGTGCAACAGTGCGAAGAGTGGTTGTGCATGCTCTTCCTATATTGGGGGTCACCCCCACCGCCTGTGTAGATCGTGGTGATCTCGGTAAAATATTTTCTCCGTGACAGGTCTCGTTCGCCCCACTCTCTGTCCCGACTACTTGCTGCTATGGTGCAAGGCGCCTGCGTCAGATTGGATTCGATTTACAGAGCTTCTGGGTCCAGCTAAGCCCAATGGAGAGACCTTGGCCAGGGTCCCATGTGCATGCTGCTCCCACTTCTCGACCTCAATCAGTGAGCGAGCGTCCCTTTTCAGGCTCAACAGCTTGCATCGCGCTCGCACGCTTCGCCGGCATCCGCCCGCTCTCTCTCGACTTGCTGCGTAACCTAGTCATCCGCCAAGTGCCCTCCCTGGGCCCCCACTGCTCCTCACGTCGCGCGCTTGCGCTTCGCTGGTGACCGCTGCGACGCGGGCGACTTGGCAGGCGACCGTACATCGGCAGACTTCGCCGCGCCCGCGCCATCACAAGCACCACTGCCAGCACCGCCATCCTTGCCTGCCCCTGCTCCCGCCATGCCACCCTGCTGCTGCTGCTGCCGCGCACCAGCCGGGCTGACGCGCCCCGCGCCGCGCGTGCGGCTGCCACCGGCACCGCCGGGCGGCTGCGGCGGAAGAGCGGACGCGTCAAGCTCCTGTTGCTGCGGCTGCCGCCGCTGCTGCTGCGCGCGCTTCGGACTCCGCGCCGCCGCCATGCCCGCCGCCGTGCCGGCTGCGTGCGCTGCTGATGCCATGCCCGTGGCCGTAAATCCCACGCCGCTGCCGCTGCTGCCTGCACCGCCACCACCCCCACCGCCGCCACCGCCCGCCGCCGCGCCCGGCGCCACGCCCGCGCTCGCCGCCGCTCCCACTGCCTGCGCTGCTGCCGCCGCAGCGCCCGCTGCTGCCGATCTCACGCCGCTTCCGCCGCTGCCTGCGCCGCCACTACCCCCACCGCCACCACTGCTGCCGAGGCCATCCCAACCTCCCCCGTGGTCCACGCAGCTCGGAGGGGAGTCGAGGAAAGCGACCAGCAGCGGCGGGGGCGGCGGCCTGGCTGCGTCGCCACTGCCGCCGCCGAATTCTCCGCCGCTGCCGCAGCCACCGCCGGCGCCGGCGCCGCTGCCACAGCCTTGAGCTGCCTGCTGTTGCTGCTGCTGCACCTTTGGGTGGCATGGCATGGCACGCGCGTGCATGCGTGTGTGTGTGTGTGTGAGAGAGCGTGCGTGTGGCTGCGCGTGAGCGCGTGTTTGTGTGTGGGGGGGAGGGGGGGCAGGGGGCATGCGCACGCGGGGGCTTAGTCACCTGCTCCTGCTGCCACTCCTGCTGCTGCCCCTGCTGCTGCTGCAGACGCGGCGGCGGCGACGGAGCGCAGGAGGGGGAGCCGCCCCCCCCCAGGCGCGCGCCGCTGCCCCCGGGGCGCCGAGACGACGCGGGGGCGGCGGCGGCGCGCGGGCTGCACGCGGGGCGCGCGGCCGGTAGCTGCACTGACGCGAGAGAGCCTGGGCTGCCTGGGCTGCCTGGGTGCGAGCCGCGCGACGCAGGGCTGACCGGCCGCGACCCCGGCCGGGACCCTGGACTCGCGTGGCTCGTTCTGTGTGGAGCGGGGGGGGGGGCAATGTAGTTGGAATTTACAGTCGCATGTGACTCACCTACCAAAGAACCGCTGACCGGCCAGCTCCCCTGCCGCCGGCGTCGCCTCACCCCTATCAACGACAGCCTGTATCATCAACAGCACTATAAATCCACAACACCCGTTACCTGCGGAGCCGGCTCTTTGGCCGCGCCGCGCGCGCGCCGACGGCGCCGCCCGTCGCCCCTATCGACAGCAGCCTGTATCATCAACAGCACTAAACATCCACAACACCCGTTACCTGCAGAGCCGGCTCTTTGGCCGCGCCGCGCGCGCGCCGACGGCGTCGCCCGTCGCACCAATCGATAGCAGCCTCTTTTATCAACAGGTGTTGCCTGCGCTATTAACAGCCTATGTCAACGCCGGCCGTTACCTGCGAAGCCGGCTCTCGTTGACCGTTGCCTCTATAGACAGCAGCCTGTATCTTCAGCATAATTGCCTGCACTATCATCAACAGCCCCTATGAACGACCGTCGTTACCTGCGCAGCCGGCTCTTTGGCCGTGCCGCGCGCGCGCCGACAGCATCGCCCGTCGCCGCGTACGCCCACACGTCGCTGCGAATGGAGTCTACCGGCTGCGCATGTGTGTGTGTGTGCGTTTGCGTGGTGTGTGTGTGTGTGAATGTGAGAGAGAGTGAAAAACGCACTCGTCATGGCCACAATGGCTCGCCAGCTAGAAGCAAGGTCGCCCGAGACAGATACTCTGCCCCGCCCCCTCCCCCCGCAAAGAAGAATCTGAAACCTCTCAAACCAAAGCCCCCAACCCACCAGCGCTTCGAGCCTCAGCAGGTCGCCCGGGAACACGCCCTGCTGCTCCAGGCTGACGTCGTCCATGAGTTCGAGCAGGCCGGGGCGGCCGACCACCTAGAAGTTGAGAGCGCGTTTGGTTGGCGCGTCGCATAACAACACTGCTCTATAACGACGCTTGGCACACACATGCACACACGCACCTTCAGCAAGTGGCCCGGCACCAGAGCACCATGCGTGTGCTGCGCCACCAACACACACACAACACACACACACACACACACACCTCAAAGTGTGGATCAACAAGTAATGATCCCAAGCCCACACCTTGAACACACGCCCGGGAACGAGCGCGCCATGCGTGTGCTGCGCCACCAGCAACCGCAGCTCCTCGAGCGTGCAGCCCGCGGGGAGGTCCAGCAGCGCTGCGCAGTGCAACCATCGATTGGTGTTATAACAACGATAGAGGGTAGGTGGGGGTGGGTGGGTGGGGGCAGCGCTGCGCAGTGCACGCACGACACGCACACACAAACACACACATGCAGCAGCAACACATGCAGCAACACATGCAGCAGCAATGCATGCAGCAGCACCACGCACACGCGTGCCGCGCGCACACACACACACACAGACACACACACAGACACACACACACACACACACATGCAGCAGCAACAGAAGACACACCTCGGTCTTATACGCCGACATATCCACGTCTGTGCTATCGACTGTGCTATCGACTGTGCAGACGCACGTACCACGTGTTCACACCACGTGCATAGGAATTATGATGGCAGCTGTCGGACTATTTGTCTAGGTCAATAATGAAGATAGACATCCAGAGGACTGTGACATTGGCCACACCTGGGCGCGCACACACGGGGCGACTGTAGGGGAATCACATGCACACACACACACACACGCACACACGCACACACACACCTGGGCGCGCGCACGCGAGGCGGTGCGGAAGAAGCGAGCCCATGAGTGCGACGTGCACCCTAAGAACGGCGGGCGCGCCTGCGGAAGTGTGGGGGAAGTGTGGGGCGTGGCAGTGTGTGGGGTGGCGGCCTGCGGGGTGGCAGTGTGGGAGTATGTGGGCTGACAGTGTGGGGGTGGCCAGGAAAGGCGACACATTAGAGGGTGGAGGGGGTTGGGGTGAGGCATCGGGCCAATGGGGAGGGGGGAGGGGGGGAGGGAGAAAGAGCCAGCCTTGCAGCAGGCTGCCTACCCCCACAGCAACCTTTTTGTTGTTGAAGCAACCTCGAAAATGCCTCCTCCCCCCCCTACCAGCCCCAGCATGGATTTTGACAACTCCCTTGAACCCCACGCTCCCCCCCCTCGCGCGCGCACCTGCGTGGCCCCCCACCCCGGCCGCGCGCGTCGCGCGCCGCACAGCGGCGCGCGAGGCCAGGCGCTCCCATACCGCAGCTGCATACGTTGCGAGGACGTCATGCTGCTGCGCGTGTGTGTGTGTGTGTGCGTGTGTGTGTGTGTGTGAGCTGCTTCTTGTCCAGCAGGTCGCGCAGAGAGCCACGTGCCATGTACTCATCTTAAGGTTGGTGCAGTTGTCGTCGTTGCGAGTAAACACACAAGGCCGAAAGCTACAGCCAGCAAGGCTGTCACACAGCCCCCCCTAAACCATAAACAGCTACCCCCTTGTGACGAACCACAGTTGTCAGTTGTTAACTGTGGCAGCGGCGACGGGCACGTAGGGCTTAAGGCGCCTAGGGCTAAGGGCTCCAAGGGCTGAGGGCTCGTAAGGTTGATACAGTTGTCGTCATCGTCGTCGTCGAAGGCACAACACAACAGGAGCGCCCTGAATACACAAGGCCGAAAGCTACAGCCAGCAAGGCTTTCACACAGCCCGCCAGCACAGCCCGCCCCCCCACCCCACCCCCGTTTAGACGAACCGCAGTTGTGAGTTGTTACCTGTTGCAGCGGCGGCGGCGGCGGGGGCGAGGTCATTGCCTCATCAGCCCCCCAGCCCTGCCCCCGCCCCTGCTCCTGCTGCTCCTCGCGACGCGGCGGCGACTCGGGCGCGTCTGCGTCTGCGTCGCCTGCGTGTGTGCCAGCACGGCTGCCGGGCGTCAGCAGCACCGTGCGCAAGACACACACACACATACACACACACACACGCGAGGCCAGGGGGCGTGCGGGCTCCCTCTGCTCTGCCGGCCGTGCGCTGCGCCTGGCTGTTGACTGTCTTTGTCCGGGCCCGGCGCACGGGGCGCGTGATGAATGTTTGCAAACAAGACACAGGCTGCATGTGGACTTGTGACTCACCCAGCAGAGGTGGAGACTAGACTCATCAGAGTACATGCATGCGCAGGTCAAGTGGCGTGCTCCATGCGCGAGTGCATGCCGCCCCCTCCCCCCCCCCTTCTCGCCTTCCCTCGCACGCACCCGACCCGTAGTCATTCCCTGTCGTCCTCTGTCTTTTGGATGGTGACAGCGCCTGAACAATTGAAGAGAGCCAGTTCATGGCGACCAAAGTAGAAGTAGGAGTCGCCGCCACCAGTCGGTCCTCTTTCCCACGCAGATGCACCCCCACTGCGGTTTCCAAGCGTGCGGAGCAAGCTGTCCGCGGTGCAGAGAGGGATGGGGACTAGGGGCCAACGAGAGTCACTGCGACCAGGTTCACACTTTGTGTGCGAACACTGGCTGTCCCCACGCCCACACCCCTAGGGTCCTCACTGGGGACGCGAAAT
>VFSX01000104.1:97500-102500 GCA_016618255.1 Chlamydomonas sp. UWO 241
TGCGCTGGAACTTTCACGCTAATGAGTTTACAACTCCGCGCGGCGAGCCGGTGTGTAAGCAGTTTGTCAACGTGATAATGTTTCGCGACCCGATCGCGCGGCTGAGGTGTGTGTACGTGTGTGTGTGTGTGTTTGTGGGTGTGCGTGTCTATTTTGGGTATGGGTGTGGGTGTGCGTGTGGGCGGGTGGGTGGGTGGGCGCGGCGAGCCGGTCTGCAAGCAGTTTGTCAACGTGATGATGTTCCGCGACCCGATTGCGCGGCTGAGGTGTGTGTGTGTGTGTGTGTGTGTGTGTGTGTGTGCGTGTGTTAGCTTGATGTCACAGCCAGTCAGACGCCGTTGTTGGCGTGTTGTGTGCGTTGTGTGTGTGTGTGTGCGTGGGCGGGTGGGCGCGGCGAGCCGGTCTGCAAGCAGTTTGTCAACGTGATGATGTTCCGCAACCCGATTGCGCGGCTGAGGTGTGTGTGTGTGTGTGTGTGTGTGCTTCATTTTACGGCCAGTCAGACGCCTGTGATGGCGTGTTGTGTGTGCGTGTGTGTGTGGGCGCGGCGAGCCGGTCTGCAAGCAGTTTGTCAATGTGATGATGTTCCGCGACCCGATTGCGCGGCTGAGGTGGGTGCATGGATGTGTGGGTGGTGATTTAGGGTGAAAACCCAAAATCCAAGACCCTAAACCCTAAAACCCTAAACCCTAAAACCATTTATGTTATTTTATTAACGGATGGTACTGGTACTGGCCACCTTTGCTGTTGGGCGTTTGCGCCAGCTCACGTCGGCCGTGCTTCTGATGGCCGTGGATTTTACAGTCTGTTTGACACCAGTACTTCTGGTCTCTCCCTCCTCTCCTCCCCCCCCCCTCCTATTCCACTCTCCCTTTCTCTTACCACCACCACCACCACCCCCGGATCCAGAACTCCTGGATCCACAAGCTCTAAAAGGGCATGAATAACAACACCAATGATAGACAACAACTCCAATGATAAACAGCTCCGAATCTAATAGGTCCATGCGTCCAATTCCCCCCCCCCCCCCCCACACACACACACCGTCTCCTGTCCCCCCCTCCCCCTTCCCACCAAGGAGCCAGATGGGGCATGGACAACAACTCCGAAGTTCTCTGCCCGTCTTCCTTATCTACCCCTTCCCTTGCCCCCCCCCCCACCCTGCCCCCAGAAGCCAAATCTCCTGGATACAAAAGCTCTACAAAGGTGTGTGCAACGGCTCCGACGTCTCCGCCGTGTTCCTAACCTCCCCCCACCCCACCCCTCTTCCTTCTCCCTCTTTGTCTCCCCCCCAGGAGCCAGATGGGGCATGGGCAACAATTCCGATGCTCTCTTTCCCAACTGGTTTGTGTCCGTATTCCTCATGTCCCCCCCCCTCAACCCCAGGAGCCAAATCTCCTGGATCCAGAAGTTCTGCAAGGGCGAGATCAACGGCTCGGACGTCTGTGCCGCGATCCTAATCTCACCCCCCTTTCTCGTGCCCCTCCCTCCCCCCTCCCCCAGGAGCCAAATCTCCTGGATACAAAAGCTCTACAAAGGTGTGTACAACGGCTCGGACGTCTCGGCCGTGTTCCGAGGGCGCACGAGCCTGTTCTGGGAGAGGCTCGTCCCGGCGGCCGTCAACAATTACTACATCCGGAGGTAACCCCTAAGTGACCCTTAAGCCCTGGAAAAAAAACTGGAACCTTAAATACAATAACCATGTTCCCTGAACCCTGTTCTCAGAGAGGCCCGTCCCCGCAGCCGTTAAAAATTACTACATCCTCCTAACCCCTAAACCCTGAACCCCGCTAGATTTAGGGAACCCTGCCCTGCTGCCCCTTGGACCCTGGAACCTGAACCACCTGCAGCCTAAAACCCTGTACGCTAGAATCCTGTACCCTAAAACTAGGCAGAGGCTCGTCCCCGCGGCCGTCAGTAACTTCTGCATCCAGAGGTATCGCTTGAACCCTTGAACCCTTGAACCCTTGAACCTTGAACCCTTACAAACTTGAGCCTTGAACCCTTGAACCCCTTAACCCCTTAACCCCTTGACCCTTGGACCTCTTGACACTTGAGCCCTAGAACCCCGCCCCATCCACCTCGTCACACAGCCTGCTGGGGGTTGAGGTTCTTTGAGCCGCCACTCCCGCACACACACACACAAACACACAGAGCGAGACATTCGTTGCCGCATGAGCGACCTGGATGGCACACTCAAACACACACACACACACACACACACACACACGTGCGCAGCCTGCTGGGGCCGCGCTTCTTTGAGCCGCCGCTCCCTCCGATCAACACGACGCACGTCCAGCAGGTAAACAGCCACACATGCACGCACGCACACAGCAGCAGCAGCAGCGCCATGTGACCAGACGGTCACCACGACGTGCGTCAAGCAGGTAAACAGCCACACGCGCGCACACATGCACGCACGCACACAGCAGCAGCAGCAGCGCCATCTGGTCGGACGGTCACCACGACGCTCGTCAAGCAGGTAAGCAGCCACACGTGCACACACATGCACGCACGCACACAGCAGCAGCAGCGCCATCTGATCAGACGGTCACCACGACGCACGTCGAGCAGGTAACCAGCCACACACGCGCACACACACGCACACACAGCAGCAGCAGCAGCAGCAGCGCAATCTGATTCGAGGGTCACCACGACACACGTCGAGCAGTTAACCAGCCACACACGCGCACACATGCACGCACACACAGCAGCAGCAGCAGCGCCATCTGATCAGACGGTCACCACGACGCACGTCGAGCAGGTACCCAGCCACACACGCGCGCACACACGCACACACACAGCAGCATCAGCAGCAACAGCAGCGCCATGGGATCAGAAGGTCACCACGACGCACGTCGAGCAGTTTACCAGCCACACGCGCGCGCACACATGCTCGCACACGCACACAGCAGCAGCGGCAGCGCCATGGAATCAGACGGTCACCACGACGCACGCCGAGCCGGTAACCAGCCACACGCGTGCACACACATGCACGCACGCACACAGCAGCAGCAGCAGCAGCGCCATCTGATCAGACGGTCACCACGACGCACGTCGAGCAGTTAACCAGCCACACACGCGCACACATGCACGCACAGCAGCAGCAGCAGCAGCGCCATCTGATTCGAGGGTCACCACGACGCACGTCGAGCAGGTAACCAGCCACACACGCGCACACATGCACGCACACACACAGCAGCAGCAGCAGCGCCATCTGATCAGACGGTCACCACGACGCACGCCGAGCAGGCAACCAGCCACACACGCGCACAGACACGCACGCACACACAGCAGCAGCAGCAGCAGCAACAGCAGCGCCATCTGATCAGACGGTCACCACGACGCACGTCGAGCAGGTAACCAGCCAAACACGCGCACACACACGCGCACACACAGCAGCAGCAGCAGCAGCAGCGCCAATATCAGACAGTCGACACAAGGCACGTCGAGCAGGTAGCCAGACACACACGCACGCACACACACATAAACGCCCACACAGCAGCAGTAGCGTCAACATCAGACGTTCGACACAAAGCATGCGGCACAGCAGCACAGCCACACTCATCCAGCCATCATATCGTTACAGCCACATGGGCCGCATGCCCCGGCGATACCCTGCACTACTAGCCGCAGTACACTTTATTCCCGGCAATCGCTTCGAGCGGCCACACACACACACACACAGATCATCGCGCACAATTAAACACGTCCACAATATGCAGGCGCTGCTACAGGTGCTGCAACACGACTTGCTGCTGGTGCTAGAGCACAAGGCATGCACACACACACACATGCACATGTGCATGCACACACACACACACATGCGCGTGCACACACAAACACTTGTTGCACGCACACACATGCATGCACGCACAAGCACACACACATGCACACACCAGGCGCTGCTAGAGGCGCTGCAACACGACTTACTGCTCGTGCTAGAGCGCAAGGCACACACACGCACACACACACACAGTAAGTCTAATACGCCATTAAGGGCGTCCAACAAGACTGTAAAATCGACCACACACACGTGCATGCACACACACACACACACACGCAAACACACACACACACACACACACAGGCGCTGCTGGAGGTGCTGCAACACGACAAACTGCTCGTGCTAGAGCGCAAGGCGCACACACACACACACATACACGTGCACATACATACACACACACACACGTGCACACACACACACAGGCGCTGCTAGAGGTGTTGCAACACGACTTACTGCTCGTGCTAGAGCGCAAGGCATACACGAACGTGCACACCCACACACACGTACACACACGTGCATGCACAATGCAACACGTCCAAACCCACAAAAACGCAGGCTCTGCTAGAGGTATTGCAACACGACTTACTGCTCATACTAGAGCGCAAGGCATACACGGACGCCGTCCTGCACACACACATACACGTGCGCACACACACACACACACACACGCACACACATGGGTCTAATGCGCCATCAAAGGCGTCCAACGGACTGTAAAATCGACCACCACACATGCAGGCGCTGCTAGAGGTGTTGCAACACGACTTGCTCCTCGTATTAGAGCGCAAAGCATACACGGACGCCGTCCTGCGTGTGGGGCTGGGGTGGCGCTCATCGATCGGGTGGGTGGTGGTAGGGGGGGGTATGGGGGTGGGGGGCGCTCATCGATCGGGGGGGGGTTGGGGGGTGGAAGGTGTGTGTGTGGTGGTGGTGGGTGGGTGGGGGGTGGGGGGGGGGGGGGGGGCAGAGGGGGGGGGGGGAGGGGGGGGGGGAAAGGGGGGGGGGGAGTGGTGAGTGGGGGGGAGGCGCGCTCGTCGATCGGTGGGTGGTGTGAGAGGGTGGGGGGCTGTGGGAGGTGGGGGGTGGGGGGTGGGGGGGGGTTGGGGGGCGCGGGGGGGGGTCGGTGGTGGTGGCTCGGGCGGGTGGTGTGTGGGGGGGTGGGGGGGCGGCGGGTGGGTGGGGGGGGGGGGGGGCGCTTGAAATTCGGGTTGGT
>VFSX01000104.1:105000-110000 GCA_016618255.1 Chlamydomonas sp. UWO 241
AATCCCCAGCCCCCTTCCTCCACCGCCACTGCACCCAGGCGCTCGACGTCCTCCTCTTCAAGTGTATCGCCACAGTCGACTAAGCCTCTCTGGGCTCCCCCCCCCCCCAAGTCCCCTTTCCCCTGCACCACACTGTGCCTTCCCCTCATCTCCTTCCCCCTTGCTCCTCCATGCTGCCACGCACCCAGACACTCGACGTCCTCCTCTTCAACTTCGTCACCGCTGTCAACGCAGCCTTGCCTGGGACACTGCTCCCTCCTCCTGCCCCCTCCCCCCCCCATCCCCTGCACCCACCCCTTCACCTCACCTACCACCCACCCTACGCACCCAGGCACTCGACGTCATCCTCTTCAACTTCGGCACCGCAATTGACGCAGCCTCGCCTGGGACACTGCTCCCTCCTCCTGTCCCCCCACCCCAACCCCCACCACCACACACACCACCACACACCGCAACCCACCACCACCCACCACCTCACGTACCACCCACCCTACGCACCCAGGCACTCGACGTCCTCTTCTTCAACTTTGTCACCGATCTCTACGCAACTATGCCCGGGACGCTGCTCCCTCCTCCTGCCCCCCCCCCCCCCCCATTCACCTCACGTACCACCTGCCCTACGCACCCAGGCACTTGACGTCCTCCTCTTCAACTTCGCCGATCTCAACGCAGCTACGCTGGGGGCGCTGCTCTCTCCTCCTCCCCCCCACCCACCCACCCACCACCACCACCCACCACCTCACCTACCACCCACCCTACGCACCCAGGCACTCGACGTCCTCCTCTTCAACTTCGTCGCCGCAATCGACGCAGCCTCGCCGGGGGCGCTGCTCCCGCGCGCGCCGCCGCCGTGCGGTTTCGTAGCCGCCGCTGGCGTGGCCGCTTTGGGGTGGCCAGGGGCGGGCGCGAGGGCGGGCGCGTCGCCGGATGATGGAGCCGCGCGCGCGGACGCCACGGGTAATGCGGCGGGTGTGGGTGTTGCGGCGGCGCCTGCGGTGGTCACGAGCGCCAGCGACGTGGCCGACGCGATTGCGCGCGCGCGCGCGGTCGCGGGCGCGGCGGCGTTGCCGGAGAATGCTGTGGGCGGGCTAGCGGGGGTCGCGGGCACGCAGGCGGCGGGCAGGACATGAGCTGTTTGGGACACACTCAGTTGCTCGGCTTCGTCGCCGCCGCTGGCGTGGCCGCTTTGGGGTGGCCGGGGGCGGGCGCAGGTGCAGAGTCGGGCGCGTTGCCGGACGATGGTGTCGCGGAGGGTGTGGGTGTTGCGGCGCCTGCGGTGGCCACGAGCGCCAGCGACGTGGCCAACGCGATTGCACGCGCGTGCGACCGCGGGCGCGGCGGCGTCGCCGGGCGATGATGTGAGCGGGCAAGCGGGGGTCACAGGCACGCAGGCGGCGGGCGCGACATGAGCAGTTTAGGACGCGCCCAGTTGCTCGGCTTCGTCGTCGCCGCTGGCGTGACCGCTTCGGGATGGCCGCGGTCGGGCGCAGGCGCTGCAGGGTCGGGCGCGTCGCCGGACGATGGGGCCGCGGGAGCAGACGCTACGGGTGTCGCAGCGGTGTGGGTGTCGCGGCGGCGCCTGCGGTGGCCACGAGCGCCAGCGCCATGGCGTGCGCGATTGCGCGCGGGCGCGCGGTCGCGGGCGCGACGGTGTTGCCGGAGAACGATGTGGGCGGGCAAGCGGGGGTCACGGGCACGCAGGGAGCGTGAACAGCTGGGGTCCCAGTTGCTCAGTTGCTCGGCATTGCTAGATGTGACGGGCTGAGTCACGTTGTGGCGTGTGCCTTCTTAGTATTAGTACCATCGCCTCGCGAGAGAAAACGGCAGCCACCAGCCGGCATACACACAGTTACCTAGAGTAGGTAGGAGAGGATGCCTGCGGTGCCTCCAAACTAGATCCCAACTAACGACACTAGCTAGACGAGGGGGCGTTGGGGTCATCTCCAAGTGACCCAATAATAAATCACACTTTGCCGGCACATTCATACGCAACCTGGACTTCTGGCCTAAACTGAACATTATTTGAAAAGCAGGCTGCGGGCCAGGAGGCAGTTCGCACAGACAGGCCTTGTGTGCTAAGCGGGGCCGTTTTCGCACAACCCGACCCTCCAACTTCCCCCTCCCCTGCGCACATGCAGCTCACATGCCATCTTAAACAAACACGCCGTGCCTTGACCTGTTGATAGACCAGCTTTTATTCATTGTAAACGAGCTGCTCTGGCAAGACGACCGCTCTGCTGTAGGCTCGTCGACGCAATTTCTGGCGGCGCTGCTCACTGAGCTAACACATCCACCCGCTGTTGCTGATGGGTATCATTCAAATGACATTCGAATGCAAGAGCAGAGTCGTACAGCCAGGCACGACTGGGCTGTGTACGAGACCCCACACCCTGGGTATGGGGGTCATCTGATAGTCAGATTATGAGTTGGATTACTGGATCGTTTTGTCGTTTACTCACCCGCATCCATTACAGCGCAACCTTGGTATTCCTGTCCGTATCTCTCTTCGTCCCCCCCGCACACCTATAGCCCCCTTTCTGTTACGCGCAACACGATGCTGCAAACAGGTAGTGCCACGTCGACCTCTAGCCTCCCGCCCCCTCGCAAGCTGAAGCTGCTGGCACTGCACTCGTTTCGAACGAGCGCACGGATCTTCAAGGACCAGGTGCGCTGTGTGCCTGGAGACAGAGCAATCAGCTGCAGTTCGCCTGCATGCATGCATGCGTCATGCGCCCATGCTCAGTGACGCAGGATGACGTGCATGCTTTTCATTATGACACACACACACACACACACATCACACACACACACACGCACACACACGCGCGCGCTGCAGTTTGAGCGAGCCAAGCTGGGGCCCCAGACGCGCGACCTAGTGGAGGTCGTCTTTATCGATGCACCGCACCTAGGTGTGTGTGTGTGTGTGTGTGTGCGTGTGTGCGTGTGCGTGTATGCGTGCGCATGTGCGTGCGTCTGTGAGTGTGGGTGTGTGCGCGTGAGCGTGTTTGTGTGCGACCTAGTGGACATCGCCTTCATCGATGCACCGCACCTAGGGGTGTGTGTGTGTGTGCGTGTGCGTGTGTGTGCACATGTGTGTGTGTGTGCGTCTGTGTGTGTGCACATGTGTATGCGTGCGCGTGTGCGTGCGTGCGTGTGTGTGTGTGTGTGTGCATGTGTGCGTATTTGTGTGCGACCGAGTGGACGTCACATTCATCGATGCATCACACCTAGGGGGGCAAGTGCCCTGGGCGGTGCTTATTCAACCCGATGCCACTTTCCAGCCCCTTCGCAAACTATGTGCCCAACAAAGTCCCCATAACAGACTTCACGTCTCAAATTGATAGCGGTGTCTGTAGATGTACCGTAGTACCGTTTTGCCTTGCCGATTAAGTAATATGGAAAACGTCGCGGCAAGGCCGATTTTAAAACATATTGCCGAAAAAGTCAAAAAAATGCCAAAAGTGACGTCAAAACGTGAGAAAATCCCCCAAAAATCTCGCGACAAGGCACCTGAATTCTAAACAATTACCCCCTTTATAAAAGTGGCGGCAAGGCAAAGCGGTACTACGGTATACCCAATTCATTTCCACAACCTGGACTCGACACCTGTGATGATGTCGCCTTCCCCTTCACACCCGATGGAATTCGATGAACAACTTCTCTCTGGACAGCCCTTGAAGAGAACAGGCGGTAGACACACACACACACACACACACACACGTACACATTTACACATGTACACACACACTTACACAAGCAGCAAGCGGCGCGCTCCCCAAGGATGTCTTGCCATACTGGCCAGACGGCACATGCACACACACACACACACATACACACGTGCAAACACACACACACACACACACGCACGCACGCAGCAAGTGGCGCACTCCCCAAAGACGTTTTGCCATACTGGCCAGAGGGCCCACACTATGAGTGGTTCACCGTGGACCAGATGGTGCGTGTGTGTGTGTGTGTGTACCACCCACTATGTGTGTGTGTGTGTGTGTGCATGTGCGTGTGCGTGTGTGCATGATATGAATGGTTTTCCCTGGACAAGATGGTGCGCGTGTGTGCATGCATGTGGGTGTGGGTGCAGGTGTGTGTGTGTGAGAGAGAGAGAGAGACAGGTTGGGCAGTGCGACCATGCGTGCATTTGCGTGCATGCCTTATTAATCCGTCGACCCCCTTCGAATCTGCTGCAGGGCGACCAATACGTTTTTGACGAGGACAAGCTGCGCATTTCGACAGAGCTGGTGGCGCCTTTTTAACCCCAAAGTCGGAAGTTTGCCCGCTTTAATCCCCCCCCCCCCCCGTTTATCCCTCCCGCCCCCCTGCCTCCCCCCCACACCCCAAAAACTGCCACAGGGCGATCAATATGTTTTTGACGAGGACAAGCTGCGCATTTCGACAGAGCTGGTGGCGCGTGTGCTGAAGGAGCAGGGGCCATTTGATGGCCTCGTTGGCTTCTCACAGGTATGCGAAGAAATAAAGAGAAAGAGAGAGAGAGACAGAGAGAGATATAGAGAGAGAGGAGAGGGAGAGAGAGGGAGGGAGACAGAGCTGGTGGCGCGTGTGCTGAAGGAGCAGGGGCCGTTTGACGGGCTCGTTGGCTTCTCACAGGTATGCAAAGAAATAAAGAGAAAGAGTGGGAGGAAGAGAGAGGGAGAGAGAGAGAGAGAGGGGCCGATTGATGGGCTCGTCGGGTTCTCACAGGTATGCAAAGAACGAAAGAGAAGAGAGAGAAGAGAGGGGAGGGAGGAACATAGAGAGAGACAGAGAAAGAAAGAGGGAGAAAGAGAGTGAAAGAGGGAATGAGAGTGAGACATGAAGGAGAGAGGATAAGTACAGCCCTCACCGCACGGTCTGATTGGGTTCTCATACGAACCCAAACACGCACACACAGGGATATATGCCCTCCTCGGCACTCATCGATGCAGCACCATGCACACAAACACACACACACACACACACACACGCTCGCGCACGGGAACACACACACA
>VFSX01000104.1:117500-155000 GCA_016618255.1 Chlamydomonas sp. UWO 241
TGCGCTGCGCTGGTCATCTCGTCCCTGTCCTCGCTGGTGCGTTTGCATGTTTGAGGCAGAGAGTGTGTGTGACAGAGTGTGTGTGTGTGTGTGTGTGTGCATGGACGCAGACCTGTTTGGGTCGTTCGCAGAGTCTACGTGCGCTGCGCTGGTCATCTCGTCCCTGTCGTCGCTGGTGCGTGTGGAGCGTGCGTGGGAAAGTGTGGGAGAGAATATGAGAGAGTGTGTGTGTGTGTGTGGCCTGTTTGGGTCCTTCACAGAGTCTACGTGTGCTGCGCTGGTCATCTCTTTGCTGTTGTTGCTGGTGCGTGTGAAGAGCGTGTGCGTGAAAGTGTGGGAGAGAGAATGAGAGTGTGTGTGTGTGTGGCCTGTTTGGGTCCTTCGCAGAGTCTACGTGCGCTGCGTTGGTCATCTCTGCCCCGTCGTCGCTGGTGCGTGTGAGAGCGTGTGTGTGTGAAAGTGTGGGAGTGAGAATGAGAGAGAGAGTGTGTGTCTGTGCTTGTGGCCTGTTTCGGTCCTTTGCAGAGTCTACGTGCGCTGCGCTGGTCATCTCTTCCCTGTCCTCGCTGGTACGTGTGCGTGTACAAGAGCGTGTATGTGTGTGTGTTGAGGGGGGGGGCAGAGAGTGTGAGCGTGTGACAGTAACAGTAACACGGGGTTTCCAGCTAAGCAGGCTACTCTTCTACTAGAGACACCCGCCGATACTCCAGCACACTTAAGTACTGGAGTACCGCCGGCTCCCGGCCGATAGACTACCGCTCCCGCCGGCTAGACTACCCCAAACAGCGGTCTCTGAGAGACATGTCTGGCAAGGAGCATATAGGAGAGGACCTTCCTCAGGGTCACAGTAGTGGCCTTGTGGCCAGTCAAGCCGGCAGAGCCGACTGGCGCTGACTGGAACGGTCCCCGCCTGGCAGTGCATGGCTGTCCAGCTCTCGTTTGCATGGGGCTCAGCCGGCGCCCCATGCCTCATGCATGGCCAGGTCCCACCCTCCAGGGGTGCATGGACGATGTGAGCGTGTGTTTGAGACAAAGCGTGCGTGTTTGCGTGTCTGTGTGAGAGAGAGTGCATGTGTGTGCATGTGTAAGAGAGAGAGGGAGAGAGTGCGCTGCGCTGGTCATCTCTTCCCTGTCGTCGCTGGTGCATGTGCGCGTGTGAGACGGAGAGTGCGGGATTGTGTGTGTGTGTTTGTGTGTGTATGTGTGAGACAGAGCTTGTGTGTGTGTGTGCGTGTGCGAGGGAGAGAGTGCGCGCTGCGCTGTGGTCATCTCGTCCCTGTCATTGCTGGTGCGTGCGCGTGTATGAGAGCGTGTATGTGGGGGGGGGGCGAACAGAGAGTGTGAGAGTTGTGTTTGAGACAAAGCGTGCGTTTGGGCGTGTCTGTGTGAGAGAGACAGAGCGTGTGTTTGCGTGCGTGTGTGCAAGGGTGAGAGAGTGCGCTGCGCTGGTCATCTCTTCCCTGTCTTTGCTGGTGCGTGTGTGTGAGACAGTGCGCGTGTGTGACAGCGAGTATGAGAGTGCGTGTGCGCGTGTTTGTGTGTGTGTGTGTGTGAGAGAGAGAGCTTGTATGTGTGTGCGTGTGTGAGCGCGAGAGAGAGTGCGCTGCGCTGGTCATTTCGTCCCTGTCCTCGCTGGTGCGTGCGCGTGTGTGAGAGCGCGTGCGTGGGGGGGAACAGAGAGTGTGGGGGCGTGTGTGTGTGCGTGTGCAGACCTGTTTGGGTCATTTGTAGACTCTACGTGCGCTGCGCTGGTCTTCTCTTCTCTGTCCTTGCTGGTGCGTGCATGTGTGTGATAGAGAGTGTGTGTGAGAGTGTGAGAGAGAATGAGAGTGTGTGGCGCAGACCTGTTTGGGTCGTTCGCAGAGTCTACCTGTGCTGCGCTGGTCGTCTCGTTCCTGTCGTTGCTGGTTTGTGTGCGTGTACGAGAGCGTGTATGCCAGGGTGTGTGGGCAAACAGAGAGTGTGAGAGTGTATTTGAGACAAGGCGTGCGTGTGTGCGTGTTGTGTGAGAGAGATGGAGCGTGTGTGAGGGAGGGAGAGGGAGTGCGCTACGCTGGTCATCTCGTCCCTGTCGTCGCTGGTGCTTGCGCGTGTGAGACAGAGCGTGTGTGTGAGAGAGTGTGGGAGCGTGTGTGTGTGTGTGTGTGTGTGGCCTGTTTGGGTCCTTCACAGAGTCTACGTATGCTGCGCTGGTCATCTCGTCCCTGTCGTCGCTGGTGCCTGTGAGAGCGTGTGTGCGAGTGTGAGTGAGAGTGTGAGCGACTGTGTGTGTGTGTGTGTGTGCGTGTGTGTGCGTGTGTGTGTGGCCTGTTCGGGTCATTTGCAGAGTCTATGTGCGCTACGCTGGTCATCTCATCCCCGACCTTGCTGGTGCGCGTGCGTGTGAAAAGAGTGTGTGTGTGTGTGTGTGGCCTGTTTGGGTCCTTTGCAGAGTCTACGTGCGCTGCGCTTGTCATCTCTTCCCTGTCGTTGCTAGTGCGTGCGAGTGTGTGAGTGTGTGTGTGGCAGAGAGTGTGTGCGTGTGTGTGTGTGCGTGTGTGTGCGTGTGGCCTGTTCGGGTCGTTCGCATAGTCTACCTGGGCCACCCATATTCACCTGCACACACACACACACGCACACACACACACACACACACGCACACACACGCACGCACGCAAGTGCGCACACACACACAACACACACACACACACACACACATACAAACGCACCCCCCCACACCACCACACAAACACACAGGGCAACACGCACATTTTTGTCGGCCGCTTCCCCCCCCCCGCCCACCACCACCACCACACAAACGCCCCCCCCCACATACACCCAGGGCGACACGCACGACTTTGTCGGCCGCTCCCCCCCCACCACCACCACACACGCATGCACACGCGCACACACACACACACACACACACACACACGCACACACACACACACAGGGCAACTCGCATGACTTTGTCGGCCTCACCTTCACGATCTCCATCTCCGCCGCAGACCCCCCCACACACACACCCATAGAGAGAGAGAGAGAGAGATATCGTTACAGAGAACTCTGCACGGCAGACCTAGATAGGCTGTTTCTAGTCATCAATTGAGGTGTTCGTCAATCCGCCTCGACTGAGTTTAAACTAGGTGTCGGCAGAAGGACTTCCACAGTTGTGGAAATCATGCTAAATGATCCACTCGGTGGTGACTCGCTCGGCGAACTCGGGGCGCTCGGGGATGTCGCGTGTGAAGTTGAAGAGATGGATGTTTGCGGAGGGCGTAGAACGTGACGGAGTGGGCGCAAAAGTCACCGGCGTGAGCCGGAAGAAGGTGATGGCGCCGCCGGCATAGAGCGAAGTCGTGTCCGAACAGCGGTAGTCGTGCAAGTGGGAGGCAGTGGGAGGGAGGCAGCGGGAGGGTAATCGGAGGGAGAGGGGGAGGGGCGGGGGAGGGTTAGGGAGGGGCGGGGGGCACAAGATGGGGTGGGGTGCAGCGGGGATGGAGGGGTGGAAGACAGGAGAAGGGAGGGAGGAGAGGGGAGAGAGGAGGGAGCCACACTGTGGCCCGGCCACATGACGCATACATAGGCGCTGGTAGCATGGAGGGGGGGGTGCATGGGGTGCATGTGCGCGCATGGGGCGCATGGGGAGGGGCAACTCCATGTGACGAGCATGTGGGTGTATGGAGGTCGACGGGGCGGCAGTGGGATAAGCGGTGGGTCTCTTGAGTGGGGCGTGGGGTCGAATGAACGACTGGGCAGTGGGCGGTGGGCGGGACGGTGGCGGCTGGAGGAACTCGGTAGCTCAAGCGCTGAGCGCTGAGCGCTGAGCGCTGGCGGGCCGCATGGCGGTCGAGGTGATGGCACTGAGATACCTGGGCTCCGTTGTCTGAAGCTGCAGAGCTGCGGGGGGAGGGAAATCTGTGCGGTAGGGCGTCACGTGTTTTTTGCCATGTGGAGGGCGTGCGAGAGAGTGCGGATGGACTGAGTTCCTGGATGCATGCGTCGACTGGCTGCTGAATTGGCAGCCCGACAACAGGGGGCGTACGGAGGAGGAGAGGCGGCGAGAATCGGCGGCGGCATGGGTGAAGGGGGGTCGACGTAGGCGGCGGCGATGACTGCGCGCGGCGCCCACAGAGCGCGGCGCCCACAGAGTGGGGCGCCCACCCATACACACACGCACACAAACACACAGACAGACACACACACACACGCGCACTTACATACACACACACACACACGCACACACACACACACACAGGGCGACTCACACGACTTTGTCGGCCTCACCTTCCCGCTCTCCATCTCCGCCGCTGGCATCCTCGTGTGCATCGCCACCACGTTCATTGCAACCGACCTCAAGCCTGCCAAGGTGTGTGTCTCTCGTCCCTGCTCTGGGTTCATGAGTGCCGTTGGGCAGGGTTGAGTGTGGGCTGAGATGGCCTCCGTTTGGGCCGAGTCGGGGCTGAGTTGGGGCTGAGTTGGGGCTGGTTTAGAAATTTGTTGGGGCTGGTTTGTGGCTGATTTGGGGGGTTCCTCGTGTGCATCGCAACCACGTTCATTGCGACCGACATCAAGCCCGACAAGGTGTGTGTCTCTCTTCTCATCTCGTATCTTCTCTTGAGAAGTTCTCTGATGATGATGATGGATTTTACAGTCGTGTGTGAGGAGCCTACCGGCTAGCGTATTCGACCTTGCTCGGCGTATAACGCCCGAGCGCTGCAGACGGGTAGCCGGCTACTGGTGGTGGGGGGCTAGTGGGTCGAGGCTGGACCTAGACAGGGCACTCGGCCCCCAGATCTGACTCCTCCCCGTGGGGGCACGGCCGGGGTTCACAAGCCCGCGGGATCGTTTCCCCTAGACCTCCACCGCAGCGGCAGCAGAGGCTACTGATCATTGTGTGTCAGAAGGGACGTGGATCTGAACAATAAGTGACCTGAAATGATGAGAAGGTTGAAAAGCCGGGTCGCAACCTCTAACGTTATAATGGGATTTCTAACTGGGATTTCAACCAGCTTGCACAGGACTTGAAACCTGCTACCCATACGCGGCTCTGAGCATAAGCTCACCCCTTGGCAAAGCACCGAGCACGACATTGAACATGTCGCAGGCCCCCCCCTTGGTGTTGGAGGGAGGCACAGAAGGACTCGGTGAGGGGCACAACCCTATACTAACTAAACAAACGTAATTTGGGGCTGATTTGGGGCTGATTTGGGGCTTTGGGGGGGCTGGTTTGGGGCGTCCTAGTTTGCATCGCCACCATGTTCATCGCGACTGACATCAAGCCCGCCAAGGTGCGCGTGTCTCTCCTCTCTTCTCTTCTCTTGATACGTTCTCTGAGGTTGAGTGGAAGCTGATTTGGGGGCTGATTTGGCGCTGCTGCCGCTGCCGCCGCCGCTGCCTCCGCCGTTGCTGCTGTCCTGACTTTCCGACTTTCTGCAGGCACGGGAGCGGTTGCGGGTTTGGGGGTACCCCTGCCCAGCCACCCACCAACAACCCACCAACCCACCCACGCCCTCCTACACCGCCGCACCACACAAGGCCATCGTCAAGATTGAGCACACCCTCGCGATGCAAATCACCACCCAGGAGCAAACCCCTCCCAGCACCTCGTCCCCCTCGCCCCCCCCCCTCCCCCCCCCAATGCTACATTCTCGCCGAGATCGAGCACACGCTCAAGATGCAGTCACCACCCAGCAAACCCCTCCCAACACCTCAATACCCCCTCATATACCCCTGCCCCCCTCTCTCCCCCCACCATGCTAGGTCATCGCCGAGATCGAGCACACGCTCAAGATGCAGCTCGCCACCCCGCCAACCCCTCCCAACACCTCTTCCCCCCCCCCCCCCCATGCTAGGTTCTCGCCGAGGTTGAGCACACGATCAACATGCAGCTCACCACCCAGCAACCTCCTTCCACCCCTCTGAACCCCGCACACCCCAAAACAATGTGAAGGTAATTGCCGAGATTGAGCACACGCTCAAGATGCAGCTCATCATCTCGACCATCGCAATGACGCCCCCCCGCCTCCCCCCCTCGCCCCCCCCTATACTAGGTCATTGCCGAGATTGAGCACACGCGCAAGATGTAGCTCATCATCTCGACCATCGCGACGAAGCCTCCCCGCCTCCCCCCCCCCCCCCCCCCCCCATGCTAGGTCATTGCTGAGATTGAGCACACGCGCAAGATGTAGCTCATCATCTCGACCATCGCGATGACGCCTCCCCGCCTCCCCCCCTCGCCCCCTCCCCCCCATGCTAGGTCATCGCCGAGATCGAGCCCACGCTCAAGATGCAGCTCATCATCTCGACCATCGCGATGACGCCTCCCCCCCTCACCCCCTCGCCCCCCCTTCCCCCCCATGCTAGGTCATCGCCGAGATCGAGCACACGCTCAAGATGCAGCTCATCATCTCGACCATCGCAATGACGCCGGTCGCGTATTTCATCGCCATCTTTTCGCTGCCCGAGTCGTTCACGCTGCCGCGCGAGGGGTTCCCGGACCAGGTGTGGTGTGGAACTTATTTAATTATCAATAGTCACTGAAGAAAATACCAGACGAAACTAGAAAACGGCGAAGAATTAGATACCGGTGGCGAAAACGCCTCGGCCGCGCGCCTCATCGCCTTCTCTTTCCTGTGGAGCGGCCTGACCAGCACTCCGACCAACTGCGCTCCCTCTCTCTTCCCTCTCCCTATCTCTGTCTTCTCTCTTCCTCTCTCTCTTCTGTCTCTTTTCTATCTTCTCTCTCTCTCGACTTTCACTTTCCTCTCTTCTCTCTCTCTCCTCTCCTCTCTCTTTTCTCTTGTCTCTTCTCACTCTCTCTTCTCTCCACATCTCTCTCTTTCTCACACACCCACACGCACATGCACACACGCGCAAACAAACCTTCCAGACATGATGCATGTTTGTTGTCGTGGCCGTCGGCCTGTGGGGCGGACCGACATCCCAACCGACCAACTGCGCTCCCTATCCCTCTTCTCTTTACCTCTCTCTTTCCGTCTTCTCTCTTCCTCTCTCTCTCTTCTGTCTCTCTTCTACCTTCTCTCTTTTTCTTTGTCCTTCTCTCGCCTTCTCTGGGCCCCTTCCCACCCAGCCAAGAATCGACTGTTTCGGCTGTTTTGCAGTGGGGAATTTGACAAAATCAGCCGATTTGGCTGGGTGGGAAGGGGCTCTCTGTCTTCTCTCTTCTCACTCCTGTCGCTTCTCTCCTCTCCCTCTTCTCCCCCCCCTCTCTATCTCTTTCTCACACACCACATTCACACACACATGCGAGCAAACAGACCGTCCAGACGTGGTACATGTTTGTTGTCGAGGCCGTCGGCCTGTGGGGCGGACTGGCCTCACAGCTGCTGCGCTCCTTCTCTCTTCTCTTTCCCTCCCCCTCTCTCTCTTCTCTCTCCCTCTCCCTTTATGTCTTCTCTCTGCCTCTTTCTCTTCTGTCTCTCTCTTCTCCATCTCTTCTCTCTCCTCTCCCTCTCTTTGCTCTCTCTCTTGGCTCTCTCTTCGCTGTCCTCTCTCCTCCTCTCCTTGTCTCTCTCCTTTCTTCTCACTCTCGATGCTTCTCACTTCTCCATCTTCTCCCCCCCCCCCCTCTCTCTCTGTCTCACACACCCACACCCACACACACGCAAACAGACTGTCCAGGCGTGGTACATGTTTGTTGTCGTGTCCGTCGGCCTGTGGGGCGGCCTGCTCATTGGACTGCAGACCGAGTACTTCACGTCCAACCGCTACAAGCCCGTTCAGGTGAGGCTCGGACTGGATTAATTATTCTGCTATGGTGGATGTTAACGGCTGTTTATGGCTCTCGAGGCTCTGCTTACAGCTCTGTTTGCGGCTGTTTCTGACTGAAAATCAAGGCTTAAAAGGGACCCATCGGACTGCAGACTGAGAGTATTTCACGACCAACCGCTACAAGCACGTTCAGGTGAGGGTTGGAAATTGTGATTTTGGGATAAAGCGATTTCTTTTGAATTACAACGATTGGTTTGCCTTGAAGAAATTTCTGTGAGGGAAGCGATTTCCTGTAAACACTCGTGAGTTGGAACTGCCCATCAAAGCGTCAAAGGAAAGGCTGAGAGTCGACCTCCTCTAGTAACGAATGTAACTGCACGACTAAAGGTTCCAACGGTCCCAGGCCGAACCCGAAACGGGTGCAGACGTTCGGGTGGGGTTTTGGACTGGATGCATGCTTCTACTGCGGCGGATGTTTAAGGCTCTGATTGCGGCTGTTTATGGCTGAGGGGTTTCGAACTGGATGTATGATTCTACTGTGGCGGATGTTTCAGGCTCTGATTGCGGCTGTTTATGGCTGAGGGGCAAGGTGCAGGGGATTCGTCTCAGACTACAGACCGAGCCCTCCACTCCAGTCATCTTGTTTTGGGCTCCTGGGAGCCATTGGGAGCCATTTGGCTACTGACGACCCCTTCGGATAGAGCTCAAGCAAGGTGCTTGATGGTCTGACGATCCCATCAGATAGATCTCTTCACGAGCTTGAAAATTGCCTATATTGTAACATCCATCATCATCATATTTGATGGTCACCGGTCAACGCTAAGGCAGCGGCCAAGGCGGTCAACAGGATGTTGGTCCACGCGCTGGCTCCCAGAAAATAACAAAAACACACAGAAAACAAAATCACTGCTCCACGCCCAACCGCCACCAGCCCGTTCAGGTGGGATTTGAAAGTGATTGGATCAAGGGTCCAACGGTTCCAAACCAAACTCTAAGGGGTGGTGAGTTTCGTGTCGTTTTGAAGAGTGTGGTTGGACAAGGGATCCCAAATCGAACTCAAAAAGGGTTGCAGGGGTTCAGGGTCTTGGGATTATCAATCAAATGTCTCCAGAAACACACAAATTAACAATCCTGTCGAGAAAATGACTGGTGCACGCCGATGCCAAAATCGAGACCGCACACCCACCGAGCACCGAATAAATACCTAGAATCACGCCGGGTGTTCAACCACAGTTAAATCGGAAGTGACACCGATTTATCGGGGCTCAATTAACGGAGGCGCGTTCTCGTCGCCGAGCCCTGGACCCAGCAATGCGGCGCTGCTGGTGACGAGGATCTCCGTGCCGCTGACGAGCGGGATAAAATACGACTGGCCTGGCTCCTGCTAGACTGCCCCTCGGTGGAACACTTCAAGGAGCGGCTTGCCCGGCGCTGCCATGGCTTGGCGAGTAGCCGCGGCGCTGCCGCGGCCCGTGCTGGGAGACGGCCCTTATCCTCCCCCCATGCAGGACGCCATGCGGCACCGATCTCGACGAGTCGATCGACGAGCGGAGGAGCTGGCGCCCGTCAATGCATGCTGGACATTGGTCCAGATAGCTGCCCGTGGAGGCGGACTACCATCACGGCTTCAGCGGTGGTGACCGCCGAGGCAACACAGAGTTAATCCGCTTCACCAATCGCAGCGTTCGTCACCGCGCTCATCCTCGGGGTCGCTCGTCTGCCGGTGGCTTGCGTTGGAAGGTCTTCAGGCAGCCTCCATGACAACTCTGTCGTCCATGCACCCCTGGAGGGTGGGACCTGGCCATGCATGAGGCATGGGGCGCCGGCTGAGCCCCATGCAAACGAGAGCTGGACAGCCATGCACTGCCAGGCGGGGACCGTTCCAGTCAGCGCCAGTCGGCTCTGCCGGCTTGACTGGCCACAAGGCCACTACTGTGACCCTGAGGAAGGTCCTCTCCTATATGCTCCTTGCCAGACATGTCTCTCAGAGACCGCTGTTTGGGGTAGTCTAGCCGGCGGGAGCGGTAGTCTATCGGCCGGGAGCCGGCGGTACTCTAGTACTTAAGTGTGCTGGAGTATCGGCGGGTGTCTCTAGTAGAAGAGTAGCCTGCTTAGCTGGAAACCCCGTGTTACTGTTACTGTTACTGACACCGATTTAAATTGAAACTGAAACCGAATAAAACCGAAAACTGAATCGCGCAGGACGTTGCCGACGCGTGCCGCACCGGCGCCGCGACCGACATTGTCTTCGGCCTCGCACAATGTCAAACCCAACGCACAAAACGTAACCTAAAACCGAATAAAACCGAAATTGAAAACCGTAGCTGGACTCATTTGTGTGATATCTACAAAAACGAAATCGAAAACTGAAACCTAAAACCGCAGGACGTCGCCGACGCGTGCCGCACCGGCGCCGCGACCGACATCATCTTCGGCCTCGCGCTCGGCTACAAGTCGACGATCATCCCGTCGATCGTCATCGCGTGCATCATCTTCTGCAGCAACTCGCTGGCGGGTGGGTGGGACGTGTGCGTCTGTGTGCACGTGTGTGTGTGTGTGTGTGTGGCTACCAGTCGACGATCATCCCGTCGATCGTCACGTCTACTTCAAGTCGGCCACGATCCCCCACGATTGCCATCGCTGTGTCGTTCAAGATGCCCTCATGTTGTGCACACACGCACATGCACACACACACACACACGCACACACACACGCACACAGACGCACACACACACACACACACACACACACACACACACACACAAGCATGTACGGCATCGCGTGCGCTGCGCTCGGCATGCTCTCTACTCTGGCCTCCGGCCTGGGAATCGACACACACTCCTCCCCCCAGCATACACGCGCATGACGCTCGTCACCACTGCACACACGCACGCAAGCGCACACACTCGCACACACACACACACACACACAACACACATTCACACTCGTGCACACACACACATACACACACACGCACACACACACACAACACACATTCACACACATGCACACGCACACATACGCACACACACACGCACACACACACACACCACACGCAGGCGTGTACGGCATTGCGTGCGCCGCGCTCGACATGCACACGCACACATGCACGCACACACACACGCGCGCGCACACACACACACACACACACGCACACACACAGGCATGTACGGCATCGCGTGCGCCGCGCTCGGCATGTTCTCCATGCCGGCATCCGGCCTGGCGATCCACACTGACTCACACTCGCGTACACACACGCACACTGCACGGATTTCAACGGGACCGGGCTCTTTTTAAAGCCCTTGACAAGAGAGACTCACACACACACACACACACACACTCGCACACACACACACACGCACACACACACGCACACACACACACACACAGCACATCCACACGCACACGTGCACACACACACATGCACTCATGCACGCACGCACACACACACGCGTACATACACACACACACACACACGCAGGCATGTACGGCATTGCGTGCGCTGCGCTCGGCATGCTTTCCACGCTGGCCTCCGGCCTGGCGATCGACGCGTACGGCCCGATCAGCGACAACGCGGGCGGCATTGCGGAGATGGCGGGCATGGTGGGTTTTAGGGCTTTGGTTTCGGGTCTTTGGCTGCCCCTCGGGGGCAGGAAAGGGAAAGGGCTGAGTTGCTACGGCTTTGAAAAGAAGCAACCAAAGATAATATACAATAGGATAGGAGAGAGCGTCGGTTTAGGACTAACCCTACAGAATAGGAAAGGAGAGAGCGGGTGTCACACTCAACCGACGCCCTGGACGCCGCCGCCATCACGACCGCTGCTCTCTCTCGCTTGTCTCGCTCTCCCTTTTGTCTCTCTCTCTCAGTTCGTCTTCCCTGTCTGTCTCTTGTCTCTCTGTCCGTCTCTCTTCTTTCTGTCTGTCTCTCTCTCCCTTGCTCCCTCACAAATATACACACACACACAAAAACAAACACACACTCTGCAGGGCGAGCGCAGCAACGCACTCAACGCCGCTGGAACACGACTGCTGCTCTCTTTCTTCCGTTGCTCTTCCTCTTCTCAGTCTCTCTCTCTTTCCCCGATTCGCCTCTGATCTCTCTTTCATCTCTCTCTCTTAGTTTCTCTTCTGTCTATTTCTCTTTCCCCCCCTCTCTCTCACACACACACACACTCTACTCTCTCTGGCACACAGGGCGAGGACGTCTGCGAGCGCACCGACGCCCTGGACGCTGCCGGCAACACCACCGCCGCGATCGGAAAGGGCTTCTCTCTCTCTCTTCTCTCGTTCCCTCTCTGTTACTCTCCGTCATCTCTCTCTCTTCCCTCGCACCCTC
The DNA here is from genome assembly GCA_016618255.1 of Chlamydomonas sp. UWO 241. Lineage (NCBI taxonomy): Eukaryota > Viridiplantae > Chlorophyta > Chlorophyceae > Chlamydomonadales > Chlamydomonadaceae > Chlamydomonas > Chlamydomonas priscui. The sequence goes on from VFSX01000104.1 coordinate 129,550, forward strand.
TCCGTCTCTCTATCTTCACACAGACACACACACACACTCCCCTCTCTCTGCCACACAGGGCGAGGACGTGCGCGAGCGCACCGACGCACTCGACGCTGCCGGCAACACCACCGCTGCGATCGGAAAGGGCTTCTGCATCGGCTCCGCCGCGCTCGTGTCGCTCGCGCTGTTCGGCGCGTTTGTCACGCGCGCCAAGATCGACATGCTTCAGGCGTCGATCCTGGACCCCAAGGTGTGGAGGATAGTGTGGATTGTGCGGGTTAGTGTGGAGCGTGGAGTGTAAAGTGTGGGGGCAAAAAATACAATGTGAAAGAGAAACAAGCAAAATGTGAAACCGCTGTTTGGAAAACGCAAATGCTCCCCTACTGGTTCTCGGCCATGACGATGAAGACTATGGATTGTCTCTCCTCTCTGCTCTCCTTCTCTCACACACACATTTGCCCCCCTGTCTCTGTCTCTCTCTTAGGTCTTCTCCGGCCTGCTCTTCGGCGCCATGCTCCCCTACTGGTTCTCGGCCATGACGATGAAGTCGGTCGGCAAGGCTGCGCTGCAGATGGTGGAGGAGGTCCGGCGCCAGTTCCGCACCATCCCGGGCCTGATGGAGGGTGCGTGCGTGTGCGTGTCTCTTGATCTCTTTTCTCTCTCTTTTCTCTCCTTCTCCCTCTCTTGTTCTCTCTGTCTCTCTCTTTCTGTCCCTGTGTCTTTCTATCTTTCTCTTTGTGTGTGTGTGTGCATGCGCTGCAGATGGTGGAGGAGGTCTGGCGCCAGTTCCGCACCATCCCGGGCCTCATGGAGGGTGCTTGTGCGTGTGTGTGTGTGTGTGTGTGTGTGCCTCTCCTTTTCTCTGTGTGTATGTGTAAGTGTGTGTGTGCGTGTGGTCGAATTTACAGTCCGTCGGATGCCTTTGATGGCGCAAACGTGCGTGTGTGCTTGTGTGTGTGTGTGCACGTATGTGTGCACGTGTGTGAGAGGGATAATGTGTGTGCGTGTGTGTTTGATTGAGGAGGTCCGCCGGCAATTCCGCACCATCCTGGGCCTGATGGAGGGTGCGTGTGCGTGTGTGTGTGCGTGTGTGTGTGTGTGTGTGTCTCATGCTCTCTTTTCTTCTCTTTCTCCTTTCTCTCCCTCTTTTTCTCCCTTTCTCTCTCGTTCTCTCTGTCTATCTCTGTCCGTCTCTCTGTGTGTTTGTGTGTGTGTGCGTGCACTGAAGATTGTGGAGGAGGTCCGGCGCCAGTTCCGCACCAACCCGGGCCTCATGGAGGGTGCGTGTGCGAGTGTGTGTGTGTGTGTGCGTGTGTGTGTGTGAGTCTCCGTCTCTCTCCCTCTCTCACTGTGTGTGATCTATTTTACAGTATGTTGGACGCCTTTGATGGCGCATGTTTGTGAGTACTTTTGTGTGTGTGTGTGTGTGTGTGTGTGTGTGTGTGTGTGCACGTGTGTGAGAGGGAGAAGGTGCTTGTGTGCGCGCGTGTGTGTGTGTTAGGTGGAGGAGGTCCGCTGCCAGATCCGCACCATCCCGGGCCTCATGGAGGATGCGTTTGCGTGTGTGTGTGTGCGTGTATGTGCGTGTGTGTGTGCGTCTCCGTCTCTCTCTCTGTCTCTTTCTCTCTCTCTTTCTCTGTGTGTGTGTGTGGTCGCTTGTATAGTCCGCCGAACGCCTTTGATGGCGCATGTTTGTGTGTGCTTTTGTGTGTGTGTGTGTGTGTGTGTGTGTGTGCACGTGTGTGAGAGGGAGAGGGTGCTTGTGTGTGCGTGTGTGTGTGTTTGGTGGAGGAGGTTCCCCGCCAGTTCCGCACCACCGCGGGCCTGATGGAGTGTGCGTGTACGTGTGTGTGTGCGTCTCCTTTTTCTCTTTCTCTCTCTCTCTCTCTGTGTGTGTGTGTGTGTGTGTTCGATTTTACATTCCGTCGGACGCCTTTGATGGCGCATGTGTGCGTGTGTGCTTGTGTGTGTGTGTGTGTGTGTGTGTATGTGCGCGTATGTGTGCACGTGTGTGTGAGGGATAGTGTGTGTGTGTGTGTGTGTGTTTGATGGAGGAGGCCTGCCGCCAGTTCTGCACCATCCCAGGCCTGGTGGAGGGTGCGTGCGTGTGTGTCTCTCCCCCCCTCTCTCTCTGTTTTTCCCTCTCCCCCTGTGTGTGTGTGTGCGTGTGTATCTTTCTCCGTCTCGTCTCTCCCTCTCTCTCTCTCTCTCATTCTCTCTCTTTGTATGTGTGTGGATGTGCGTGTGCGTATGAGTTTTGGCACGCGCACGCGCGCACGCACAGGCACCGCCCGCCCCGACTACAAGCGCTGCGTCGAGATCTCCACTGCGGCGTCTCTGCCTCCCCCACACACATGCGCACACACATGCGCACACACACACAAACACACACACACACAGGCACCGCCCGCCCCGACTACAAGCGCTGCGTCGAGACCTCCACTGCATCGTCTCTGCCTCCCCCACACACATGCGCACACACACGTACGCACGCACACACACACACACAAACACACACACATACATACACACACAGGCACCGCCCGCCCCGACTACAAGCGCTGCGTCGAGATCTCCACTGCGGCGTCTCCGTCTCCCCCACACACATGCGCACACACACATTCGCACACACACGCACACACGCACACACACACACAAACACACACACACACACAGGCACCGCCCGCCCCGTCTACAAGCGCTGCATTGAGATCTCCACTGCGGCGTCTCTGCCTCCCCCCCACACATGCGCACACACATGCGCGCGCACACACACACACACACACACACACACACACACACACACACACACACACACACACACACACACAGGCACCGCCCGCCCCGACTACAAGCGCTGCGTTGAGATTTCCACCGCGGCGTCTCTCACTGAGATGATCCCGCCTGGCTGCCTCGTCATGCTGTCTCCTATCCTCATGGGGATCCTTTTTGGCACTCAGGTGTGTTTGTGCGTGTGTGTGTGTGTGTGTCTGTGTGTGTGTGTGTGTGTGTGTGTGTGGTGATCTCCACTGCGGCGTCTCTCACCGAGATGATCCCCCCGGGCTGCCTCGTCATGCTGTCTCCCATCCTCATGGGAATCCTCTTTGGCACACAGGCAAGAAGGATGGGCCACCGTGCATATGTGTGTGTGTGTGTGTGTGTGTGATCTCCACTGCTGCGTCTCTTACCGAGATGATCCCGCCCGGCTGCCTCGTCATGCTGTCTCCCATCCCCATGGGGATCCTTTTTGGCACTCAGGTGAGTGTGCGTTCGTGCGTGTGCGTGTATGTGTGTGTGTGTGCATGCGCGTGCGCATGTGCATGCTTGAGCGTTTGTGCGCGACTGTCTGATATATGTTTATGAGTGTGTGTGTGTGTGTGTGCGTGTGCATGTGTGGATGCGCGTCTGTCTCCGTCCGCCTGCCTCGTGATGCTGTCATGGGGATCCTCTTTGGCACACAGGCACGAACGATTGGCCGCCATGCATGTGTGTGTGTTTGTGTGTGTGTATGTGCGTGTGTGTGGTGCCATCCTCCATCGTCATGCGTGTGCTGTTTGGCACACAGGTGGGGGACCGTGCGTAAGACGGGCGCACACACACACACACACACACTCCCTCCCTCTCTCTCTTCCTCGTACCCTTCCTCGCTCTGCCTCTCTCTCTTTCAATCTCAGCCTCCCTCTCTCTTTCTCTCTCCCACATACACACACACTCTTACACTCTCTTGCACACAATTACGTGCGCTCACGGGTACCGTCTCTCTCTCTGTCTCTCTCTCTCTCTCTCTCTCCCTGTCTTACACACACACACATACACACACAGGCGCTAGCAGGCATGCTGACTGGCTCCCTCGTCTCTGGCGTCCAGCTCTCCCTGACACACACACACACGCATACACACACACACACACGCACAGGCGCTCGCGGGCATGCTGACTGGCTCCCTCGTCTCCGGCGTCCAGCTCGCGGTGTCGATGTCCAACACCGGCGGCGCGTGGGACAACGCAAAGAAGTAAGTTTGTTGTTTGCTGGTGTTGCTGGTGTTGTTGCTGCTGCCTGTGGTTGTTGCTACCGCTGCTGTTGCTGTTGGTGCTGTGTTGCTGTTGCTGCTGATGCTGCTTTTTTGCTGCTGTTGCTGCTGCTGCTGCCTATAGTATTTATTGGCTGTTGTTGTTGCTCTTGCAATTGCTGCGGTTGCTGCGGTTGCTGCTTGCTATTCTGCTGTTGTTTGCTGCTGCTGTTGCTGTTGTTGCTGTTGTTGCTGCCGCTGCCACTGCCCGCTGCCCGCACCTGCCACGCTGCTGTCGTTGCCGCTGCTGCTGCTGCAGCTGCTGCTGCTGCTGCTGCTGCGTGTGGTTCCTGGTGCTGCATGTGGGATAACGCGAAGTAGTTTTCTGTGTTGCTGTTGTTGCTGTTGTTGTTGCTGTCGTTGTTGCCACTGCCGCCGCTGCCGCTGCTGCTGTTGCCGCTGCTGCTGCTGCTGCTGGTGCCGCTGCCACCCCTGCCGCTGCTGCTGTTGTTGCCGCTGCTGCCGCTGCTGCTGTTGTTGTTTGCTGTTGCTGTTGCTGTCATTGCTGCCGCCTTTGCCGCTGCCACTGCTGCTGCTGCTGGTTTCTGGTGTTTTACCAGGCTTCCAAACCACCCACCCTGCACCCGTGCAAAGGTACATTGAGGCTGGGTTGTCGCCGCACGCGCGCACACACACACACACACACACACACACACACCTGCCCCGCGCGAATGTACATTGAGGCCGGCGCGTCACCGCACGCGCGCATACACACACACACACACACGCACACACCTGCACCCGTGCAAAGGTACACTGAGGCCGGCGCGTCACCGCACACACACACACACACGCGCGCACACACCTGCACCCGTGCAAAGGTACATCGAGGCTGGCGCGTCGCCGCACGCGCGCGAGCTTGGCCCCAAGGGTTCTGACTGCCACAAGGTAGGTTTGTGTGTGTGTGTGTGTGTGTGTGCGCATGCGTGTCTATGTGCGTGTGTGTGTGTGTGTGTGTGCACGCACGCGAGCTTGGCCCCAAGGGCTCTGAATGCCACAAGGTAGGTTTGTGTGTGTGTGTGTGTGTGTGCGGTCGATTTTACAGTCCGCCAAACGCCTTTGACGCATTATACCTATTCGACCTGTGTGTGTGTGTGTGTTTGTGCGCGCGCATGTGTGTGTGTGTGTGTGATCCAACTGCCGCACTGTGGGTTTGGTCCGCCTGGCGGGTCGACTTTCACTCTCTTCCTTAGCGTCTGATGCCCACTCACACGCACGCACACACGCATGCACACACACACATACACACACACACACACACACAGGCTGCCGTCATTGGTGACACGGTCGGCGACCCCCTCAAGGACACGTCCGGCCCCTCGCTCAACATCCTGGTGCGCGCGTGTGCGTGTGTATGATGTGTGGGGAAGGGCGTGAGTAACAGGGAGTGTGTGTGTGTGTGTGCGAAGGGAGGAGGGTGAGTGGGGGAGTGTGCGTGCATGTGTGTGTGTGTGTGTGGTGTGTGTGTGTGTCACGTGTGGCCCCTCGCCCAACATCCTGGTGTGCACGTGTCTTGAGGTGTGTGTGTGTGTGTGTGTGTGTGTATGTGTGTGTGTGTGTGTGTGTGTGTGTGTGCGTGTTTGAGGGGGGGGGGCGTGTGTGGGGAGAGGACACGTCTGGCCCCTCTCCCAATCCCCTCTCATCTTGGTGCGTGTGGTAGGAGGGAGTTTGGGTGAGACTGTGGAAGGGGAGGAGTGTGTGTGCGTGTGTGACGGAGAGTGCGTGTTTGTGTGTGTAGGGTGGGGTGGGGGAGTGTGCGTGTGTGCGTGTGTGTACGTGTGTGGGGGGGGGGCATGTGTGGGCACGCCTGGCCCGTCTCTCAAAATCCTGGTGGGTGGGTGGGTGGGTGGAGGGGGGGCGTGCATGTCGCACACATCCAGCGTGTGTGTGTGTGCGTGGTGGCTGGGGGTGTTTGTGTGTGGGTGTGTGGAGGGGGCATGTGTGGAAGGTGGGAGTGTGTGGGTGTGTGTGGGGGGGAGTAGGAGTGTGCAGGGTGTGCGTGGGGGGGGGAGGGAGGGCGCTTGTGCGCGCGTGTGCGTCTGGGGGGCGCGTGCATGTGTGTGTGTGGAGCTGCTTCAGTTTGGTGTTTGTCGGGGGGGGGGGGGGGGGATGTGTGGGAGGGGCGTTTGTGTGTGTGCGCGCGCGTCTGCGTGCGCGTGTGCAGGGAGCGATGCTGATTTGGGGTTGAGTGCCTGCGGCCCCTGCCCCGCCCCGCGCCGCATCCTGGCTGCCCCCTGTGTCGGTGTTGTGCGCGCGAACAAGTCGAGCTGATGGCAGCCGAGTCTCTGGTGTTTTGCCCCAGGGCGTTGCTCGACGGAGGGGCTGGACCACGGTGCCCTCCATGCAACGCCCCGTGCCATCCTGACTGCCCCCCGTGTCGGTGTTGTGCGCGCGCACAGGTTAATCCCAGTTCAAGCTGATGGAAGGAGGCCACGACCACCTGCCGTACAACCACTGCATGTCTGGCACACCCTCCTCACGACCTTCACAACCTCCTCACACCTCCTCACAACCTCCTCACAACCTCCTCACAACCTCCTCGGGACCACCTCACAACCTCCTCACAACCTCCTCACGACCTCCTCACGACCTCCTCGGGCGCAGGTGAAGCTGATGGCGGTCGAGTCCCTCGTGTTTGCGCCGTTCTTCGCGGGGATCAACGACGGTCAGGGGCTGGTCTTCCACTTCTTCGGGTGGTGATGGGCACCTGTTCGGGCCCAGCTGATGGGTTGCTAGACGACAGTCAGCGCCAGCGGCGCGCAGGCCGACGGCGGGCAGGTCGACGGCGGGGCAGGGGCTCGTGTGTGGGTCCAGCTGATGGATTGCACAGTTGGCGTGGCGTCAGGCTATGGATAAAGGCCGTCTTTCGGAAGCCGGGGGGGCGCAGGGGGGGGGGGAGGGCAGGGAGGGAGGGCGGGGCAGGATGACGAGGCGGAGGAAGTCGGGGGTTGGGGGAGGAGAGGTCGGCACACAGCGCACCATGAAGCAAGCTGGAGGGGGGGAAGGGGGGGAAGGGGGCATGGGGGGAAGCCGGCAACACACATGGGGTGCATGCCAGCGCTGGTAGCGAGATCTGCCGCGGCGGTTGTCGCAGCGTGGGCGATTGTGTGCAGCGTCTGGCTGTGGTGCGTGGGATGGGCGGCTCGGCCCTGTTGGTACTGCAATAGCCATGTTGGTAGAGGGCGTGCAGGTTGTCTTGCCCTTGGGGCTGGCTGTTGAGAGCATTTGAGCCTTCGGTGTGTCGCACGCAACACTGCTGCAACAGTTTGCCAGCCACAACATCAGACACCTGCGACTGCGACGCAGATACCACACAAGCCACACGGGTGATGTCACACGCCTCGCCTGCCTGCCCGTCATTGTGGGCTGACTTCCGCATGCGCCCTCCATGGAGGTTGGCCAACCGCGCCACACCGCACACATAAGCAGCGCGACGCGGTATCCGTTCAGTTCTGCGCACCCTACCTTCATCATCAACACCCGCTCCCCACGCCATTTCACGCCACGCTCTCCTTTCACGAGCAGCAGACAGACACAGAAACTGCCAACCCCGCTGCCCGTCTGCTCCCATGGCTCTCCGTGCCCTCGCCGCGACGCTGGCGACATTTTTTTTCGTGCTCCTAGCAACAGCGGTGCGTGAGGACGCGAGAGGGGACGCAGGGGCACGAACGCCCGCCGAGTAACGCGGCAAAAATAACTTACCTCCGCGTCCCCTTCGCCTGTGCAGGATGCGCGCCCCATGCTCAGCCTGTCGAGGTTCCAGCAATCGCGAGCGGTCGACTACTTCACGCGGCACGGGCGCGCACTGTCGACATCCGTGCCCCTCATCGGTGCGTTTCAGTGTTGCATGCAAAAACCGCATGGGCGTTTCCGCCCCCATGCACGCCAGCGAGAGATCCCTGACGGCCCCTGCGTGCTCCATCCACGTTTGCACACAGAGTCTCTGGAGCTGCGCCTCAAGCGCTCGGGTGATGTGCCCAAGCGTCCGTGCCGTGGAGTCGACTCAGTGTCTGTGATGACTGAGATGCAGATTGCGCGAATAGCCGGCATCAAGATGGCCGACGTGAGTTTTGGGCATGCGTGAATGCGCGTGTGGAAGATGATGCCCCAGCCCCTGGGCTGCTGGCAGCGCGAGGACACCTGCATCCACGCACGTAGCGTGAGGCATGCCCGCCCGCTTGGCTCCCGCAGGTCTCCACCACCAAGCTGATGTGCGCGCCCTGGGGCATGCACGTGGTGCTCAGCTTCGTGTCGTACCCGGGCCAGGTGCTCGGCATGATCCCCGCGTCGATGTCGCTCGACAAGCTGCAGGTGCGCGCGGGGATGGCACCGCACGCACGCAGGGCTGCAGTGGCACGCATGCACGTGCTCTGCAAGCCTTATGCGCTCGTACAAGCTCGCGCACACTCTTCGAGGCCCATAGAGACCCTTCCCAACCCCTTCCCAACCCTCTTCTCCCCCTCCTGCACAGGCCGCCCTCGCCGACCCCCTAGAGACGCAGTACAACCTCACGCTCCTGTACACGACAACAAACATGGTGGTCCCCGCGCTGGTCCCTGCGCTCCCAGCGGTTGCAGACGCGCTCGAGGCGCCGTTGCTGCCCCCGCCCGATGCGCCGTCGCCGCCCCTGCCCGATTCGCTGTCGCCGTCCCCGCCTGATGCGCCGTCGCCGCCCCCGCCGCCGCCGCCCCCACCGCCCACCCCGACCGGCACCCTGCAGCGCGAGATCGAGCTGATCGACCGGCGGTGACCCGGGCGGGCGCCGGCATGCGGGAGCGACCACCTCTCGCCCGTCCGCCCGGCTGCGTGGGCCGCTGCTGTTCACCCAACGCCTACATGCATATGTTTTCGCTATTCCGCGGGTCTTCCCTAGTGCCAGCACCTCTGGCGGAGACCCAGATATTCTTGAGCTATTCTTGGTCGGGTCTTTGTCTTGCTTGCAATTGCACCACATCCACACCAAGTTATTTGTCGTCTGTCGCATGTTTGTGTGTATGTCGAATCCGAAACCGCCCTAAAACTGGCGAGTCATGTAAAACCAAAGAAACGTCGCCACCACCAAGCAGAGGGCTGTGTCTGGGTGTGCGCCGTGATCGGGGTTGGTGTGCCCATGAGGGGAGCAACAGTTGGTGCCTGTTGGTGCCTTGCCAGCACGATAGGTCTGGGTTAACACTGTGTGTCCCTGCTGTTACCTGTTGCACGTGCTGTTACCTGTGGCACGTGCAACCGCTGACACGATGGATGTCAGCTGTTGTGTCAATCAGGGCCCACCTTCATCTTCAGGCAAGCGCACCTCCACGCGCACCGGAAAAAAACAAATAAATGTCGGCAGCCTCGCAGCAGTCACAACAGCCCGCCCGCCAGTCACACTCCGGTCACACCCCCGCGTCACACTCGCCATAACTCCTCATTCCGCCCACGGTCTACAGTTTCTCGCTCCTCCACCACAAAACACATAATAGCCCTCCTCAGCCAGCGCGTTATTCATTATGGTGGCTCGTTGTGGGAGTAGCTGCAGCAGCTTCCTTGTCGCGCTGGCCCTCCTCGGCACTGCCGCCGTGGTGCGCGCGCCTCCCCATGCACGCATGGCATGCAACTAGGCACACATGCGTGTGCGTTTACGATGCGGCTGTGCCTGTGCACTGCGCAGGTGGTGCAGGCGACAGCTCTGGGCGGAGAGGGAGTTGTCGTGGCGAGCTCAATGGCTGCGTCGCTGGATCTAGCGGAGAATGACGCGTCGCGGCGAATGCTGGCGGAGGACAGCCTGAAAGTCGGTGGGTAACTCAGGCTGCGGTTTCTAACGACAACAGCTCCCTGTCGCGTGCCCTCTCCCCGCCAGCACGACGCATGCGCGTCACGTAGTGACATTCGGGACTGCAGCACGGCGCACGGCCCTGGCAGTTGCGCAGAGCATGCATGCATTGTGTTGTGCTGTGTATGTGCGCCGCATGGACGCATGCGGCGCACATGCGACTCCTCGCCCTCCCCGCCCTCCCCTCTCCCCCCCACGCAGACAGGCTCCAACTGCACATGGTGTACACCGGCCAGATCACGTTCACGACGCGCATGTGCCGGGGGCTGGACGCGGTGCAGGCCATCCTGGAGGGGCGCGTCGCGAAGCTCGCGTCGTGCGAGGCTGACGACGTCGCGGCCGTTGAGCTCGTGTGCTTCGAGGGCGGGCTCAACGTGACGCTCAAGGTGGGTCCCTGGTGTGGCTGCAGCCGCCTGCATACACAGAGCGGCATCGCCCACCGTCCGCGTCCTGTGCCTGGCGAGGGCCAGGCTCTGGCCCGGCGGCGTCGCCCCCCCCCCTCGTCCGCCTTTCACAGGCCCCGCGCGGCGCATGCTCCTCCCTCCCCCCCGCTCCCTCTCTGCCACCCGCTGCCCGCGCCCCCCCCTGCACTCCACCAAACCACGCACGCGTGCTTGCTTACCCACCTCTACCCACACGCAGGCCCCCCCCCACACTCTGCTCCCCCCACCCCCCTGAATTCCACAGGCCCGCACGAAGCGTGCGTGCCCCCCCCTCCCCCCTGCCCCCTGTCGCACGCACATGCGCAGAGCATGGGGCCCACACGGCCATGCACCAGCTCACCAAACTGATTTCCCCCCCCCCCCCCCCCTCTGCCACCCACCCACCCACCCCTTGCAGTTCAACACGCCGATGTGCCGCATCACCGCAGTCGATGCCGTGTTGCTCGGCCTCTCGGTGCTGCAGAACATCCACCTCTCCCCCTGTTGCACGCACACGCGCAGAGCGCTGACTCCGCTCTGTCATGGCCACGCGCCAACTCACCAAACTGCCCCCCCACCCCCCACCCCCCATATTTGTCACCCACCCACCCCTTGCAGTTCAACACGCCGACGTGTCGCATCTCCGCGGTCGATGCCGTGTCGCTCGGCCTCTCGGTGCTGCAGAACATCGTTGCCGACCCGCTCGAGACGCAGTACCAGTTGACGCTAGTGTCGGCGACGCCAAAGGTGGGCACCGGTGGGCACTGGTGTGTGCGTGAGAGAGAGGGCTCCGGCTGGTGTGTGTTTGTGAGAGAGAGAGAGAGGGGCACGGCTGTTGTGTGTGAGAGGGCTCTGGCTGGTATGTGTGTGTGAGAGAGAGGGAGGGAGGGACCCGGCTGGTGCTCGTGTCGGCGACGCCAAAGGTGGGGCACGCGCGAGGGCTCTGGCTTTTTTTTTGTGGTTTCCTATTTTTTCCCCACTGCGCTTCACTGCGCCAGTGATTTAGTTTACAGCCGATTATGGCCGGAGTGGCTGCATGCAGCAAACCAAAGCAAAACCAAAGCAGCTCGTGTCGGCGACGCCAAAGGTGGGGCACGCGCGAGGGCTCTGGCTAGCTGTTTTTTTTTGGTTTCCTGCTTTCCCACCACTGCGCGAGTGGTCTAGTTTACAGACGGGTACAGCCGGATCGGCTGCATGCAGCGAACCAAAGCAACATCAAAGCAGCTCGTGTCGGCGACGCCAAAGGTGGGGCACGCGCGCGGGCTCCGACTGGCCCTCGCAGCTCCGGCTTGCTGGGGTTTGTGCTTTCCTGCATTTTCCCCCAATGACCTGGGGCAGACCTGGGGCAGTGGTTATGTGTACAGCCGGGTATGGCCGGGTTGGCTGCATGCAGCCGGAAAACAAAACACAAGTCACCGTGGCGTGTGTTTGTGGGGAGAAGGCTCCATGCACTGCAAGGACCACACAAGAATTCAGAGACTCGTGGAGTCTCCTGCTGCCCCGATTCCCGATTCTCTTCACAACTGCGCCCCCCCCCCCGCCCAGGTACACCCACTCACCGTAGCTCGCCAACCGCGCGTCATTCCCGCCGTCGCCTGCCAATCTGCCTCTCCTCCCCCCCTGCCATTCCCCTGCCATCTCAACTACCCCCTCCCCTGCCATCTCACCCCACCCCCCCCAATCGCAGCTCGCCAACGGTGCGTCATTCCCGCCGCCGCCGCCACCTGACGCGGGGTACGACAATGCGTACAGCTACGAGTACGACGACTCGAGTAAGTACGCCGAGTACAAGTCCCCTGGAGACACACGGTGACACCCACCGTCGAGCAGGAGCAGCCAGCAGCCAAAGCCAGCAGCCAAAGCCAAAACCAGCAGTCAAAGCCAAACCAGCAGCCAAAGCCAGCACCCAAAGCAAACCGACCAGGGCGCGGCGCAGGTGCCCTTGCGTACAAGCACCCTGCAGACACCTGATGACAGGGGGGCTGGCCTGACTAGGCCGGGGAGGCAGGCCAGGCTTTGAGCTGCAGTGTGGTGGGACAGTGGAGAGAGCAGAACCCTGATAAGGCCCGATGACAGCTGGGCCGGGCTGGCTAGGCCGGGGAGATCCCCTCCGGACTGCGCGCAGTGGGGGCAGTAGTCGGCTGCCTTCTGTCCGCCACTCATTAGTTAGTAGTAGAGCACACGTGGTACACACAGATCCCCCGCAGGCGATAGACAGTAGGAAGGCATGGTGATGAGATGATGATGATGATGATGACACTCGCTGCAAACTGAAACGAGGACGGCGCCGCTGTCAGCATACCACCCCGCCCTTTCGTCGTCTTCTCGAGGTGGTCGAGCTGTTGCTTGGTTGGATGGCGTTATCGATCGATGTAACGGAGCTACAAGATCAATCAGATCTGTTTGTGAATGGCAGGTGTTTGCGTTGGCAGGGGGAAGGGAAGGGGATGATGCCATTGTCATGGTGCGTTGACGCCCCCAAAGCTGTACGTGAGCCGCAGATCGTGCCCAGCAGATCATAGCGCTTTACAAAATCAACTATTTTGGGGTAGGCTGCGACACACGTGAGGGAGGGAGGGGATGGGAGGCCGTCACAAGTCATGCGGCGGCGGCGTCATGACACGTCGACGCCCCCAAAGCTGCGCGTAACGCCTTACCATATCAACTCGCGGGGAGGCGGCGTTGTCATGGCGTTGTGTGTCCCTCCCTGATAGGCTGGCGCGCTGCGTGGCCTTGCAGGCTCTCCAAGCAGAGCCCCCCTAGACGGGTAGTCTGGGCCTTAACTCAAGCCCCGGAGTCCTCTGGGCGCGTACGTGTACAACCTGATAACCATGGCGTCGTCATGACGCGTCGACGCCCCCAAAGCTGTACGGTACGTCCTGCCAAATCAACACGCGGGGTGGGCTTGTTTCCAGCAAAGAGGCGGCGTTGCCATGGCGTCGTCATGACGCGTTGACGCCCCCAAAGCTGTACGTGACCACGTGCTTGTCGTCGCCCGCAGACGCGAGCCGGTTGCCGTCGCTGCTGAACGCCACGCTCCACACCTGCGGTCCACACACGTGCGTGCCAGGGGTGAATTTCCTTGGGGTCGAACAGCTTTCCGTTTTTCCCAAAGAGGCTTTCCCAGTTTCTTAGGGATTTCGGCATGCAGCCTGGCTGCAACCCAAAGAATCGCTTTGAAAAGTGCGGAATCGGAAATTTCACGCTTTTCCCCAAGAAGACGCCTCTGCACGTCGTTTTTTGCCGAACACCCTCCTTGAAACCACAGGGAGCGCGCCCTCCGGACAGTTTTTTTTTCATTTCCCGATCGGGAAGGAAACCCTTGGTGCGTGCACACGTACGCTGTGACTGGCCTGCCCATGCGCTCCTGCCCTGTACATGTTGAGACCTGGGCAGCCACACCCCCGATCGCGGCCCTGCCGGGCCGGATCGCGCCGCACCACTAGCACGCCCCAAACACACACACACACACACGCGCGCGCGCACACACGCACACACACACACGCACATGCACACACACATACACACACACACACACCTGGTCGGTGTGGTCGGAAAGCGTCTGCACGCACGCACAAAAACACACACACACACACACTCACACACACACCTGGTCAGTGTGGTCGGAAAGTGTCTGCACGCACGCGCGCGCTCCGACGTCCCACAGCTTGACCTTGCTGTCGCTCCCCCCCGTCGCAAACGCGGCACCTGAGGGGTTGTGCGGAGGTTGTGGGGAGGTTGTGGGGAGGTTGAAAGGAGGTTGTGAGGAGGTTGTCGCTGCCTCCGGATGCAGATACGGCGCCTGAGGAGGTTGTGAGGAGGTTGTATGGACGTTGTGCGGTGGTTGTGTGGAGGTTGTGCCAGAGCAACACAGTAAATCCGCTTCACCAATCGCAGCGTTCGTCACCGCGCTCATCCTCGGGGTCGCTCGTCTGCCGGTGACTGGCGTTGGGAGGTCTTCAGGCAGCCTCCATGACAACTCTGTCGTCCATGCACCCCTGGAGGGTGGGACCTGGCCATGCATGAGGCATGGGGCGCCGGCTGAGCCCCATGCAAACGAGAGCTGGACAGCCATGCACTGCCAGGCGGGGACCGTTCCAGTCAGCGCCAGTCGGCTCTGCCGGCTTGACTGGCCACAAGGCCACTACTGTGACCCTGAGGAAGGTCCTCTCCTATATGCTCCTTGCCAGACATGTCTCTCAGAGACCGCTGTTTGGGGTAGGCTAGCCGGCGGGAGCGGTAGTCTATCGGCCGGGAGCCGGCGGTACCCTAGTACTTAAGTGTGCTGGAGTATCGGCGGGTGTCTCTAGTAGAAGAGTAGCCTGCTTAGCTGGAAACCCCGTGTTACTTTACTGTTACTGTGCCAGACCACGCGGAACGGCTGGATGAGCGAGTCTCTCTCTGGAATACACACACTCTCACGCAGCCACACACCTCATACCTAGCTGTGGGGTGCGCCGTCACACACTCGAGCACACACTCTCACGCACACACGCTAGAACCATTTCTGCTTATAGCTCAGTTCACACTAAGGTGGAACTGAGGAGCCAGGTATAACCTGGCTCCCTTCCTTAGTAACTCATCCTGTTAATTCGTTACTAAGGAAGCTTAGCTTGTGTTTGTTCGCTGTGACCTAGTCACAGCTGCAAGCACGCTACCTACTAATCTCATCTGCGATCTAAGGATCTACGATTAAACAGGAAACTGTACACACGTGAGGTGCGCATCCTCTGACAGGACCCAGCTGCTGTGGTTGTGGCCGCTGAAAGACTCTCTCTCTCTCTCTCCTTCTCACACACTCAAGCACACACTTTCTCATGCACACACGCCAGAACCACCCGTGCTGCGGCTGTGGCCGCTGAAAGACTCTCTTTCCTTCTCACACTCAAGCACACACTGTCTCATGCACACACGCTAGACCCACACGTGGCACGTTGGGTGCGCAGCCACACCGACCACCCAGCTGCTGTGGCCGCTGAACCACTTGATGAGCGACGCTCACTCTCTCGCCCTCCCTGAAACAACACACACACACACACACACACGCGCGCGCACACACACACTCTCTCTCACAACCCGGACCCACCCGTTGGGTGCGCAGCCACTGACAGCACCCAGCTGCTGTGGCCGCTGGAAGACTCTCTCTCCCTCTCTCCTTCTCACACACACACACACACACACACACTCCAGCGCACAGACCTTATACATGCACCCCCCCCACCCACCCCACCCTATCTTATATACGCACCTGTAGGGTGTGCAGCTACAGAGAGCACCCAGCTGCTGTGGCCGCTGAACGACTCGATGAGTGACGCGTTCTCGACGTCGTACATGTTGACGTGCATGTCGTCGCATGCGGTCAGGAGCGTGCGCGAGTCTGAAATGATTTGCGTGTGCGTGTGTGTGTGTGTGTTTGTCTGTGTGTGTGTGTGTGCATGAATGAGAGGGGCGCACGTCGTGCATGTCATCGTATGCGGTCAGGAGCGTGCGCGAGACTGCGTTGGAGAGTGAGAGAGGGGGTGAGAGAGACAGAGAGAGACGGAGAGCGAGCGAGGGAGAGAGGGAGGGGGAGAGAGAAGAGAGAGAGCGAGGGAGAGAGAAGAGAGAGAGCGAGGGATTGAGAGAGGGAGAGAGACAACAGAGAGAGAGAGAGACGGTGAGAGAAGAGAGAGGGCTGTGTGTGTGTGTGTGTGTGTGTGTGCAGGAATGAGAGGGGCGCACGGCAAGCAGGTCGTTGTATGCTGTCAGAAGTATGCGCGAGTCTGGGGTGGTGAGAGAGAGGGTGAGAGAGGGGAGAGAGAGAGAGGGTGAGAGAGAGAGAGAGAGTCGCTTTCTCGACGTCGCACATGTTGACGTGCGTGCGCGAGTCTGCAATGATGGTGTGTGTGTGTGTGTGTGTAAGTGTGTGAGGGGTTTCCTTTCCGATTGGGAAACGAAATAAAGCGTGCCCGAAGGGCGTGCCCCCCATGGTTTTGGGGAGGGTGCGTTCGGGAAAACCGACGTGCGGAGGGGATGTTTTTCGGGAAACGTGTGATGATTTCAAGAAAAGTGTGAAATCGTTGATTTCTGCACTTTTCGAAGTGATTCTTCAGGCAGCAGCCGAAATCCCGACGAAACCAGGAAATCATCTTCGGGAAAACGAAAGGATGAATGACCCCAGGGAAACCCCTGGTGTGTGTGTGTGTGTGTGTGCGTGTGTGTGTGTGCGTGTGTGTTGTGTGTGCTCAGGAGCGTGCGGTGGCAGAGGGGTTCTGTGTGTGTGTGCGTGCGCATGCATGCGTGTAAGAGCGTGGGTGCAGAGGTAGAGAGGGCGCACGGCGCGCGCTGTCCAAACCCTCAAACCCCGAGCCCTCAGCCGTCAGCCCTTAACCTTGACCCCAACCAGTGATTCCCCTGCGAGCCGTATACCGCTCCGAGCCGGATTTCCCATTTCCCAGAAAACCACCACACACTTGATAGGAGAGAGCGTGGAGCGGCGCGTTGGAAAGCTCTTGCCGAGAGCAGCCCAACGGCATGCGTTGCATGCATACCCGCTGTGTATTGTGCCTGGTATGAGTGGTCAAAGTTGCTGGAGCCGGCAAAAAACTAATTAATAAAATCCTTCCCAGAGACCACTGCCCCCAACCCCCAAACTCTGAACTTTCGGCCCTGAACCCCAAGCCCCAAGCCCCGGCCCTAAGCCCTGGAACCTCAGCCCTAATCCCAAAGTTCCAAAGTCCCAAAGCTCAAACCCTCAGCCCCAAACCCTAGTCTTAGATGACGACCCTAACGTTGTACTCGTGCAACGTTTTTGGACCCTAGTTCGAATGCATGGCACGAGAGCTGTGGGTGGCCGATTGGGACGTGGGGCAGCTCGTCGGACAGGTTACAGTTCAGGCTGTCTGCTGGTGGTCTTGCATTGTTCAAATTCGAATCCTGGCGGCTACAGTGGGCGCCAACCCTAAACCCACTCACCTGACAGGAACGTGAGCGAGCGCACCGGCTTGTAGTGCCCCTCCATCGTCCCGACCACCGCACCGGTCGTCGTGTCAAACACGGCGACGGTGCCGTCCATCGCGCCGCACGCGAGCCGCGAGCCTGCGGCGTGCGTGCATGCGCGTGCGTGTGCATGTGTGTGTGTGCATGTGTGCGAATGTGTGCGTGCGTGTGTGTATGCACGTGTGTGCGAGTGTGTGTGTTTGTATGCACGTATGTACGCGTGTTTGTGTGTGTCTGCACCGCACCGTCTGGGCTGTACGCCACGCTCAGCACGAAGCGCTCACGCCGCGCGTTGCTGCGATCCTCTGCCGCCTGTGACATTGCATCCATGCGTGCGCACGCGCGCGTGTGCATGTGTGTGTGTGTGTGTGTGTGTGTGTGTGTTGTGCTCATACTGCGCACACGCATGGCAGCGGCCGTGCCCGCGTGCCTCGATCACCCCATGCGATCGCTCGCCATGCATGCCCCATGCGATCGCCATGCGCGATCTCCCATGCGATGCCATGCAGGCCCACTGTGCGCACCGGTGGCAGCTGGAGCTCAGTCTTGAACGCCGCCGTGTCCCCCTTGTCGATGCCCCACAGCACGACCGCCCCGCGAGTGCCACCGGCCACCGCCAGGAGCAGTTCCGTGTTGATGGGGCTGAACGCCACGCTCCACGTCTCCGTTGTCGCGGCCTCGATCATGGCAGCCGTCGTGTGATCGGAGAGGCGCCACACGCGCACGTAGCTGTCTAGCGCCGATGACGCGGCGTACTCGCCGCTCGCGTCCGTCGCGACAGACACCACGCCCAGGGTGTGCCCCTGGTACGTGTGCACAAACTTGAGTTGCCCCTCGGGCGTGTCCTCCCAGACCTTCACAGACTCGTCCACAGACCCCGTGAGCAGGCGGGACGTGCCAGGGATCCACGCCGAGCTCCATATGCCCTCCTCGTGCGCCGCCGTGCGGTGCAGCGTGGTGAGCCTCATCGCTGTCCGATCGCCGCGCTTTCGCCCGCCGCTGCTGATATCCAGAGCGCTGATCAAGGTCTCAGTTGTCGGAGTGTGGGCGCACACTTTGGCTGAGAAAAAGTCCACCAAGTGGACTTTGCGTGTGAGAATTACCCAGAGCTAGGCCCGACGCGCGTACTTAACCTTCAGAGGTTGGCCACTGATCTCGCATGGTCTTGTATGTTTTTGTCCCACTCAACCCCAATCCCCATTCTTCCAGAAGAGATCCGCCCATACTCAGCTGCAGAGGAGGAGCCCCAGCCCGCATCCCCCCTCCACCCCCAAGAGCCCTTACCACATTCAAACATCTGATTAGGGTGCGCAGCTGCAGGCATATCATTGGGGAGTCGCGAGGAATGCGGGCATAGCGCCGCGGGGAGAAGTGGGGGGGCTGAGGAGACGGGAAGACAAGCCTACGAGTCTCCTAGCTGGGCGCACACGCCTCTGAAATGTAATGTAGGGTGGCGTACATCTCCGTCTCATTGCGGCAAGACAGTCAGACAGGCAGACATGACCCAGCACGGTTAGTGGCCTGTCCCTGTAATCTTTGCTGGAAAGCCGATGTAACTGTAACTGTAACCCTGTAATCGAGTCCAACGACGCGCGCACGCTCCACCACGGGAGCACCACAGCAGAAAGTAGTCGGGACAGAGAGTGGGCGAACGAGACCTGCCACGGACATGCTGTCTTACAGAGGTCCTCATTGTGTACACGGGCGGAGGAGTTCACCCCCAAATATAGTAAAGAGCACCCACGATCACTCTTCGCACTGTTGCACTTGCACACAAGGGGTTGGGTTTGGGTTCAGCAGGCTCGCACTGCTCACAGTCACACAGTCTCTCAGCCTCGCAAGCGCTAAGTAGTCTCACACCCCTCGCAGCCTCGTAGGCCCACACCACCCGCTCACATTTCTACTCAGTGCCATTTATTCAGCCGGCAGCGAGAACACGGCCGACTCCATCGTCACGGAGGCGATGCGTGCGAGCGCCCGCCCATGGATGACTGCGCCGGTGCCCGAGGTGATGCTCTGGTCGGCGAGGATGGTGCCGTAGAGGACGCTCTTGTCCATGAGCGTGGCAGACGTGCCGACCTGCCAGAAGATGTTCTTGGCCTGGGCCCCGTTTGTGAGCGTGACCTTCATTGTCTTGGTCATCAGGAACGTCGTGGCCATCTGGAAGATGAAGACGCCGTCGCCGCTGAGCGTGAGGTTGGCATCGGTGATCTCGAGGCCGGAGGACGACTTGTAGAGGCCGGGGTAGAGCGTCATGCCGCCGAGTTCTCCAGCGACCAAGATGGGGCACACGGTGCGGCCGGCGGCGTCGTTGTAGGCGATGCCGAGGTCACGGATGCCGGCGGCGGAGGCGCCGTTGGCCTTTTGGATGACGGAGCCCTCGAGCATGTCAGGCTGGCCAGTCACGGAGCTGCCGGGCGAGACGCCGAGGTCGCTGAGGATGCGCGATGCGACGCCCGCGCCCGTGGTCACCTCGTGGCCCGCGAGCACGACAAACGTGGTCGCGTTCCTGAGGTCGACGGGAGCCTGAGGGGGCGGGTTGCTGCAGTCCACCGCGTCCTCTGATTGAAGCAGCGGACGCGCGCACTGGACGCCAGCGGTACATGCCAGCAGCAGCAGCACGAGCGCCGCGGCGACAGTCGGTGAGCGCATAGTCATGTTCTTGGGCTGGAGCAGGAGAAGGGAGCCTGCGGGAGGGAGGGAGGCGAGGAGGCGGGTGAATGAGTGGTGTGGTGTGGGTGAGTGAGCGGCTCTCGGGATCCGCGGCGCGCCTAGTCGCCCCATCGCACCCCCATCCCACACGATGCGAGCAGCAGGTGGCAGGGGGCTGTGAGGGTACAGCGGAGTTGAGAAGGGATTTGAATCTTGGTAAATATTGAGCAAATCTTCAATTTTTGACTTGCAACAACCCCGCAGCGCGGTCGTTTGCGGGAACCCACCCCGCGCCCATTGTCCACGCATGCCCGTCTGAACGGCCTGGTGTCGGGCGCTGAAGCGTGGCTCCTAGTGACGCGTGCACGCGTCGTGTGACCTTGCCTGAGCCGCCAGCACCCCTTCGCCCATCGCTTTGGTATGAGTCGTGATTTCAACGCCAGGCTGTTATCATCTCGGCCAAGACTCACCGGTAGACGAGCTGGGTGAGCTGTACTGTAAAGAGAAGGGATAGTTGCAGGCACTGTTGATGGCGCTGCTGAGATAATGTGGTATGGGGCCGCTAGGAAGGGTTGAATAGAACACGAGGTCCACACTCAGGTGTGGAGTGTGTCAGGATGAGGTCATCCAAACCTAATCGAATCGAATCCAAATCTAGGCCAGGTCTGTGCAGGAGACACATCCAACACATTGGAATCTCGCCCACGATAGACCAGGTGGGCCAGGAGTGGGCGAGGGGCGTTTGTGTCAAAACGGGCACTCCAGGAGTTAGGCACTGTGAAGGCATCCTCACTCACTGATATCCCACACCACACAACGTTGCATCCACTACAGCACACCTCACTACCCCCCCCCCCCCTTGCATACAGGGGGAGGTTCAGGATTCAGATTCACTGTGGATTCGCTGTGGATTCGCTGTGGATTCAGTGTGGATTCGCTGTGGATTCGCTGTGGATTCCCTGCGAATCCACCAGTGAGACCTCCCCTGGAACTCACATAAAAACACAGATGTAATTGGATGAATCTTTGTTTACACCCACTGCCGCAGCTCCCAGCCACCGCTCCCTACCGCCAGCCTGGAAGTGGAAAGGGCGAATCTCGAAGGGAGGGGAGGCAGTGGAGGGGGTGGCAGCGGCCCTACCTGGAGCCTGCATTGTGGTGCTGCTTGCTTGATGCCCGCCACTACGTGGTTGGCGCTACCGTGGGCTATTTTGTAGCTTGACCTTGTTGGTGGGCCTCGTGCCTGCTCTCTTAAGTCCCGCTAGAGCTTTGGAATCGAACGTGTGACCGCCGGCAGAAACAGTAACACGGAGTTTCCAGCTAAGTAGGCTACTCTTCTACTAGAGACACCCGCCGATACTCCAGCACACTTAAGTACTAGAGTACCGCCGGCTCCCGGCCGATAGACTACCGCTCCCGCCGGCTAGCCTACCCCAAACAGCGGTCTCTGAGAGACATGTCTGGCAAGGAGCATATAGGAGAGGACCTTCCTCAGGGTCACAGTAGTGGCCTTGTGGCCAGTCAAGCCGGCAGAGCCGACTGGCGCTGACTGGAACGGTCCCCGCCTGGCAGTGCATGGCTGTCCAGCTCTCGTTTGCATGGGGCTCAGCCGGCGCCCCATGCCTCATGCATGGCCAGGTCCCACCCTCCAGGGGGGCATGGACGATGTGAGCGTGTGTTTGAGACAAAGCGTGCGTGTTTGCGTGTCTGTGTGAGAGAGAGTGCATGTGTGTGCGTGTGTAAGAGAGAGAGGGAGAGAGTGCGCTGCGCTGGTCATCTCTTCCCTGTCGTCGCTGGTGCATGTGCGCGTGTGAGACGGAGAGTGCGGGATTGTGTGTGTGTGTTTGTGTGTGTATGTGTGAGACAGAGCTTGTGTGTGTGTGTGCGTGTGCGAGGGAGAGAGTGCGCGCTGCGCTGTGGTCATCTCGTCCCTGTCATTGCTGGTGCGTGCGCGTGTGTGAGAGCGTGTATGTGAGAGGGGGGGGCGAACAGAGTTGTCATGGAGGCTGCCTGAAGACCTTCCAACGCCACCTGCCTGAAGACCTTCCAACGCCGGCAGTGGATTGTAAAAACTCTCATCATCACAGCTGTAACAGCATGGCACATGCCAGCTTTCACACTATTGCCGCAACACCTGCAACACCTGCAACACCCGCAACAACCATCGACCATCCTCAACATTGCGAACGGCTGGGATGCGATGGGCGTCGGCATTGCGATGAGCAGCGCTGGTTGCGGTGGTGCTTCGGCACGCTTGCCACGACAGCTGAGTGGGGGTTTGTGTAAGGTGCACACTGGCTCGTTAACACTTAACTCAAGCGTTAACGTGCCAGGGTGCACCTTACGTGACTTAAGGGGCCATTTGGCACGCTAATGCTGAGCGCGCCACGCCACCATCCACACCTGCGTGAATCCTATTTAGGGGCGGCCTCGCCGCATTGTAGGGGACCCTTTGTAACCGAGATACATCTACGCCTCACTGTTGTCCGTCAGCCGAGTCCGAGTCCAATTCCACCCCTGCCCCTGCGACTGCTTGCCTCCCGACTACCTCGGAGCTTGACGCCTACTCCCAGTGATTTCCTTTTCAAGAGTTTCAATTAATTATTCCACAGCCAATTAATTATGCTTTGAACGCGTTGAACGTTGGCCTCCCGTTGACCATCTGCCTTCATATATAGGTCACTTGAAAGCTCTAGACGAGCTCTGTCTGGCGGGCTTTTCAGACTAACAATCCACTGTATGGGTTGAGCTGTGTTCAAGATCAAAGTACAGCCGGAATACAGCCAAATGGCTGTGGAGAGCCGAAAAGGAAATCACTGACTACTCCACCGCCACCTTCCGCCACCTCACCCTTAGTCGCTAGCGAGTAGTGGCCCGTGGGTCTCCCACTCTCCTAGCTAATAGCGAGGGGGAGTACGCTGTGACAACAGCCCCCTCTATTGTTACCCGGCAATACACGCTACAACACAGTGTAATGGCCTTGTTACAATGCAATAAAAATTGCGCAAAATTGTATTGTCATTACACTGTGGGTGTAGTTTGTATCGCCGGGTAACAATACAGGGGGCTCTGGTAGGGCGTGGGCGGTGTGTCACATGGGGCCAGCACCTCGGGGGCAGCCGCGAGGGTGGATGCGGTGGTAACAGAGCTGTGAGCAGAGGACAGGCAGGAAGCGCTTCACACGCAAAGCAAGGACGTACGTGTGCGTGTGCACGCGTACTTCGACTGTGGGAAGACAGGGGGTCAGACTCTCTGGATATATATGTAGTTCAATTCAGAAGACACTCGGCTAAATCCAGCCTTTCACAGGTTAGAGTGCCCCCCTGGTGGTGCCCACAGCACGACGCTGGGGTACAGATGAGGGGGTTCATGTGTCAGGGTTTGTGTGTCAGGGTTTATGTGTGGCCACCGCCTTGCAACAGCTCCACTCAATCAGCCCAGGCTGCACTAGGGAGCAAGGTAAGGACCCACACGATCTGGTGCCACTCGCCGATCGTCTAGGGGTGCCCGCTCGCCGCTCCAGCCATTTGCCCCCCCCCCTGGACGCAGTGAGCAGCCCAAGGGCGCCCGCTTCGGATGGGATCCAGCGCTAGCACCGAGTCACAGGGCCAAAATGTGCAGTACTACGTCCAGCCCGTTCCGAGTGCTGGCTCCCATGCAAGTGTGTTTGTCGGTGCTCCAGCAACAACGCACGTGCCAAGTCGGGTGCACAGCACACCAGCACCGCAGTCCCACCCGCTTATTGCACCAGTGGGGCGAAAGCAGCCGATGACAGGTGAGGGAGCATGCATGCACTGGGTGTTGCATCATGCGTGTGTGTGCCATGCCATGCAGGTCCGTGCGTGTACTATGTGTGTGCTACATGTGCTGGGCATTTCACGCGCGCGTGCGTGTGTGTGTGCGTGTGCGTGTGCGTGTGCGTGTGTGCACGCGAGCGCGCGACACTCGCCCGTGCCACATGGCACCCAACTGTAGAACACCAAACCCGCCCCAACACCACAGAGTCCACGTGAACGTCAAGTGCTAGAGTCGCTTCCGCTTCGAAGCCCTGCATATGAGGCGAGGCTCACGAGACACCCAACTGTAGCACCACCACAACCACCAGCAACCACTGATGATGATGGATGTTACAGTCAGGGACACCTCTAAAGGCGTATAAGACCTTGCTCGGCGCGTATGTCCCGAGCACCTTACTGAGATGGCTGGCTGTTGGTGGTAGGTAACCCCAACTCTGTACCACTAACAATCACCGTCCCCCACACGCACACCACTGCTTCCAACGTCAACACGGCACGGCTGCAGCCGCCCCCGCTACTGCACCCCAAACTGTGCCACCCAGCTGGACCACCGTCACCCAAACTGCACCACAGACACGCTCACCTACCACCCGCCAGAGACCTCTGTGGCTCATAGGTTCGGACAGGTGACGGCCTCAGTGTCCGAACCCAGGAGTCACCGGAGTCTCACACACCAACTACACCACAGGCACGCTCCACCCCAGACACCCACCACCCACCCACCCCCACGCCCCCACCCACCCACCCCACCCACGGACACATCACCCGTCCACAGACACGTCCACCCATCCACCACCCACCACCACCCACCACTTGCACCACAGTCACCTGCACCACAAACACCACCACCACCAACAACCCACTCACCACCCACCAACCCACCCCCACCACACACCACACCACCACCACCACACACCACCACCCACCACACCCTACCACCACCAACACTACGCACATGATGCACCACGGCACCTGCACCACAACACCACCAACACAACACCCACCACCACCACCCCCACCCACCACCCACCACCCACAACACCACCACCACCACCACCAACACCACCAACCACATGGAGCACCACAGGCACCTGCACCACAAACACTAACCCCACCACCACACCCACCACCACCACCACCACCACCACCACCCACCACCCACCAACACCAGCAACCACATGATGCACCACAGGCACCTGCACCACAAACACCACCAACAACAACACCGACCACCACCCACCACCCACCACCACCACCACCCACCACCCACCACCCACCACCCACCACCCACCACCCACCAACACCACCCACCACCCACCAACACCAGCAACCACATGATGCACCACAGGAACGCTCCACCCCAGGCACCAGCAGCCCCCTCGCCCTCGGGCACGAGCCCCCTATGTTTGTAGCTCCGTACCCTGGCGGGCATCGTGCCTGCCGTCTCAAAAGTCCAGCTGGAGCTTTAAAACTGATTGTGACCGCCAGCAGTGAATTTTCACACACACACACCCTCTTCCCTGCCCCCTCCCCCTGTGGCCCCAAACCCTACAACCTAAAACCTTACCCCCCCCCCCCAGAATCAAACGTCAATGTTCAGGGCTGCAGTCGCTTCCGCTTCGAAGACTTGGATGAGGCGACATCTGCGTTCTGTGCGGCGAACGTGATTGGGGAGGGCGGG
This sequence comes from Chlamydomonas sp. UWO 241, assembly GCA_016618255.1. NCBI lineage: Eukaryota > Viridiplantae > Chlorophyta > Chlorophyceae > Chlamydomonadales > Chlamydomonadaceae > Chlamydomonas > Chlamydomonas priscui. The sequence goes on from VFSX01000104.1 coordinate 154,942, forward strand.
TTTGGCAAGGTGTGTGTGTATGTGTGTGTTTGTGGGCATGTGGGTGTGAGTGAGTGGGG
>VFSX01000104.1:162500-177500 GCA_016618255.1 Chlamydomonas sp. UWO 241
TGTGTGTGCCTTTCGCGCACTCGCAGGCCCACCCTCGGGCGTCACCATGGTCGCCTCGATTTGCGGCACGTTTTGCCACCTGTCTGGCTCGGCCTCAATATGAATATAGGTGCTGGGCGGCCTCCAAATCCAACATTGGAATAGCGATTGAACGATTTCCGCTCCTCATTTTCCCGACGCAGGCCCGCCCTTTGACACCACCATGGTCACCTCGATTCGGGGCACGTTTGGCTACCTGTCGCCCGAGTACCTGTCCGTAAAAAAAAAAAAAGGGCGATGACACTGACATGCCCGCCCCTCCCCTCCCCGCAGGCCCGCCCTCGGACATCACCATTGTCACCTCGATCCGCGGCACGTTTGGCTACCTGTCGCCAGAGTACCTGGAGCAGGGGCAGGCGTCCGTACGCGCCGACGTGTTCGCGTTTGGGGTCGTTCTTCTGGAGCTGATGACAGGTGGGCAGTGAATTTGAATTTTTGGGGCGGATGTGCGTTGAACAGGTGTGTGTGTGTGTGTGTGTGTGTGTGTGATGTTGTGGCAGGCATCCGTGCGTGCCGACGTGTTTGCGTTTGGGGTCGTGGTACTGGAGCTGATGACAGGTGGGCGGTTGCATCTGAAACGTAATGGGAGGTTTACCATAACGTGACGTACTGTGATGTACGTGACCGTGACGTGACATTCTGTGACCAACAAACAACTGTGACCCCCTATCCCCTAGAATCAGTTAGGACCTATTTTGGAGGCGTCAGTTGGCTCTGCCGGCTTGACTGGCCACAAGGCCACTACTGTGACCTTGAGGAAGGTCCTCTCCTATATGCTCCTTGCCAGACATGTCTCTCAGAGACCGCTGTTTGGGGTAGTCTAGCCGGCGGGAGCGGTAGTCTATCGGCCGGGAGCCGGCGGTACTCTAGTACTCAAGTGTGCTGGAGTATCGGCGGGTGTCTCTAGTAGAAGAGTAGCCTGCTTAGCTGGAAACCCCGTGTTACTGTTACTGTCAGAGGCGTCGCACAATAGCTCTCCTTTTTGCTCTGGGACTACACGTTGGCAGGCAGCCGGCTGGTGGCGACCGCCCCTCACAAGTAATTGTTAGGGCCAGAACTGGACTTGGGTCTAGGCGGTGGTACTAGGACTAGAAGCAGTCTTTGCTGGAAAGCCGATGTAACTGTAACTGTAACTGTGACCTTTGCTTTTGCGAGTAGCCAGGAGCCCCTGCGAGTAACTGGCCCCTCCCACACTCGCTTGTACCAAATTGGTGCCACATTTAAGGACACCCCCAGAACGCCCCCTCGCGCGCCCCCCCCATCGCACATGGCCTCCATACGCTATAACAATTGTGCCGCGCGATTCAGGCATCCAGGCGGGATGTAAGGCAAAGTTCTGTCGGTATGCCCCCCCACCCACCCCAAGAACAACTGACAGGATTGATACATTGTTGCCAGGAGGGTGTGACATAAGAACATAAGAACATAAGAACATTAGAACAACTGACAGGATTGATACATTGTTGCCGGGAGGATGTGGCAACACGATGCAATCCCAAAACACCACGCAAACGAGCCGGAACAGAGCTCCACACGTGTTGCAGCTGAGGGACCCACACCACTCCACCCCACCACGCACCAAACCAAACACACGCGCAGGCCAGGGGGCGATGGATGTCTCGCGGCCCGGCTGCAAGACCCGTCTCAAAAACACAGACACGACAAAACGAACATACAAAATACACCGAAACCCAAGAAAATACAACACAATACACAACCTGCCTGCCTGGTACGCAGGCCAGGCGGCGGTCGATGTGTCGCGGTCGCGCGGGCAGCAGCTGCTGCGTGCCTCAATGCGCCCACAGCTGAGGGACCCACCCCACTCCACACCACCACACACCAACCCAAACACACGTGCAGGCCAGGCGGCGGTCGATATGTCGCGGCCGCGGGGGCAGCAGGTGCTTGCGGACTGTTCCCAACCCACCCCTCATGACACAAGAGCACAACAAGACGCAACCCATACCACGCACGCGCAGGATGCGCCGGCAACTGAGGGACCCAATCACAAACACGCCGAAATGGAACCAAATGCGAAACAAAGCAATGCACTGTGGTCGCAGGCCAGGAGGCGGTCGATGTGTCGCGGCCGCGCGGGCAGCAGCTGCTCCCTGCCTGGATGCACCCACCGCTGAGAGCACCCAACAACACAAACACGCTGAAACTGAACACAAACACGCTGACACCATGCACGCGCAGGCCAGGAGGTGGTGGGTGCGTTGCGGCCGTGCGGGCAGCAGCGTCTGGCAGGCTGGATTCATCCCGCACCACATGAGACAAAAGAAATACAAGACGCAACCCACACCATGCGCGCGCAGGATGCGCCCGCAGCTGAGGGACCCAATCACGAACACGCCGAAATGGAACCAAATGCGAAACTGAGCAATGCACTGTGGTCGCAGGCCAGGTGGCGGTCGATGTGTCGCGGCCCCACGGCCAGCAGCTGCTGGCCGACTGGATGCGCCCGCAGCCGAGGGACCCAAACACAAACACGCCGAAATGAAACCAAATGCGAAACTAAGCAATGCTGTGGTCGCAGGCCAGGAGGCGGTCGACGTGTCGCGGCCGCGCGGGCAGCAGCTACTTGCCGACTGGATGCGCCCGCAGCTGAGGGACCCGGGCTGGGTGCTGCAGGTGCTCGACCGAGCGATTTCAGCGCAGGCGATGGCGGTTCAGGTGGGTTTATTGGCGTGTTTTCTCTGTCTTTTTCTGGCTCTCTCTCTCTCTCCCTACCTTTCCAAGGGTGTCCAGCTCGTAGGAGGAGCGGCGCTAGTGCTAAAGTGGCGGGGTCGCACCCAGAGACACGGGCTGGGTACTGCAGGTGCTGGACCAAGCGATTTCAGCGCAAGTGATGGCGGTACATGTGGGTCTTGGAATGGTTGGCTGGTTGTTTTGTTGATTGATTGTGTGCGCGCGCCCCAGCCCAGCTGCCAGCGTGCCCGCGCAGTACACCGCCACCGGCGCACGCCTGCGACTCCAACCAACCTGGCCAATCTCGTCTGCAACCTTGGAGCTGCACGGTAGCTAGCCTCGTTAGGCAGCTCCCTCAATCCCACGCCCTGAGGGTGCGCAGGGTAAACTGAACACTGCAAACAATCTGCAACACTGTAAACGATCTGCAAACTGTTAACTGTACACTGTAAACAATCTGCAACCTCGGTGCGTGTGCGCAGGTTCACAGTCCCCATACACCCACCCCCACACGCGGTTTGGACGGTTGATGTTGATTGGCGTAGTTGGCACTAAAACCAGCATGTTAAACTTTACAGGGACCTTGCTGGGACCCCCAGGAAGTGGAAAAAAAAATATAACAGGTGGACACCCTCGGGGATTTTTGACTTGTGTGGACACACTTGTGTGAACACGCTTTCGGGGGCCACTACCCCCAAACATGCTCCCGCGCAGTAAAAAGTGGTAGGCGTGTGCCGAGTATACCCAAAATGACGACCAGTCGGTCGCTGGGTGTCGCGGAGACGCGTGGCGCTGCTGCATGGGCGTAACGCCCCCCATGCGACGGCCATGGCGCGGGCTGCATGGGGAGTTGGCTCTAACCCAGCAACCTGCCACCGTGCATTCCTGCATGATTTAATGTTGATAACGATTTGATTCAGTTGAATTTTTGGGCACCCTCCCCGATTTTGCCCCGGGTGTTGAGCTGTCCCACCCCCACACAAGTCGGTCGGGGGACGCCCACTCTTGCCCCGAACGCCTAAAACCTCGATGGTCGAGTCCCCAGTATACCCCCGATGATGAAAAATCGGTCGGGGGGTGCGCAGCGTGCCTGCATCGGCGTGTCGGCCGTTTTCGGCGTCAAAACGGACTGCCGGAGATTGACACCCCGGAGAGCGCCCACGGACCTCCCGCCGCGCGGCCAGGTCCTATGTAATGTTCAGAATGATGCCATGCCAAAAAATCGTTGTGCACCCTCGTGAAAGTGGCCCTGCGCGCTCACCCCGCAAATCACAAACAGGGTCCGAGTCAACAGACCAAACACCACGCTGGCCCCCTCTAATGGCATCCAATCTTCATAAGGGTGTCAAAGAATTGCGCCAGCGCGGCGGAGGGGTCGCTGGGGCCATTGGACGTGGCCGTGTTGCAACTTCGGTGTCCAGGGTGCCCCCACCCAACCAACGCCTCAGGGACAGCCCCCACCCCCACGACCCACTGGACCACTCTAGAATAGCCATTACTAATCACCTGTCGATGTGCATTGCCTCGCGCACGACCAGAGGCGAAGGGCACGCCCTTTCCACCCACCACACCGATCACCTCCTGAACGCTCCAGGCGGTCCCCCAGCCTCTGTCTGGGAGCACGCACAGCCTCATGGGGTCGACTACTAGACATTTGAAGCGCGAGGGGGGCCACGGAGCAGGTCCAATTTGACCTCGGCCACACTGCAGATTCAAGTTTTGGCACCCCCCAAACGCGGTCCCGCTCACTCTCATGGCCAGTGACGAGCTCTATATATAGTCTGAAGTCCATATACGATGAGCCAGGGTCCGGAGAGAGCTCCGGGGTGCATGACAGGCATAGGACCCCAGCTGTCGGCTTTAGCAGCTGCCCCTGAGCCCCTACCGCACGCCCCGGCCCACCCCGACGCGCGGGATCGATAGCCTGGTGTACTGGCTGCACACAGGTCGCAGATTCAGCCAAAACCATGCAGTGTGTGCGACGGTAGAACATAAACCGTGTGGGGTGGGAACCTCCCAGTGGGGAGTGGGGTGCTGTGCTTTCCGTTGTGGCAGAAGCGTGCGTGCTCCCCAACCCACACAAGCACCCGCGCAACACACCGTCACTGACGCATGGCTGTATCTGTACCTGTGCGTGCGTGCAGGTTGCTGTGCTATCCGAAGTGGCCGCGGCGTGCGTGCGCCCCAGCCCAACTGCCCGCGTGCCCGCACAGCGCACCGCCACTGGCGCACGTCTGCGACTCCGACTCACCAGAAAAATCTCGTCTGCAACCTTGTGTGTGTGTGCGCAGGTCGCTGTTTTGTCCAAGGTGGCCGAGGCGTGCGTGCGCCCCAGCCCAAATGCGCGCACGCCCACACAGCGCACCGCCACTGGAGCGCGTCTGCAACTCTAACCTACCTGAACAATCTTGCCTGCACACCTTGTGTGCGCGCAGGTTGCAGTGCTATCCGAGGTGGCAGAGGCGTGCGTGCACCCCAACCCGCGCGAGCGCCTACACAGAACACCGCCACTGGCGCGCGTCTGCAACTCAACCGACCTTAAAAATCTTGTCTGCAACCTCTGTGTGTGTGCGCAGGTTGCTGTGTTATCCGAAGTGGCAGAGGCGTGCGTGCGCCCCAACCCAAACGCTCGCTCGCCCACACAGCACACCGCCACTGGCGCATTTCTTTATCTGTACCTCTGTTTGTGTGCGCAGGTTGCTGTACTATCCAAGGTGGCAGAGGCGTGTGTGCGCTCCAACCCGCGCGAGCGCCCGAGCATGCACACCGCCACTGACACATGTCCGTACTGCACCTCTGTGCACGTGCACTCTGCAGGTTGCTGTGCTATCCAAAGTGGCACAGGCGTGCGTGCACCCCAACCCGCGCGAGCGCCCAAGCATGCTCACCGCCACTGCCGCATGGCTATATCTGTACCTCAGTGCGCGTGCACCTCTGCAGGTTGCTGTGCTATCCGAGGTGGCCGAGGCGTGCGTGCGCCCCAACCCCACTGCACGCGTGCGCGCCCACACAGCACACCGCCACTGGCGCGTGTCGACAGCTCTAACCAAACTGAACAATCGTGTCTGCAACCTTATGTGCAGGTTGCTGTGCTATCCGTGGTGGCCGAGGCGTGCGTGCGCCCCAGCCCACATGCGCAAGCGCCCACACATCACACTGCCACTGACGCGTGGGTATATCTGTACCTCTGTGCTGCTGTGTGTATGCGCAGGTTGCTGTGCTATCCGAAATGGCCGAGGCGTGCGTGCGCCTCAGCCCACATGCGCGAGCGCCCACACATCACACTGCCACTGACGCATGGGTATATCTGTACCTCTGTGCTGCTGTGTGTATGCGCAGGTTGCTGTGCTATCCGAAATGGCCGAGGCGTGCGTGCGCCTCAGCCCACATGCGCGAGCGCCCACACATCACACTGCCACTGACGCATGGGTATATCTGTACCTCTGTGCTGCTGTGTGTATGCGCAGGTTGCTGTGCTATCCGAAATGGCCGAGGCATGCGTGCGCCCCAGCCCAAATGCACACGCGCCGACACAGGGCACCGCCACTGGCGCATGGCTGTATCTGTACCTCTGTGTGTGTGCGCAGGTAGCTGTGCTGTCCGATGTGGCCGAGGCATGCGTGCGCCCCAGCCCAAACGCTCGCACGCGTGCCAGCACAGCGCACCGCCACTGGCGCATGGCTATATCTGTACCTCGGTGCGTGTGCACTCTGCAGGTCGCTGTGCTCTCCGCAGTGGCAGAGGCGTGCGTGCGCCCCGGCCAAGATACGTGCGCACACCCACGCAGCACACCGCCACTGGCGCACGTGTGTCTGCAACTCTAACCAACCTGAACAATCGTTGTCTGCAACCTTTGTGTGTGCGCGCAGGTTGCTGTGCGATCCGAGGTGGCAGAGGCGTGCGTGCGCCCCAGCCCAAATGCACACGTGCCGACACAACACAACGCCACTGACGCAAGGCTGTATTTGCACCTATGTGCGTGCGTGCGCAGGTTGCTGTGCTATCCGAGGTGGCAGAGGTGTGCGCGCGCCCCAACCCAAATGCGCGCGTACCCACACAGCGCACCGCCACTAACGCATGTGTGTCTGCGACTCCAACCAACCTGAACAATCTCGTCTGCAGCCTGTGAGTGTGTGCGCAGGTGGCTGTGCTGTCTGAAGTGGCAGAGTTGTGCGTGCGCCCCAGCTCAACCCGCGCGAGCGCCCACACATCACACCGCCACTGACGCATGGCATGCATGGCTGTATCTGTATCTCTGTGCGTGCGCGCAGGTTGCTGTACTATCCGAAGTGGCCGAGGCGTGCGTGCGCACCAACCCGCGCGAGCGCCCGAGCATGCTTGACGTCGTGAGGGCAGTCACGGCGGCGCAGCAGGTGTGCCTTGACTGTGGAGTAACACTAGCAGTAACAGTAAAACATAGTAACAGCAGTAACAGTAACAGTTACAGTGACATCAGTAAACGTTGTGAGGGCAGTCGCGGCGGCGCAGCAGGTGTGCTCCGAGTGTGGCAGTAACAGTAACAGTGACATGGGCTGTGGCAGTTACATCGGCTGTGCAATCGACTGTGGCACACACGGGCGCAGCCGGTGTGTGTCACAAGCACATCGATACATAAGGCCAACAGCGCCCAACACCTAGCCAGGACCCTTTTGGGCCCATCTGCTGTAGTGGTTTTGGTCGCGTGGACTCCTCAGCCTCAGTCTGCCTCAGTCTGCCTAAACCCGAAACCCTAAACTCACAACCCTTAACCCTAAACCCTGAACCCCCAGTTCATCAAGGAGCTCTCTGTGCAGCGGCAGCAGCAGGCACAGCAGGCGCAGCAGAAGACTGCGGCACAGGCTGCACACACACACACACCACACACACACAACACACACACACACACGCATGCTCTCTTGCACTTCATCGAGGAGCTCTCGGTGCAGCGGCAGCAACAGGCAAGGCAGCACAGGCGCATCAGAAGACTGCAGCGCAGGCTGCACACCACACACACACACACACAAGCCCTGGCTCCCTGCTCTCGCAGTTCATCGAGGAGATGCCTTTGCAGCGGCAGCAGCAACAAACACACACACACACACACACACACACACACATACACACGCCCTTGCTCTCTGCTCTCGCAGTTCATCGAAGAGCTCTCTTGGCAGCGGCAGCACCAGCAGGCACAGGCGCAGGCAGAAGACTGCGGCACAGGCTGCACACACACACACACAACACACACACACACGCACATGCTCTCTTGCAGTTCATCGAGGAGCTCTCTGTGCAGCGGCAGCAGCTGGCAGCACAGGCGTCGCAGAGGACTGCGACACAGGCTCAACAGGCGGCGGCGACAGCTCTGCAGGTGAGGTCGCCCCAGGTCCTACACACAAAAAAAACATTCCATTTCATTTCATTCCAGAAAACTGTGGCTGAACAGGCGGCGGTGACAGCTTTGCAGGTGAGGTCGCCTCAGTTCCTGCCCCCCCCCCCCCCACACATTCCGTTCCATTCCATTCCATCCCGTCCCATCCCATCCCATCCCATCCCATCCCATCCCATCCCATCCCATCCCATTCCATTCCATTCCATTCCGTTCCGTTCCGTTCCGTTCCACTCCATTCCACTCCACTCCATTCCATTCCATTCCAGACAGCTGCGGCTGCACAGGCGGTGGCAACAGCTTTGCAGGTGGGGTCACCCCAGGTCCTACACACACACACACACACACACAGACACACACACACTACATTCCATTCCATTCCAGATTCTTGTATATATCGCGGCGATGTCGTTCCAGAGGTCTGCATATGGGCGTCTGTCAATCGCCGGCGACCACTCGTCGCTATGAGGGGACACATCGGCACTCTGCGGGAGGGGGGGGGGGGGACTGCCACTGAGGTGCATCAGAGAACGTTGCCTCACTGAAACTATGCCAAGGAGATTTACCAGCTCCTGGGCCAACATACGCCATGCGTGACGCCGCAAGGACCAGACACGCCATGCCGACGCCGTTCTGAGAAGCGTTCCTGATGATGTGAGAATTGTCTCCGCGTGACAAAGAGTGCAGACGGAAAGAAAGGGTGCTCCTTGACCATCCCCGCGGTGACGCGGCCCTACCCTATGTACGCTGTGTTGGCCCATGCACGCATGCTCTCCGCCCTCTGAAAACCGCAGGCTGCACAGGCGCTTGCCAAGCACGCGGCTGCGCGCCAGCAGAAGCAGCAGAAGCTGCATTCAAACACACGCGCGTACACACACACACACACACAGGCCCCCCCCCCCCCCCCCCTCTGCAAACCGGAAACCGTAGGCCGCACAGGTGGCCGCGGCACAGGCGGCCGCGGCGCAGGCGCAGGCACTTGCCGAGCACGCAGCCGCACGCCAGCAGCAGCAGCAGCAGCCTGCAGCTGCACACACACACACGCACACATAATCCCCCCTCCCCCGCCTTCTGCAAACCGCGGGCTGCACAGGCGGCGCAGGCGCAGGCGCAGGCGCTCGCCCAAAGCAGCAGCAGCAGCAGCAGACTCCACACACACACACACACACACACACACACACACACATCATCCCCCCTCCCCCGCTGGCTGCACAGGCGACCGCCGCGCAGGCGCAGGCGCAGTCACTCGCTGAGCACGCAGCCGCACGCCAGCAGCAGCAGCAGCAGCAGCAGCAGACTTCGGCTGCACACACACACACACACACACACGCATAATTCCCCCTCCCCCGCCCTCAGGCTGCACAGGCGGCCGCGGCGCAGGCGCAGGCACAGGCACTCGCTGAGCATGCGGCCGCACGCCAGCAGCAGCAGCAGCTGCAGCAGCAGACAGCTGCTGCACATGCGCAGGCGGCAGCTCTTCAGGTGAGGTCGCCTCAGATCCCACACACGCACACGCACGCACACGCACGCACAAGCACGCACGCATGCACACACGTACTTACGCACACACACGCAGGCACACACGCACACACAGGCACACACACGCAGGCACACACATGCAGGCACACACACACACACACACACGCAGGCAGGCACACACGCACACGCAGGCAAACACACGCAGGCGCACACATGCAGGCACACACGCACACGCAGGCACACACACGCAGGCACACACGCAGGCACACACGCAGGCACACACGCACACGCAGGCAAACACGCACACGCAGGCACATACACACACGCAGGCACACACGCAGGCACACACACACACAGGCACACACACGCAGGCACACACACACACACACACAGGCACACACACGCAGGCACACACATGCAGGCACACACGCACACGCAGGCAAACACACGCAGGCACAGACATGCAGGCACACACGCACACGCAGGCACACACACGCAGGCACACATGCAGGCACACACGCAGGCACACACGCACACGCAGGCACACACGCACACGCAGGCACACACACGCACACACACACACGCGCACACACACACATGCTCCCCCCACCACCACCCTCCGAAAAACGCAGGCTGCGCAGGCGGCCGCGGCGCGGGCGGCCGCAGCGCAGGCGCAGGCGCTCGCCGAGCACGCGGCCGCGCGTCAGCAGCTGCAGCAGCAGGAGCAGCAGCAGCAGCAGCGGGGCGGCGGAGGCAGCGCGCTGCAGATGGGCGCGCAGGGGGTCGGCGGGAGGGCGGGCGAGGACGCGGACCGGGCGATGGTCGCGGAGGTGCGTGCGTTTGTGTGTGTGTGTGTGTGTGTGTTTGTGTGTGTGTGTGTGGTCGGCGTTGCCGTCTGTTTGGACGCCTTTGCTGGCGCATTTGACCTGGTTGTGTGTGTGTATGCAGCCCACCGTCGAATTCGGGGCACCTGGGGGAATTGCGGTGTGTGCGTGCGTGTATGTGTGTATGTGTGTGTGTGTGTGTGTTCGTGTGTGTGCGCGCGTGTGTGTGTGTGTGTGTGTGTGTGTGTGTGCTGCTATGTGTGTGCTGCTTTTGAGGACTGCGAGCTGCGGCCGCTTAGGTTTGCGTGTGTGCCTGCACACACACACTCTCGCCCGCGCAGAAACACCCCCGATATCTCTCTGTCTCACTCGCCTACTCCGATCCAATCAAACGCTACTGCACATTCACGCGCACACGCACCCCCCTCTCTCTCGTGCACTCCCCCTTTCTCTCCACGCTGTGCATGTTTGTGAGCTAACGCACTCGCTCCGGCTTGGACGCACACATGCACACACCAGCTCTCATGCTCACTCCGTCTCTGTCTCTATGCTCTCTGCTGTGCAGGTGTGTGAGTTCATGCGCTCGTTCCGGCTCGGGCAGGAGCCGCTGTCGGCGCACCCGCCGCTGCCGAGCCGGCTGGGCGAGGGAGGCGGAGCAGGCGGCGGCAGCGGTGGCAGCCCAGGCCCCGGGGCGCTGCTGCCGCCGGTCGGCGCGTCGCGGTTCCCGATGGCACAGCCGCCGCGGGCGCAGCACGGGCAAGCTGCCGCGATTGGGCGTGCGGGCAGTGGTCCGGACGGCGCCGCGAGCGGCGGTGCCAGCGCCAGTCAGCCGCAGGCGGCGCGCCGCTCGCTCGGGTCTGATATGAGCGCGGCGGTGCCGGGCGGTGGGCCGGGGCAGGGCGCACCGTCACGGGCGGGGGCGGCGGCGCAGCAGCGGCAGGCGCCAAACATGCCGGCGATTAGCATGTTTGGGCAGCTGAAATGAACAGACGCGGCATTAGAGCAGGCAGGCTACGCGGGCGGTAGATGGCGGGTAGGCGACCGCCATCGCACACTCAGCTGGGGCGGTCGGGGCCTCGGGATGAGGCCTCGGTGATGAGCGGGCAGATGGGCAAGCAGATGTGTTACATACACATGCCTACACGCGTATAATCGCAGTGTGTTGCTCTTCTATCTCCTGTCCGGCTTCCCGACCCCTAGTGTGTGTCTAATGATTGAGTTTGTGTGTGCCGGTGCATCCACTTATGGCCCGAAGGCTGTCTGGAGGTGCGTATGTGCCCTGCTCCTCCACTCGTCCACTCACACCACCCGCCTGCTGTGCTGCCATGCGTGCCTCGCATGGACGTGCGCTGCATGCACATGGGCAGCGCACGCTCATGCGCCCATGCGACACGCCCGCATGGCCCCGTGTGTGTGTGTCTCCCCTCCCCCTTCCCAGGTAAGTAGCTCCGCATGGACCCACTGGGGCAGCACCCTCGTTCAGCGCCGCGCATCCGTGGACTGGTGCAGGCTCAGCAGCTCGTTGGGTCCCCATGCACACACGTCACTATGCGTGAAGCCTCCTCTCGCTCAGCACGCCTCAATCTCCTCCTCAGTCTGCAAGCACACACACGTGCAGTGTCATGCCGCGGGGTGGCGGGGAGCGAAGACGAGCAGGGAGCGCGCCAAGTGTCACCTGGCCTGCCATCATCCATGCATGCATAACCAACACCACCGTGCGACTCGCTCACCAGGTGCGCCTGGAACTTGACGGGCTTGTCTGACCCTTCCACGTCCTTGGTGAACTTGACGACGATGGGGTGGCATGCAGAGAGTGGCGTGCCCTTGTAAATGGTGACGTCCTTGAACACCTCCCCGGACATGCCCTGGATGTCCAGGCCCTCTGGGTGCTTGGGCACTGAGAACAGCTTGATGGGCTGCGTCACCTTGACCTTCATGCCAGGCTGGTACTTTCCCGTGGAGTGTCCATCACCGCTTGCTCGCACCACCACCGCGATGGACCGCGACGGGCGCACACAGCTACAGGGCGCGCGGGTGGAGGCGCTTGCGGACAGCATCGTGGAAGGTGTCTTGTGTGTGTGTGTGTGTGTGTGCGTGCGTGTGTGCAACACCACCGATGGTGTGGGCGTGGAAATCGCTCATCGACGCCCACCGCAGCCCCCCTCAACACCGCACCGCCGTCCGAATCACCAAATTGCACGCCACGTTCTACCCTATGGGTGTTCAACCAGAGATCAGTCCTGCCGCGCCGCGCTCACCTGTCCAACCCTACGTCTTCCCCGCGACATTCCTGCCTGGCGCCATGGTGCGCTGGGGAACACACGCGCTACACAGGGGGGCGTGCATGGAAACACTTGCTGTAGCATGCCCACGCCACTCGCATGCGACTTATGCCAGAGCAGTTCCCACCAGGCCAGGCAGTTCCCACTCAGATCCAGCTGCAGGGCGATGTGCGTGTCACTGCCTGGGTGCCAGCATGGGCACAGCGAAAGTCGCATGGGCGCACCTGCGCGCGACCACCCATGGGAGCCGCATGGCATGGCACACGTGCATGCCCAGCACCACAGGTTTTACATGTGCGCGCCCGGAGGACCCCGGGGCGTGAGTGAAGGCCTATAATACACGTGCAGAAGGGCTCCTAGGGGGGCTCCTAGGGGGGCTCTACCAGGAGAGCCCACAAAGCCACGCCGCGCGCCAGCCTACCAGGGAGGCCGCCAAAGCTGCCATGTCACTTCATAGGGGTATGACAGACTGGAAAGTCCACCACCGCAATTTGTATCGATCGACGGAAAACACAATGGGTTTATGAAGCTGCCACTGCTGTGACAAATGATGGATTGAGGGATGGTGCTGAGGCACTCCGGGTCGTGTGATCCCGGGGCCCCCGAGCCGGGGGTGGTGGAGGGGTTGAGGTAGGAATGAGTTAGGGGCGTGCCGCCTCAGTGTTTGTCGAGTGCGGACATGGGCTCGCATTCCGGCACTTTGCTCTGAGAACCGTGTGGGGTAGTAGTTCTTTGCGGTTCGTCACAATGGGGGACTGTGCTGGGGGGCCGTGTGTCATCGCCTTGCTGGCTGCAGCCTTTTCGGGTCTTGTGTTTTTACTCGGGGTCTAGGTGCTTCCGTTTCGATGTCACGTTTTTGACGACGACGACGTGACCCATGATGGCATCACCACCACCATCACAGCAGCTCGACGCTTGCCGTGGTCCCGTTCTCCGTTGTGTAGACTGCCTCCCACCGCCCGTCTGGTCGCTGCTGCAGCCATAGCCCACCGTCGACTCGGGGCACCTGGGGGAAGTGTGGAGTGTGTGTGTGCGTGTGTGTGTGCACGTGTGTAAGTGTGTGTGTGTGTGTGTGTGTGTGACCACTGCCCGTCGGGTCGCTGCTGCAGCCACAGCCCACCGTCAACTCGAGGTATCTGGGGGAATTGCGGAGTGTGTGCGTGTGTGTGTGTGTCTGTGTGCGCACATGTGTGTGTGTGTGAGAGAGAGTGTGTGTGTGTGCACGTGTGTGTGTGAGAGAACACTGCCCGTCTGGCCGCTGCTGCAGCCACAGCCCACCGTCGACTCGGGGCACCTGGGGGACTTGCGGAGTGTGTGTGCGTGCGTGTGCACGCACGTGTGTGAGAGAGAGTGTGTGTGTGAGAGTGTGTGTGTGTGTGTGACCACTGCCCGTCTGCATGCTGCTGCAGCTACAGCCCACCGTCGACTCGGGGCACCTGGGGGAATTGCGGAGTGTGTGCGTGTGTGTGTGTGTGTGTGTGTGTGCGCGTGCATGTGTGTGTGTAGAGAGAGAGAGTGTGTGTATGTGTGTGTGAGCCCACTCTCTGTCTGGCCGCTGCTGCAGCCACAGCCCACCGTTGACTTGGGGCACCTGGGGGGTGCTGCTGCTGCTGCTGCTGCTGTTGTTGTTGTTGTTGTTGTTGTTGTTGTTGTTGTTGTTGTTGTTGTTGTTGTAGTAGTTGTTGTTGTTGTTTTGGTTGTAGTTGTAGTAGAAGTAGTAGTAGTAGTAATAGTAGAACTAGTAGTAGTAGTAGTAGTAGTTGTTGTTGTTGTTGTTGTTGCTGCTGCTGCTGTTGTTGTTGTTGTTGTTGTTGTTGTTGTTGTTGTTGTTGTTGTTGTTGTTGTTGTTGTTGTTGTTGTTGCCGTTGCTGCTGTTGTCATTTGCGTGTGTGTGTGCACTCTGTTACACGTTGAACATGCGACAACTGTCGTGCGTGCCAATTATGCACAGCTGATCGCACCGGCCCGCTGCGCCAGCGCTCCACCAGCCGTCCGCCCTGGAGACCGAGCACCGCCAGGCGCGTGTACGTGGTGTCGGGGAGCACCTGTTTTGAGGGGGGAGAGGGGGGAGGTTTGGGGGTTGAGTTTTTGGGGGGGGGATTGGGGCTGAGGGTTGAGCACCTAATTCAGGGATAGGGGAGGGAGGGCGAGGGGGAGGGGGGGGGGGGGGAGGGGTTGGGCAGCGTGATTTGGCGGCGCGGTGTTTGTAATATGGTACGTTGCGAATGCGAATTCAATTCCGAATCGAAATTCAAATACAACCACTACCCACCATCTCATCGGCGCCGGCCAACTCAGCAACCGCCGAGGTCAATGTGCG
>VFSX01000104.1:190000-197500 GCA_016618255.1 Chlamydomonas sp. UWO 241
ACCTGTCACGCGTGCGGAAGGGCACCAGCTGCGCCTGCACATGCGTCTTGCTATAGCAGCAACGCCCGAACGCGTGGAGAACAAATGTGAATCCGTCGCACGCCTGTGGCAGTGTGTGTATGTGTGCGTGTAAGAGAGGGAGAGAGGGAGCGTGTGCGCACGCGCGCGCATGTGTGTGTGTGTGTGTGCGTGTGCGTGTGTTTGTGTGTGTGTGTGTGTGTGTGTGTGCATGTGTGTGTGTGTCCGCTCCCTCACCTCGTCCTCCTCACACCACCGCGCGCACATGTCCTCACTCAGCCCACTGTCCGGCTTGCACCACTTTGAGATGTCCAGTCCACGGGAGTCTTCGTCCCCCACGTGCTGGTAGCCTTGTGGGGCTGTGCGGCTGCCAGGGTGGGCGGGTGCGAGCCTCCATGTTGCAGCTGCATGTGCGCAACACCAGCCCACCAGCTTAGTCACCATGAGCACACCTTGCCGCTGCACCCATCCCATCACAACGAGCACCGCCAACTCCCTATCCTGCGCATGCAAACCGTGCAATAGTGCCGTAGACATGCAGCGTTAGACATGGCAACTAACGCACGCACCTCTACACCCTGACAGCGCGAGCAAGGATGCGAGGCCAGCAACCAACGCGACCGGCTTGAATCCCATGTAGCGAGGCACCATCGATGCGATGCGAGCTGTGCTGACTCTACGTACGTTACGTCACACTCAGCTCAACTTCTGCTCAACTTCTTGACCCAAGCCCTAACCTGGCTCCCTAACCGCCTGCTATCCTTCCTTTCATCGCTTTTCTTGCTTAGCAGTGCTAGGCATATCCACCAGTGGCTATCCACTGTGACTATCTCTTCAGCACGGCTGCCCCAGGCGCGTGCCAGCCGCATTGTAGCCGCTTGCGTAGCGCACAGACGCGGGCACCTGCGAGAGAGAGTTGTGCGTGTGTGTGCGTGCGTGTGCGTGTCATGAAAAGTACGCGTACACGTGCGTTTGCATGCCATGCGTACGCGTGTGTGCGTGTGTGCCTGTGTGCATGTGCGGGCGCCCCCATGCCCCACCCACCATGCCGCACAGCCCGGCGTTCGAGTGCACCGTCACCCGCATGAGCTTTAAGTCAGCCAGCGCGTTGAGGTTGCCGGACAGGTAGTTGCGCTCAAGCTCCAGCTGGTTCAGAGTGGGCGCCAGCTTGCTGCACGAGGGAAAAAGAGAGGGAGTTCGTAAGTGTGTGTGCAGAGGTGCACGTGAGTTTTTGTGTGTGTGTACGTGTCCGTCTGCGTGTGTGGTGGGTGTGTGAAGAGCGGGTTGATTTCGGGCTGATTGAGAGTTGGCGCAAGCTTGCCGCGCGCGCGCGTGTGTGCGGGTGGGTGGGTGGGTGGTGGTGGGTGTGGTATGGGTGGGTATGGTGGGTGGCTGGGTGGCTGGGCTGGGGTGGCTGGGGTGGAGAGGGGCTCCTGCGCCACCCCACTGCCCCACAGCACAGCACAGCACAGTACAGCACAGCAGAGCACAGCAGGATCACCGCCAACGGGCCAACGGTGCCAACGGCCAACGCCAACGGTGCCAACGCCAACGGCAAACAAAAACGTTGGCGCTGCCAACGGCACGGCCAACGGTGAAACAATGATGCTCAGATCAAGGAAATAAGCATGCCACAGAGTAGTGAGGGTGATACTTGCATGGAAAACACTCGGGGCTGAGCACAACCCACACGCAACACCCTTGAGCACTCGATTGATGCGCGGGGTATGCAGGTGGGCCCAGTCTCCTCCAAGTATATGTGCTGCACTTTCAGAGTTGCATAAGCTGTACAGACACGGCATATCCTGTAACGGCTCGCAGCGAGCGAATTTTCCGATTCCACACTTTTTCTCGCTTCCGAGCGCGTTTTCGCCCCGTTGGCACCGTTGGCCCGTTGGAGTTGGCACCGTTGGCCCAGCCAACGGCCAACGCCAACGGTGGGGACCGTTGGCCGTTTCCGGTGACCCTGCAGCACAGCACAGCACAGCGCAGCGCACCTCCAATCCGCCGGCACCGTTCCCGTGAAGTGGTTGTCTCCGAGTCGAATGCGCCACAGGTCGGGCATGTTTCCAAGGGCGGCAGGCAGGGGACCGGAGAACTGCGTAATTGGGGCGCATACATAAGTGCATGCGCAACTGTGTGTGTGTGTGGCTAATGGCTGTGTGGAATGGACCTGGCGCACGCGCCACAGTCGCGCATGTTGCCCAGGGCGGCAGGCTGGGGGCCTGAGAACTGCGTAATTGGGGCGCATACATAAGTGCATGCGCAACTGTGTGTGTGTGTGTGTGTGTGTGTGTGTGTGGCCAATGGCTGTGTGGAATGGACCTGGCGCACGCGCCACAGGTCGGGCATGTTGCCCAGGGCGGCAGGCAGCCTGCAGGGCACCGGAGAACTGCGTGCGCAAACATGTGATCGTGGATGTTGGACGGTGGATGTCAGACGGTGTGATGAAACAGCGCCATGGGTACTGTTCTTGAAGCAGTACTTGAAGCATCCATCCTCGGACCCGGTCATCTGAGCTGGTCAGTGACACCAAGGTAGGTATATCAAGCTGCGACGTTCGATGTCGTGCTCAATGCATTTCCAAGGAGTGGGCTTATGCTCAGAGCCGCGTATAGGCAGCAGGTTTCAAGTCCTGTGCAAGCTGGTTGAAATCCCAGTTGGAAATCCCATTATAACGTCAGAGGTTGCGGCCCGGCTTTTCAACCTCATCACCATTTTGGGACACGTCTTGTCCAGCCTCCTTGTCCCATCTGATACACACTGATCAGTAGCCTCTGCTGCTGCCACAGTGGAGGTCTAGGGGACACGATCCTGCAGGCCTGTGAACCCCAGACGTGCCCCCAAGGGAAGGAGTCGGATTTTTGGGCCAAGTGCCCTGGCTAGGTCCAGCCCCAACCCACTAGCACCCCACCACGAGTAGCCGGCCACCCGTCTGCAGCGTGCGGGCGCTGTGGGAGAGAGTAGTGTTACATGATGATGATGAGTTTTTACAATCCACTTTCTGGCGGGCACGCGTTCGGTTCCAAAGCTCCAGCAGGACTGAGAGGAAGCAGTCCTGAAGACCTGCCAACAGAAAAAGGGGGGATGCCCCACGGAAGCGCCACCCACACGCGGTGGCGGGCACCAAGCAAGCAGCACCACAGTGCAGGCTCCACACTCAACCCCTCCAGGAAATGGATGGCGGGCACAAGGTATAAAACCATCAAGGGACCAAAAAGCCCACACATCCACTGCCGGCGGTCACAATCAGTTCCAAAGTTCCAGCGGGACTATCAGACAGCAGGCACAAGGCCCACCAAAGGGATTGTAAACTCTCATCATAAAAAAGGTCAAGCTACAAAAGCAGCCCACAGCAGGCGCAACAGATTGCGTCCCTGGTGGATGTGGTGAGCCTCCTGGTGAGCCGCGTCCCTGGGGCGCCCATGCAGATGCCGCATGCAGAGCCCGCCCGCGCGCGGGCCGGCCATGCGGCCCACAGTGCGGCGCCCCGCGCTGCGCCTGCTGCCGAGGCTGCTCAGCCTGCCCGGCCCGCTGCTGCTGCCGCCCCTGTGGCGTCGGCGGGGGGGGGGCCGGCGACGGAGCGGCCTGCGTCGGGCGCCACGCGTGCCGCATCTGCGCGCGGCCCCTCCCGCCGGGGGGGGCTGCCTGCGCGTGTGGGCGACACGTCGCTGCGCCGCAGCTTCGTGCTGTCCATCCCGGTGGCACGCGGCGCCAACTGGTTCCTCGCGGGCGGTGGCAGGCGGATGGATGAAGAGGAGGCGACGGCGGCGGCGGCGGAGCGGATCGCTGCAGCTGCCGAGGACGGCACCAGCCTGCCCGTCCGCCTGGCTACGGATGTCGTGCGCTTCCTCTACGGCGGCACCGGCCGGCGGGAGCCGGCTGATGGTGGCGTCGTGTCCGCGTCGCTCCTCAACGCCAAGCCTGCCGTCGGGGGCATCGGCGTGGAGCCACGCGGGGGCGGTGTGCTGCGTGTGCTCTTCACCGTGGCGTCTGACGCCGTGGCCAACACTGTCGTGCGCTGGCGCCACGAGCTGCGCCGCTGCGTGGACTCGACTGCAGTCTTCGACGTCCTCAGTGACCGCGAGGAGGCGCAGCACCAGGCGCTGTGGCCCGCTTTCCTCGCCGCCAAGGTTGCGGGGAAGCGGGCGCAGTTCCACCGCGCGCGCCTCGTCGTTGACGGCGAGCGGGTGCCTGCACCTGCTTGCTAGATGGCATTCCCTCTGGGGGTGTTTTTTAAGGGGAGGTGGCGCCACACGCGTGCGGTGGCGGGTGCGGTGTGGTCGCTGAGTAGAGTGCTGCGGCGGGTGTGCTACTAGCCCCGCTTCCGGTGGTCTGGGGGAGGGCTTTTTGGTCCCTTCATGGTTTTATACCTTGGGTCCGCCCTCTGGCCATTTGAGGGGCTGGGTGTGCAGCCTGCACAGTGGTGCTGCTTGCTTGGCGCCCGCCACCAAGTGTGGATGGCGTTACCGTGGGCTACTTGTAGCTTGACCTTTTGTGGGCCTTGAGCCTTGTTTCTCTAAGTCCCACTGGAGCTTTGGAACCGTACGTGTGACCGCCAGAAGTGGAATGTAAAACTCTCATCATCACCACAGTAGTGCCACCCACACTAGGTGGTGGGCGCCAAGCAGCATACAGGAGCAAGATCGAATACGCTGCCTGTAGGTGCGTCACACACGACTGTACAATCCATCATCGTCACCACAGCCCCCTATGTTGTTACCCCGGCGGTACAAGCTACACGCAAAATATTCTGGCTTTGTTACAATGCATTACAATTCACGCAAATTCTCTCGGTGGAACACTTCAGGAGCGGCTTGCCCGGCGCTGCCATGGCTTGGCGAGTAGCCGCGGCGCTGCCGCGGCCCGTGCTGGGAGACGGCCCTTATCCTCCCCCCATGCAGGCGCCATGCGGCACTGATCCCGACGAGTTGATCGACGAGCGGAGGAGCTGGCGCCCATCAATGCATGCTGGACATTGGTCAAGATGGCTGCCCGTGGAGGCGGGCTACCATCACGGCTTCAGCGGTGGCGACCGCCGAGGCAACACAGAGTAAATCCGCTTCACCAATCGCAGCGTTCGTCACCGCGCTCATCCTCGGGGTCGCTCGTCTGCCGGTGACTGGCGTTGGAAGGTCTTCAGGCAGCCTCCATGACAACTCTGTCGTCCATGCACCCCTGGAGGGTGGGACCTGGCCATGCATGAGGCATGGGGCGCCGGCTGAGCCCCATGCAAACGAGAGCTGGACAGCCATGCACTGCCAGGCGGGGACCGTTCCAGTCAACGCCAGTCGGCTCTGCCGGCTTGACTGGCCACAAGGCCACTACTGTGACCTTGAGGAAGGTCCTCTCCTATATGCTCCTTGCCAGACATGTCTCTCAGAGACCGCTGTTTGGGGTAGTCTAGCCGGCAGGAGCGGTAGTCTATCGGCCGGGAGCCGGCGGTACTCTAGTACTTAAGTGTGCTGGAGTATCGGCGGGTGTCTCTAGTAGAAGAGTAGCCTGCTTAGCTGGAAACCCCGTGTTACTGTTACTGTTACTGTTACTGTGACAAAGCCATAATCCCATGGGTGCAGCTTGAACCACCGGGGTGACAATATAGGGGGCTGTGGTAGGGCACATACACTGGCCCTTGGAAGGCTGGCGCACTGCGTGGCCTTGCAGGCTCTACTTGTAGAGCTCCCCTAGACGTGTAGTCTAGGCCTTACTCACAACCCGGGGTCTTCCGGGCGCGTCCAAGTAAAAACAGTAAAACTGGCCCCTGCATTGCTGTGCTGTATGGCACTCACAAAGTTGCTCTCCATCTTGAACTCCTGGAGGATCGTCTTTTTGGAGATTTCCGAGGGGATGGTGCCGGTGAGCTGCAGAGTGTGGGGAGTGTGGGGAGAGTGTGGATGTCAGTGATTTCCTTTTCAGGTTTTTTAATTAATTATTCCACAGCCGGATTTTGCTTTGACCGCGTTGACCGTTGACGTCCCGTTGACCATTTGTCCTCATGTATAGGTAACTTGAAAGCTTTAGACAAGCTCTGTCTGGCGGGCTTGTCAGACTAACAATCCACTGAATGGGTTGAGCTGTGTGCAAGGTCAAGGCACAGCCGGAATGCAGCCAAATGGCTGTGGAGAGCCGAAAAGGAAATTACTGGTGGATGTTGCCGGTCAGCTGCGGTGGCAGGGAAGGTGCTGGGATGGTCCCCTGTGGAGGTCTGTCTTGGAGAGAACAGCGGGGATGGGTGCCGGTAAGCCGCGGAGTGTGTGGAGATAGGGTGGGGAGAGTGGGTGGAGCTTGTGTGTGTCAGTGATGAGCTGTGGTCCATCGGCCGGGAGCTGGCGGTCCTCTGGTACACTCAAGTGGGCTGGATTATCGGCGGGTGAGCTCTAGTAGAAGTGTAGCCTGCTTAGCTGGAAACCCCGTGTTGCTTGTTACTTGTGTCAGCGATGCTGAGGCCCTCAGAGGCAAAGACGTACTCGTGGAACCACCGCACGCGCGACCCCCCCCCCACACCCACTCACACGCACCCTGTTGTGGCTGAGGTTGAGCTCCTGAAGTCTCCGTCAAGCAGGACAGAGCTCTCACACACACACACATACACACACACACACACACACACACACACACACACGCACACGCACGCACCCTTTTGGGGCTGAGGCTGAGCTCCTGAAGGCCCGTCATGACGGACAGAGCATTCCACACATACACACACATGCACACACACACACACATGCAATGCGTGCACACACACACACAATGCGCGCACACACACACACACACACACACCAGTGGTGTCATTAGCACCCCCGCAGCCCCCGCAGCCTCCTCTGCGAGACCACACCGGGAAATTCGGGGGAGACTGCGGGGGAAAATCGCGGAAATTTCGCTGTGTGAAGTTGAAATTTCGCCGCGTGAAGTGTGAAATTCGACGATTTTCACACTGTTAGCGAAAACAACGCCTCCTGCGGGGGCAATTCGGCATGTTCCCTCCAATGTTGCGGGGGCAAACAGCACATTCTCGGTTTCCTTAATGACACCACTGACACACACACACACACGCACCCTGTTGTGGCTGAGGTCGAGCTCCTGCAGGCTCGTCAAGCAGGTCAGCACAAAGTCGGGAAATGGTCCGCTTGCATGGCCGCCGTCAAGGTCAAGCTCACGGATCTTCTCCAACAGGCACCACTCCTGTGTGTGTGTGTGTGTGTGTGTGTGCGCGTGTGTGTGTGTGCACGCGTGTGTGTATGTGTTAGTGTGTGAGTGGTGTGCGTGTGTGTGTGTGTGTGTGTGTACGCGCGCATGTGTGTGTGCATGCATGCATGTGTGTGTGTGTGTGTGTGTGACTTGCCACTTGGCACTAGCCACTTGGAACTAGCGTGGTTTATGCATATTTGCCAGTGGCACTTGCTACTGGCACTTGCCACTGGCACCTGCCACTAGCCACTTGGTACACTGGCACTTTCCACTAGCCACTTGGTACTACCACCC
>VFSX01000104.1:202500-207500 GCA_016618255.1 Chlamydomonas sp. UWO 241
TCGCGGCCATGACGAGCGCGCTCGACCGGCTGGTGGCGATGGCGCGGCCAGGGCGATAGTGGTGGGCGCTGCCCTGCCAGGCTGGTGCGCGGATGATGAGAGTTTTACAATCGGGATGCGGATGCGGATGCGCCGGATGCACGAGCACAGGGATGGCGCGGCGGGCGTGATAAAGCAATGAGCGCGCGGAGGGTGGTAGTGGCGCGGAGTGACGGTAGTGACACGGTGGGCGTGCGCAGCAGCAGCAGGGTGGCTGCGTGTCGGCCAGAAGTCGTGACGGTGCCCGGCCAGCTTCTATGCAAAGACTCGCTCGCAGCGCGGCTTGAACAGCAGCGGCATCAGTAGCACCAATCACCACCACCACCACCACCACCAGTGTGTAATCAAAGCTAAGCAGGGGATCCAGGTGTGGCGGTGTGGAGTTTCCCATGCGTGCATGCATGCATGGGCATTCTGGCGCCCAGCGCCCCTCCCGTTCCCTGGTACGTTCCCTGGTCGAACCTCGCCGGCCAGCATGGCCTACCACGAGGTCGTGAGCGCGCTTCCGCATAAATTGCGCGTCATGCGCATGTACCGCTATGGCCTGCGCGAGCTGCTCAACTGGAGCATGAGCAGGTGAGGCTGCTTCGAATGGCTGCTGCTGTATCCCGCCGTGCGCATTCGTGCTGACTGCGTTGCGCTGTGTTTGCAGGCACCACTGGTACCCCCGTGCCACCCAGCTGCGCGAGGAGTTCGAGGTGAACCGCGCAGTGGTGAGTGCTACGTCCGTCTTGAGAAGGGCTGATGGCACGCACGCGATGGCCCGCGTTCACGCACTGAACAATGGCATGATGTTGATGTTTTGCGCTTCAGACCGACCGCGCGGAGCAGTTCAAGCTGGTGGAGCATGGCGAGAACCTGCTGTCCAGGTTCCGCCACTGGGAGCCCATCATCCGTGAGTGGCGCGAGCTCCTGGGCGCTGCAGGATTGGGGTTGATTGCTCCACTCTCTGTTCCGCGTGCTCACATGCCCCTGCATGCATGCTCACGCAGGCCCCGAGATGCCAGGTGGCACCGCGTACTCGATCAACCCGTCACACCCCAAGACGGTGCGGCCAAATGCACACATGCGCACATGTGCATGGGGAGCGCGCCCATGCAAGCAAACATGGTTGTGCGCGCTCCTGGTTCCAGGGCCGTGTCAGATTCCAGTGGCATGCATGGCATGGGTCGTTCGCCACGGCCACGCACGCGTCGCACCTACAAGGCATGCATCGTCGCACACGCAAACACACGTCCATGCGCCCCCCTTGTATGCGCGACCCACCGCACCTGGCTGCTCACGCCTCACTTGCGTGTGCCGGCCCGCACACCGCATGTGCACTTGTAAGTGCCAGGCCACCCCTCCACACAGCTCGTCATGATTTGCGTGTTCCCCCATACCCACACACGCACGCACCCCCCCACATCTCTCGCAGCTGGGCGTGCTGCTCAATTACGGCAAGGACACCCACGTCAAGCAGGGAGACTACCTGTAAGAGGCGTGAGGAGGCCACCGCAACAACCTGTGATGAGCTGGCAGCCACGCTCCGCGGCCCGTGGGTGGCGGCTGCCCTCCACAGGCAGATGCGGCGGCACACGCTCACGGGCGTGTTCGGCTCATATGGCACCAAAGCTGTGCAGCATGTGCTTGGCTGCCGCCAGCAGAGCACCCACCGCCGCTCGGCTTGTACAACTAGGGGATCGGGACAGATTGCGTAGGGAGAACAATAGTAGCAGACCGGCAGGTGGGCCGGCAGGCGCCGCCGTGCAACGTGTTAACACAACAAAAACAAGCCAAGTCATCCTGTCGACCCTACAGGGGTGCGCCCGCTGGTGCGTCTGTGCCGTGTGGGGGGAGTAGGGAGGGTGAGGTGGCCAACAACACAGCGTGTGGCATAGAATGAAGGTCAATCCACACGCTGCGGCGCCGGCGGCCCCCAGGTCCAGTCAGCACAGCAGAGGGGAGGTCAACAGCACACAGCCGCGCGACATTGCGCGCAGGTCTGTCCGCAAGGACTTGCTGTTATAGCCACGCGTGCGAGATGCTCAGGCGCCACGTGAGATGTGACAGTCCGAGCCAGCTGGACCAGCTCTGGACCCCGGACTGGTAGCTTATGGACCAGCTTTGGACCAGCTCTGGACCCCTGGACCAGCCCTGGACCAGGGGCTCCTGAACCAGCTCTGGACCAGCTCTGGCCCAGGAGTCGTGCCCGGAGTGAGGGCCAGTCACAGTGACTCCGTCGCCCCTCCAGGTCTTCGCCGTCGTCACAGGTCGATCGGCAGCTCCACCCCGTTCTGTGCGTTGTTGGCCTGCACGGCTGCCACCTGGCCGTCCATCGCCATCGGGGTGTCCGTCGGCTCACTGCCCTGCGGTCCAAGGTTTAGGGGGCACAGCGTTGGTGTCCGGCCCAGTGATTCCCCTGCGAGCCGCATACCGCTCCGAGCCGGATGTCCCATTTCCCAGAAAACCACCCCACACCTAGTGGGTGAGGGCGTGGAGCGATGCGTTGGAAAGCTCTTGCCGAGAGCAGC
This sequence comes from Chlamydomonas sp. UWO 241, assembly GCA_016618255.1. Classification (NCBI taxonomy): domain Eukaryota; kingdom Viridiplantae; phylum Chlorophyta; class Chlorophyceae; order Chlamydomonadales; family Chlamydomonadaceae; genus Chlamydomonas; species Chlamydomonas priscui. The sequence goes on from VFSX01000104.1 coordinate 205,053, forward strand.
ACAACGGCATGCATTGCATGAATACCCGCTGTGTATTGTGCCTGGTATGAGCAGTCAAAGTTGCTGGAGCCGGAAAAAAACTTGTTACTATAATCCTTCCCAGGGACCACTGGTCCGGCCCCTCCACCTCGGCGGTCAAGTAGATTGGCAAGCGCCACTTGACCCCCTGTCCCCTGGAAGCAGTTGGGACCTATTTTGGAGGCGCATAATAGCTCTCTTTTTTGCTGTGGGACTACACGTTGGCAGGCAGCCGGCTGGTGGCTACCGCCCCTGACAAGTAATTGTTAGGGTCAGAACTGGACTTGGGTCTAGGCGGTAAACTAGGACTATAGAAGGTAGTCTTTGCTGGAAAGCCGATGTTACTGAAACTGTTACTGTTGGTATAGGGGTCAGTAGGCTGAGTGGACGGCTCGGGGCCTGACCAGTGGCGCCACTGCCGACCGCCGCGACTAAAAGGCCGGCGCGCTGCGTGGCCTCGCGGGCTCTCCTAGTAGTCTAGGCCTTCACTCACTCCCTGGGGTCCTCCGGGCGCGTGCATGTAACACCTGTAAAACCGGACTGCTACAGCCCTCAAGCTGCCCACACCAGTGGTCCCCTTAAGGAAACCGATAATGTCCTGTTTGCCCCCGCAACATTGGAGGGAACATGCCGAATGGCCCCCGCAGGAGGCAATTTTTTGCGGGAAAAGTCTGAAAATGCCGGTTTCACACTTGGAGGAGCGAATTCCCCGCGATTCGCCCCCGCAGTTTCCCCCCCCATTTCCCGTTTTGCCCCCGCAGCGGGGGCTGCGGGGGCGCTAAGGACACCGCTGGCCCACACCGATTGATGCCTCCCCCCCCCCAGCCCTCCCCCAGCCCCCTGCACTCGAATGCAAGCCCCACCTGCATCGAAAACCCGGGGAACGTGTCTCCCTTGCTCGCTGCGTGCCCCGCGGCCCGTGCGCTCGGCTCGCCCGAGGTCTTGACCTGCAAGCTCGACACCGTCAGGAGGCCATCCATGTCCATGTCTGCACAAGGGGGGAGGGAGAGGACGAACAGAAAAAAAAGTTAGGGGAGGGGCCTTCAAATTGTGAGAATATGGAAGAGGGGGTGAGAGCGGGAGAGAAGAGGGAGGCTCGCCCGAGGTCTTGACCTGCAAGCTTGACACCGTCAGGAGGCCGTCCATGTCCATGTCTGCACGAGGGGGGCGGGACAGGCGGAGAGAGAGAGAGTTAGAGGGGGGGGGGGACTGCAAATTGTGAGAATGAGGCAAAGAGGGGATGAGAGGGGGAGAAGAGGGAGGCCCGCCCGAGGTCTTGACCTGCAGGCTCGACACTGTCAGGAGGCCATCCATGTCCATGTCGGCACGGGGTTGGGAGGGGGAGAGTCAGCGCGATGGTTAAGAGAGGGGCCGGGTCGTCCATGCCGTCGCGTGCACAGCGAGAGAGGGAGACAGGGTCGAGATCGTGAGAGGGTGAGGGCGAGAGAGAGGGAGAGGGAGAGGGAGAGGGAGAGGGAGGGATAGAAAGGGGGGGCGAGGGCGAGGGCGAGGGACAGACGGGGCGAGGGTGATAGGGTGTGTGTGTGTGGGGGGGGAGGGGGCAGACGGGGAGAGGGTGGGAGGAGGGGGAGGGGGAGAGGGAGAGAGCGGGAGAGCGAGGGCACCCACCCACACGCTGGCCCCCTTGTCACACGCCCGCCCCGATCCACTTGCCTGTCGCGCCATCGCCCGTCGCATCCTTGTCGCCTCCGCCCCCGCCGCCTCCGCCCCCACGCGCGGCGGCGGCGACGACCCGCTCGTCCCGCCCCCGCCTGCCCCCCCCCCCCACCCACGCACCCACACACACCCACACGCACCCACCCACACAAACTTGCCTGTTGCGCCGCCGTCGCCAGCCGCCTCCTTTTCGCCTGTGCCTCCGCCACCACTGCCGCCACCGCCTCTGCCGCCACCGTCGCCCCCGACCCGTGGTGGCGGCGCCGACCCGCTCCCGCCCGCCTCCCCCGCATGCTGTTGCTGCGGCTGCTGCTGCTGCTGCGGCTGCTGCTGCTGCGGCGGCTGCTGCTGGGCCTGCCCTGGCTGCTGCTGCTGCTGCTGGGCCTGCCCTGACTGCTGCTGCTGCTGCTGTGCCTGCGCTTGCTGCTGCTGCTGCAGCTGCGCCTGCCCTTGCTGCCCTTGCTGCTGCGCCTGCCCTGGCTGCTGCACCTGCCAAGGCTGCTGTGCCTGCGTGTGTGGGGTGGGGTAGGGGGGCATGTGTGTGTGCGTGCGTGTGTGTGTGTTTGCACGCGTGTGTGTGCCCCAAGCCAGCCTGCCCTGGCTGCTGCGCCTGCCAAGGCTGCGGTGCCCGTGTGTGTGGTGGGAGCGTGGGAGCGTGGGAGCGTGTGTATGTGTGTGTGTTTGTGTGTGTGGTTGAGTGTTTGCACGCGTGTGTGTGCCCCAAGCCAGCCTGCCCTGGCTGCTGTGCCTGAC
>VFSX01000104.1:220000-287500 GCA_016618255.1 Chlamydomonas sp. UWO 241
ATGCTAGCCACGTACCTGCATGCGTGTGTGGGGTGTGGGTGTGGGTGTGGGGGTGTGTGTGTATGTGCCTGTGCGGTGTGTGTGTGTGTGTGTGTGTGTGTGAGCGTGCATGTGCGGTCGATGTTACAGGCCAACAGATTCATGTGATGGCGTATTATATTAGACTCGTGTGTGTGTGCGCGTGTGTCTGCGTGTGTCTGCGTGTGCGTGTGTGTGTGTGTGTGTGCGTGTGTGTGTGTGTGCACGCGTAACAACCCTGCTTGCCCACCTGTCACTCACCGGCAGCAGCGCCAGGCTGTCGCCAACGCAGCTAACTAACATTTTTAGGCCATGGGTTTAGGGTTTAGGGTTTAAGGCGGAGTGCCAATCAGTGCCAATCCACCAAAACCGACAATCTGCAGGCGCACCTGTCAATCACAGGCAGCAGCGCCAGGCTGTCCCCAACGTGGCGCTGCCATGCCTTGTCTGGGTCGCGCACGGCTGTGTGTGTGTATGTGTGTGTGTGCGAGTGTGGTCAATTTTACAGTCCGTCGGACGTGTGTGTCTGTGTGTGTGTGTGTGTGTGTGTGTGCATGCATGCGCACCCGTGAGGTTCATCGTCTTGTTGATTTCGAGCAGGTAGTCCATGTACGTGTGCAACTGCTGCAGCTGCGCCTCCGACAGCCCCGCTGACTCGACCGGGTAGTCGCGCGGCGCAGCTCGGGCCGGTTGTGCGGCTGCGGGCTGCTCTGACGGCGACGACGGGCGGAGTGGTGATGGTGATGGCTGCTGGGACAGCTCTGGCTGGCAGCTCGTTCGCACTGCGCGGGCACCCGCCCCCGCGGAGGACGCCTGCAGCCAGTGCGTGTGCGTGTGCGTGTGAGTGGCGACGGTGGTGGCGGTGGCGGCGGTGGTGGTGGTGGCGTTGCACAGATGATGGGCACTTGGACGGGGCGCTTGTGCCGGAGAGCATGCGTGCATGGCGTGTTGCATGTGCGGCCCGCACAAGGCTGGGAGGAGGCATGGTGCTCCCCCGAGCAGTGCATGCGTGCATGCACTGTTTTCATGCATCCAGCACAACACAACGTGCTGGTGCACGCGCACCTGGCCATCGGCGCGGTGCCACGCCAGAAGTCTTTGCGAACGGCACGACGCATCACGCAGCAGGAGCGCGCCGCGCCGATGCACCAGCACTCCTATGGCGTGCATGACTCTAGCGTTCACACGCGCAGGGCGGCGGTCCCTCAGGCGGCGGTTCGAAGGTGTGGCAGGTGTGGACTTCCACACCTAAATCCCCTGCCTAAATCTCACGTCGAAAGCTCTATCTTTGCAGCAATCTTCGCGCGTTCATACGATTTTCTCACGCCGAGACAACCGTTGAGGGGTTTTTACCCTTGTAACGTACAACACATCTTAGCTTCACCTCAGCTTCCCACCCATTCCATCCATGTCTGCGCCACCGTCAGCACCTCCCATGCCGCCGAATGGAGCCCCAATGTACCCCTCCCCTCCCATGCACGATCCTGTGCCACAGTACGAGCCTCCACCAGCAGTAGGCGTCCCCGTTGCTGCAACGCCTCAACATACAGTGTCCCCGCAGCATGGCTACATGCCACCGCAGCCGCACCCTGGCGTCGCCATTAAAGCACCGTGGGCAGCGCCCCAACCGGGCATGCAGATTGTCGCTTACGAGGTAACAGCGCGCATGGAGCCGCGCATGCCTGCAGACGTGCCCAGTGCATTCATGGGCGTGGGCGTGCCCAGTGCATTCCTGGCCGTCTCACTAACAGAGACACTGCCCCCTCTCTCTCTTCCTCTCTCTCTCCGAGGGAGAGTCTGTCTCTCTCTCTGTCGCTCTCTGTCTCTCCGTCTCTCTCTCTCTGTCTCTGTCTCTGTCCGTCTCTCTCTCTCCCTCTCTCTCTCTCTCTGCCTCTCTCTCATAAACACAACACACAATACGCAGGTGTGCGAGAAGAAGACTCAGTGCTGCCAGTGCGACACCCTGAGCGGGGCCGGCGTGCTTTCTGTGGTGGGTGCTGTTTGTGGTGGGGGGGGGCCGAGGCGCCCCAGGCTGCTTGCGATTGCATGTCACGTGTGCACACGCGCACGCCGCCATCGCGCCAGGCTAGCATGGGCCCGTTAAATAGGAGTCGTCCGCTCCTAGTAGTTGTTTTCACCCCGGCTCGGGCTTCTTTGACCCCTCAAACCAGGCGCAATACAAAATGGGTGTTCACACAACAAATTCCGTTGTGCTGCTCTTGACGAGCGCTTTCCAATGCAACCTTTAGTGCCCTAAAACACCAAGAGTGGGGTGGTTTTCTGGGAAATGGGAAATCCGGTCCCGGGCGGTGTACGGCTTGCGGGGGGGTCACCACACAGCACAGCACAACCCCTGAGCTGTAGGTGGTGGCCGTCGTCCTCTTACGAGGCACACGCGTAACTGATTCCACCCCCTCCCACAACCACCCCAGGTCCTGCTCCTGTTCCTCTTCTGGCCGCTCGCGTGGCTGCCGTGCGTGCGTGGTACAGATTCACCACCCTGTAATGCTGGGAAGGTCACGAGTGACTGATTCCACCCTCTCACGCAACCACCCCAGGTCCTGCTCCTGTTTCTCTACTGTCCATTGGCGTGGCTGCCGTGCATGCGTGGTACAGATAAAACCAGCCTGCAATTCTGGGAATGCCACAAGTAGTAGTAACTGATACCCCCCCGCTGCAACTGTCCTGCCACCACCCCAGATCCTGCTCCTGTTCCTCTTCTGGCCCCTCGCGTGGCTGCCGTGCGTGATGGAGGGCTGCCACCAGAAGGTGCAGCGCCCCGTGTACGGCTATCCAGCCGGCGCGCACGTGTAACTCGCCGGCCCGCACGGACTGCACGGCCGCGGCGGTGGCGGTGCACAGCTTACATTAGGGGCAACACACTCTCGGGGCAATGTGGGGCTGAGAGCTGCTTTGTGAGGCGGGCTTACATAGCGGCAGCACCACCCACGCAGAGACCGCCAGCAGTGCCGTGCCGTGGCTCGCCGAGCAGGCCCTAAGCCCTAAACCCTCAACCCTAAAACTAAACCTCCAACCCTAAAAAACCAAAAAACTGAACCCTAAACCCTAAACCCTGAAACCCTAAACCTGAGGGGCTATCGACCGAGGCGGTGTCGCGCCCACCCGCCTACCAGGCCCCCCCCGCCCCCAACCCCCTCCAACCCCGTTTACGGCCGTGGAGGCGCTGGTTTTACAGGAGTTGCACAGGGGAGGAGCTACCAAGGAGGCTTGCAAGAAGAGAGAAAGAATTGTAAATTGTTGTACAGCTGCCGCGTCATGGTGTCCACGTTGTTGGCAGCACTCGGCCTACTTGTATCCCTCCGGCCCGCCCGTTTCCCAGCAGGGGGGTTCTGCCAGCAGACCGGCCTGTCTCGGCCGGTCACACATCAAACATGTTGACGGAGACAGGGAAGACTGCAGGCTCTTAACCTCTGCCCTACCCTCACAAATGCTGCTCTGCCCTACCACATTCCCAACGCCTGAGGCGGCGCCTCAGGCGGCGCATTCGCTTGCGCGGATCAGGCAGCGCCTCAGGCGCTCCGACCGCCTCAGGCGCCGCCTAAGGATCACCCCCAATCGTCTCAGGCGTCATGACCGCCTTCACTTGCACTCCTCAGGAGTTGGAATTGTGGGATTGGGATGTCTTGGAACGAACGTGGCGGTGTGGAAAAAATACCATGTTCTTAGCCATTTCGCCCTGCATTTCGCCATCTCTCCACCGCACAGTCTCCCAAGACGACGGCGTCGATATGTATACGGCAGACGCATTCCATCGGGAGCGCTTTGTTTGACCCTCTCACGGATGAGGAAAAATACGAAAAGTTTAGGGTTCGCAGTTTAGCCGCTTTTGGGCCGCCTTGGAGGGGAGGTTCACTGGGGAGGCCGATTATGATGGATTTTACATGATGGATTCTACAGGTGATAATCCACGTAAAGAGCAGCCACGAGCCCACCAAAGATCAAGCTACAAGTGTGATCTCGTGTAATTTTGTGTGACCCAGGCAGTGATATTGACCTGTGAACCACGGCAACCACGCGTTAGTAGAGCAGAGTGTAAAATCTACAAGCATAAGTAAAGAAACAGCAAAACTAAACATTTTTCGTTCCCACCTGGTTCCCACCTGTCATTGCCAGCCTCCACTCCCCCCACCATCCAATCAATCCCGACTTCGACTTACCCACGCTTGGTCGACTGCCCACGCTCGATCGACTGCCACGCATTGCTGCTGCGCCACTTAGTCTTGGTCGACGCCTTGTCTCCTTGCCGCCTAGGCGGACATCTCGGTCGACCCACGCCACCGCCGCTCGTGCCCACGCGTCTTCGTCGCCAAATCGCGTGCTGATCAAGAAGATGTGAGCATACGGCGTGTTGCTGCCCAGCCCCATCCGCATGGCAGCCCGCGTCCACGCCCAGCAGATCGCATGCACAAGAGCGCCCGCCCACCTGCCTGCCAGCCCATGCCGTGCATGCTGGTCACGGCACACTGATAAATAAGAAGCCACATCCCACGGACCCAGGCGGGCATGGCGTCAGGAGTGTACCATGCAGAGCGCCACCGCCATGCGGCCCCATGCGCCGGATCTTGGCGTGCCATGCATCTTGCACACACATGCGCGCCATGCACCCTATGATGATGAGAGTTTACAATCCACTACCCTATGTGTTGCTCTTGTCTCACCTCTGCATGCCCCCGCCGCTTGTGCACGCACGCAGCCGGGTAGTCGCACACGATGCCTCCGCTCCCCCGCCGCGACCGGACGGACCTGGTGCGCATGCTCGGAGCAGATGCACTGGTGCAGCTGCTGGGTCCTGGCGCTTCAGATGAGGTGCAGCGGGCGGCAGCAGCAACCCTGGGCCGTTTGGCTAACAACGATGAGAGTGCGACCACCATCGCTGCTGCCGGTGCCATCCCTCGTCTGGTGCAAATGCTAGGGCCTCATTCTCCACCTGGCGTGAGGCAGCATGCAGGCAAAACTTTGGGATGCCTCGGTCGGAATTGTGAGAATGCGGCCACCATCGCTTCTTCTGGTGCCATCCCTCAACTGGTGCAGCTGCTGTGGGTGTCACCAGAGGTGACACAAAGTGCAGTGCACGCGCTGGTGTGTCTAGCATCTGAAAGTATTGTGCTGGCGGCCACAATTGCCTCCGCTGGTGCCTTGCCTGCAATGATCGCAGCCGCCGGGGTCGGGCTCGGTGTGGTGGCCTGGTTTTGGACATTTATCCAGTCATGTGTCATGTTTTGATATGAGCCTGCGCTTCCTAGGAGGTCGAGGCTGTGAGCTGCCGTGATGGGCGGTTGGTTGTTTGCCAGGTTCTCGTGTTTTGTATCGCACGATTTCTTCAAGGTTTAGAGATAGATCTCGGGCACTCGGGCACGTGCACGGTAACGAGCTGTAAACACAGTTTGACAGGGCAACCCCCCCTCGAGAGCCCCGCCTCCCCGCCTCCCCACCTCTCCATCACTTGACGGCTACCAGAGCACTGCGGCGTGTCTTGCCGACCGCAACAATGCAAGCGCGCAAAAACACCCTTGCCTGGCAGCTCCGAGTTCCTTTACCTCCCTACTGCCTCTGGCACCGCCCGCCCCCCCCGCAGCCGCCGCCCAACAGGGGGGTACTGCCACTGGGATGAGATCCAACGGTGACCACGAGGGTAAACGGCATGCCCCCTCTCTCCTGCATATGGCGGCTGCATCATTGGTTGGGCTGGTTTGCGGCAGTCGTCAGTCATGCCATCCGCACGAGGGCAGTTTGCAAGGTTGTCAGGCCCCAGTGTACACAGCAGCTGCGGCTAGACTAGGCTAGGCTAGAGAGAACGGCTAGAGAACGGCTCGAGAGAAAAAAAATAGGCCTCACTTGTTTGTTCCACGTATTTGTACACTTGACACAATGACAATGACAACGATGGATCCCAAGCGAGTCTTGTTCATGCTGGTCTACGTGGCACCCGTGAAGAGATCTCAAGTCTGTGAGTGATTGCACGTCCACCCCTGCACCCGCGACCCACACACACAGATAACCTGGCGTTTTGGGAAAACACATTTGGCGAATCTTGTCACACCTCACACACCTCTTGTTTACAGCACACAACTGGTCACAAATCCTGTTCAAAAAATCTCGTGCGATAGAAGGGGCCAAAACATCATCGCAGAGAAATGTAACACGCCGTCCATGCCAACAGATATTATGTCTTGGTACCAGACGTGAGAACACATTTTACAGTCACTAAAGGCAATCGCTTGAGAAGACACCCGAGCCTCAGTTGTGCCAACCGGCGGTCAGGGCGCGGAAGCCATCCGAATCCTTGACGAACCCCGCAATGATTCGGTGCACCTCGTCCGTGAGGTGAACTCCGTCCCACCACATGTAGTTCTTGGGGTTGGGGCACACGCTGATGAGCTGTGTGTGCGTGTGTGTGTGGGTGTTTGTGTGTGAGGTAGTGTGCATGTGCGTGCTGTTTGTGTGTGCCGTGTGTGAGGTCGAGTGTGGGTGCTCAGGGACACCCGGGCCCGTCATCTCGCAAGACCCTCCTCTCCTCTTCTACACCAAATTCACACACAAACCCCCTTGGAATCCCCCCCCCATTGGCATCCATGGCATCCTTGAAAAAAAAAACCTCGTTGTGGGCTCCGTCGAGGCCGCTGGGCGGGGAGCAGCTGTCGGTCACGCAGCAGAAACAGAACAACACCATGCACGCGCTTGTTGTGTCAGTGAGGCCAAACCTGCACGGGGAGGAGCAGGGGGGGGGGGGCGGATGTGTCCTGTTTGGGCGAGAGACCAATTGACAGAGAAGTCGAAATCTGGTGCAATCTTGCCTCTCATCTCGTCTCTATCTCTCCCTACTCCGACTCAGTGAGCCTGAGTGAAACGACTCAAGCAGAAATGTGCATCAGAGATTGTGTGTGTGCATGGGAGAGGGAGAGGGAGAGGGAGAGGGAGAGGAGAGGGGAGGGGAGAGGGAGCATGGGAGAGGAGAGGAGAGGGAAGGGAGAGGAGAGGAGAGAGGGAGAGGGAGAGGAGAGAGGGAGAGGGAGAGGGAGAGGCGAGAGGGAGAGGGGAGAGGGAGAGGAGAGGGAGATGGGAGACAGGGAGAGGGAGAGGAGAGGGAGAGGAGAGGGAGAGGGAGAGGAGAGAGAGGAGAGGGAGAGAAGGGAGAGGGAGAGGGAGAGGAGAGGGAGAGGGAGAGGGAGAGAGGAGAGAGAGAGGAGAGGGAGAGGAGAGGGGAGAGGAGAGGGGAGGGGAGAGAGGGAGGGAGAGGAGAGGGAGAGGGAGAGGTGAGAGGGAGAGGGAGAGGGAGAGGGGAGAGGGAGAGGGAGAGGAGAGGAGAGGGAGAGGGAGAGGAGAGAGGGAGAGAGAGAGAGAGAGAGAGGAGGGAGAGAGAGAGAGCGAGAGAGAGAGAGAGAGAGAGAGAGAGAGAGAGAGAGAGAGAGAGAGAGAGAGAGAGAGAGAGAGGGAGAGAGCTACATATTTTACATAACGTTTTGGTTAGGATTCAGTGGCAAGCTGCATATGGCATGGCCCAGTGGAATTTCAGTGCATGGGTGGGGCACGCCCATCCAGTTTCAGCTAGCCGGTTTCTGCCAGGTGTCGGGCCTTGCGCCAACACCCGACTTGTTATACATCTCGAGTGGTGCGACATGGTAGCTAGCCTTGTTAGCTAACTAAGGCAGCTCCCTAGGGGTGCGCCCACGCTCTGTACAGAGTTGGGTTTCCCTACCACGAACAGCCAGCCATCTCATCAAGGTGCTCGGGTAATACGCGCCGAGCACGGTCTTCTTCGCCTTAAGAGGTGTCCCTGACTGTAACATCCATCATCATCCCACGCCCCGGGGGGGTTGGGGGTGTACTGACTACTGTAAGCTATCCACTGTTGACTGCAACCAGTGAAATGTAAGCTGTTTAACAAACCCGTAGGAAACCTGTTAACCTGTGAATCAGTGTGCAGCGCCCCTGGGCGATGCCATCGTTGAGGGCGTTGAACGCGTGTGAGAGTGCGTCGACCTGTAGGGTGGTGGGTGCAGGGTTCAGGGTTTAGGGGTTGAGCGTTTAGGGTGTAGGGTCATGGGATTTGGGGCTCAGTTATGCGGATTTTAGGGAACAGGGAGTAGAAGCGCAGCCGACATTGGGGGCATTGACTAGATAGTGTGGTGGACTCTGGGGTTATAATGGGGTTGTGGGGTGGAGTGGGTGGGGTGGGTGGGTGCATCATCATCAAAAGCATAACTCGTCGGGGAGAATGTGTGTGTTTGTGTGTGTGTTACGAGGTTGGCATGGTTGGTTGATTCAGAGTTGGGGGGGGGGGGGACATTGAAACACGCTTTTTTCTTTGTCTGGACACGGCTGGTTGGGACACTGCCGTGGGTAGGGTGCCTCAGCAGAACCCCTCGTTTTACGGGTTTCACATGTACGCGACTGGAGGACCCCGGCGCGTGAGTCGAGGCCTAGACTACACGTCTAGGGGGCAGGGATGGGTAATAATGTTTAATTTTGCTTTGACCGCGTTGACCGTTGACCTCCTGTTGACCGTTTGTCCTCATGCATAGGCCATTTGACAGCTGTTGAAGTGCTCTGTCTGGCGGGCTTGTCGGACTAACAATCCACTGAAAGGGTTGAGCTGTGTTCAAGGTCGAAGTACAGCCGGAATACAGCCAAATGGCTGTGTGGAGCCGAAAAGGAAATCACTGGGGGGGAGGGGCTGTGTGTGCATGCGTGCTTGTGTGATTGTGCATGTGTGTGTGCGTGTCTGCGTGTGCGTGCGTGCGTGTGTGCATGTGTGTGTGTGTGCGTGTGTGCGTGTGTGGTGTGTAAGGGGGAAGGGGCCTTGTATTGTCGATACAGACGCGAAAGGACCACCGCGGTTGCGTTGCCAACTGGTTGGGAAGCAGTGTTGGGTCACTCTGGTAACGGACCTAAATCCCAGGGGCAATCCTGGGATTTCAGCTCGGACTATCCCGGGATAGCAGCTGGGACTGTACATGTGCATGTACATGTGTGTGTAACTTGTATGATCTGCGGTGGGATCTGTTACGATGTCTCTCTCTCTGGTGCGAAGTGGGGATTGGGGCGCCTGAAAGGTCCGATGCGCCTGAAAGGATTGGGGCGCCTGAAAGGATTGGGGCAAGGTGAGGATTGGGGCGCCTGAAAGGTAATCTTTGCTGGGGCAAGGTGGGGATGGGGGCCCCTAAAAGGATTGGGGCGCCTGTAAGGTAGCCTTTGCTGGAAAGCTGATGTGCCTGTGCCTGTGCCTGTGCCTGTGCCTGTGCCTGTGCCTGTGCCTGTGCCTGTGCCTGTGCCTGTGCCTGTGCCTGTGCCTGTGCCTGTGCCTGTGCCTGCCTGTGCCTGTGCCTGTGCCTGTGCCTGTGCCTGTGCCTGTGCCTGTGCCTGTGCCTGTGCCTGTGCCTGTGCCTGTGCCTGCCTGTGCCTGTGCCTGTGCCTGTGCCTGTGCCTGTGCCTGTGCCTGTGCCTGTGCCTGTGCCTGTGCCTGTGCCTGTGCCTGTGCCTGTGCCTGTGCCTGTGCCTGTGCCTGTGCCTGTGCCTGTGCCTGTGCCTCCTGTGCCTGTGCCTGTGCCTGTGCCTGTGCCTGTGCCTGTGCCTGTGCCTGTGCCTGTGCCTGTGCCTGTGCCTGTGCCTGTGCCTGTGCCTGTGCCTGTGCCTGTGCCTGTGCCTGTGCCTGTGCCTGTGTGCCTGTGCCTGTGCCTGTGCCTGTGCCTGTGCCTGTGCCTGTGCCTGTGCCTGTGCCTGTGCCTGTGCCTGTGCCTGTGCCTGTGCCTGTGCTGTGCCTGTGCCTGTGCCTGTGCCTGTGCCTGTGCCTGTGCCTGTGCCTGTGCCTGTGCCTGTGCCTGTGCCTGTGCCTGTGTGCCTGTGCCTGTGCCTGTGCCTGTGCCTGTGCCTGTGCCTGTGCCTGTGCCTGTGCCTGTGCCTGTGCCTGTGCCTGTGCTTGTTGCCTGTGCCTGTGCCTGTGCCTGTGCCTGTGCCTGTGCCTGTGCCTGTGCCTGTGCCTGTGCCTGTGCCTGTGCCTGTGCCTGTGCCTGTGCCTGTGCCTGTGCCTGTGCCTGTGCCTGTGCCTGTGCCTGTGCCTGTGCCTGTGCCTGTGCCTGTGCCTGTGCCTGTGCCTGTGCCTGTGCCTGTGCCTGTGCCTGTGCCTGTGCCTGTGCCTGTGCCTGTGCCTGTGTGCCTGTGCCTGTGCCTGTGCCTGTGCCTGTGCCTGTGCCTGTGCCTGTGCCTGTGCTGTGCCTGTGCCTGTGCCTGTGCCTGTGCCTGTGCCTGTGCCTGTGCCTGTGCCTGTGCCTGTGCCTGTGCCTGTGCCTGTGCCTGTGCCTGTGCCTGTGCCTGCCTGTGCCTGTGCCTGTGCCTGTGCCTGTGCCTGTGCCTGTGCCTGTGCCTGTGCCTGTGCCTGTGCCTGCCTGTGCCTGTGCCTGTGCCTGTGCCTGTGCCTGTGCCTGTGCCTGTGCCTGTGCCTGTGCCTGTGCCTGTGCCTGTGCCTGTGCCTGTGCCTGTGCCTGTGCCTGTGACTGTGCCTGTGACTGACCGTTACTGGGGCGCTTGTGCAACAGTTGGGACAGGCAGAGTAGGCCAGACAGGCTGCTGCTGCTGCCAAGCCCTGCTGCCGCTGCTGCCACCCCCTGCTGCTGCTGCCGCTGCCGTTGCACATGCTGTCCATTCTGCTGCTACTGCGCCTGTTACTGCCACTGCTACTGCACCTGCAATCCACAGCACCTCCAGCACGTCCACCAATTTTTTCAGCCTTTACAGGTTTTACATGTACGTTCCCGGAAGACCCTGGGGCATGAGTTAAGGCCTAGCGGCCCCCTCAGACCACACATCTAGGGGGGCTCTTCTAGGACAGCCCACAAGGCCATGCAGCGCGCCAGCCTACCAGAGCGCCATTGTTCTCACCTGGTCGAGCAGCCACGGGTCGTAACGCTGGCCTTAACTCTGGTCGACGAAGCCGAGGTCGAGGACCGTGGCGCCCTGCTGTGCGAAGGACGTGACCTGCGTGCAAACGGGGGGCGCGGGGCTGCTGGTTGGGCATCGGTTAGAGGTTGGAGATTGGAGGTTGGAGGCTGGAGGCTGGAGGCTGGAGGTCGGAGGTTGGAGGTTGGAGGTTGGAGGTTGGAGGTTGGAGGCTGGAGGCTGCACCGCGGCATGCAGATCAGACTGAGGGAGCCGCGGCCGAGAACGGTGGCGCATCCCTTTGCGTGCGCCTGAGGGGGGGGGGAGGGGGAGAGGGCAGGGAGAGGGAGGGGGAGGGAGCAGACTGGTTGGACATCTGTTGGAAGCACGGAAGCATTGTCGCGCGCAAATCTGCTGAGCAGCAGCCCCTCCAGCGGGTAGCGGCCTGGAGTCGAGCGGGCGGGCGCGCGTCCTACCCTCCCCACAGTGCGGGCTTGCCCGCTTTACCTCGGCGTTGTCTAGCAGCCTGTCCAGGTGCTGCGGGATCACGTCGCCGTTGGTGGCGCGGTTGCCGACGTAGCCCAGGCGCGCCAGCGGGAGGCGCAGGTCCTCAGGGATGCCCAGGCTGGCCTGCAGCTCCCAGAAACCGTAGGGGCCAACGGTATCGGTGATGGAGTCGCCTAACATGAACACAGAGTCCGCGTCGCCCTTGTGGCCCTGCTTTGTGGCCGCCACCGAGAGCGCCAGCAGCAGCAGCATGAGCAGAGAGCGCGTCATGAACGTCATGTTGTCCCAATCGTAGTACGAAGTGGGCATTGGGGCGCAGTATTTAGTTCGTGTGGTGTGCATAGGACGCCCCGAATCCCAACTGCGCCGACGAACGCGGACGACAAGTTCACACATTCTTCACACATTTTTTGCTCAGCTGCTAAACATCGCACGATGCCTGTGAGGTGCGGCCCAACCACCTCCCTCCCGTATGACAGCGGCGTCCGTCGGCCCACCTTACCACACGCCATGGTACGTGCCCAAGTGGGCTGGCTCCGCTGGCCCTAGGATTCCCCTAATCCACGCCGGGAGTGCCTGCTCTGGAGCGCAGCAGGTTGAAAAACGACAACCCCACTGCAGCGCATCACCACAGGGACAGCTGGATGAGGCCACCCGAGACCGCGGCAACAGCGCCAGCCTTCACTCGCCGACAATTACGGTCGACCAGCCGTCGCGTTGACTGGCACTCACAGACGATCGAGTTACGGTAGTAACGGGGGGTTACTGGAGGTTACTGGGAAGGGGGGGCCTGAGTTCCGGGTTGCGGGAATGGGGGTGTGGAGTTACGGGCCCCACTCTGAGAATTCCCGTGATTCGCGACCACAGTTTCGCCCCAAATTTCCCGGTTTGCCCCCGCAGCGGAGGCTGCGGGGGCTGCGGGGACGCTAAGGAAATCACTGGTAGGTGCCACTGGGTGGGCGTCGTGCAGCCTGCCCCCTGTGCCTGCAAACGCGCGCGTAGGTGTGGGTGGTGTGTTTTGATCCCCAGGCTCTTCTCCAGGCACCACTTGCAGACATGCCAACAACATGCACACAAGCTCGTGTGCGCAGCCGCTCGCACGCTCGTTCACACACGCTCGCACATGCAGGAACTCACGCTCGTGGGAAGAAATTCTCATGGGCATATGCATACCCCATAGCATACCCCATATGCATACCCCATATGCATACCCCACACACACATGCACACAAACGCGCTTGAACACGCTCCTGCTCACGCTCCTGTGCACACGCAGCCACTCTCGGCGTCCATCGGTAGCGGTGGTGGCTGCGACCAGGTTCGCTTCACCCCCCAGTTCACCCTAGAATCCTCTCCCACTCGCACGCACGTACGCACACGCTCGTGCTCACACGCTCATGCACACACGCTCATCTCACACTCATGCATACACGCTTGTGTGCACACTCAAACAGAGTGTAAAATCTACCAGCATTAGCAGAGCCTGGCTGCCTCTTCAGTCGTTGAGGCACGCACGGGGAAACTGAACTGTGCCGTTCCCACCTCAGGAACTGCATGGCTTCGCCTGCACTATTTCAATTCCGACATCGAATTACCCACGCTCGATCGCCTGCCCAACCAGCACTGCTGCTGTGCCAGTACAAAAGAGATGCGCATACATCAACAGTCTTTGCCGTATCTGCTGGTGTATCAGTATCTCCTCCTGTTTGGCGCCGGTAGCGGCTTCTGCGCCACTGGCGGCTCGCGGCGAGGCTTTTTCGGGGGGGACGACCCGTGTTCCACACGCATGCCACATCAACGCTTTCTTTCCTTTCCTGCTTTGTTCATGCGGTGGTTGTAGCAGGTGCAGGTGCGGGGGCGGAAGGATGATGTGTCCGCGTATCTGCGAGGCGCCGCAGGAATTGGTTGCTTATCCATGCACCCATGCACCCATACGCACAGGACATAGGACACAGGAGGCGCGCTGATGGAGCAGTCGTCTGCCGCCGCAGCGACCATGCTGAAGCACGTGGACGACGGTGGGAGGAGCGCCCTCATGTACGCTGCTGTGAAAGGTGATGTGGCCTTGGCACATGCGGTGCTGGAGCAGCCGTCTGCCGACGCAGCGGCCATGCTGATGCAAGTGGACAACCGTGGGATGACCGCCCTCATGCTCGCCGCTCAGAACAGCCATGTGGGCGTGGCACTCGCGCTGCTCGACCACCCGTTTGCCAAAGCAGCGGCCATGCAGATGCAAGAGGACAGCGAGTACAGCGTGGAAGGCGAGGGGATTACCGCCTTCATGTACGCTGCTTGTTACGGCGATGTGGCCATGGCACGCGCGCTGCTCGACCACCCGTCTGCCAACGCAAGGGCCATGCTGATGCAAGTGGACAGCAGTGGGATTAACGCCCTCATGTTCGCTGCTATTCACGACAATGAGGCCGTGGCACGCGCGCTGCTCGACCACTCGTCTGCCGACGCAGCAGCCATGCTGATGCAAGAGGACGGCTTTGGGATGACCGCCTTCATGCTCGCTGCTCAGCACTGCCGTGTGGCCGTACTACGCGCGCTGCTTGAGCACCCGTTTGCCGACGCAGCAGCCATGCTGATGATGGAAGCGGACGACGGTGGGCAAACCGCCCTCATGCACGCCGCTGACAACGGCTATGGGGCTGCTCTTCACGACCAGTTGGCCGTGGCACGCGCGCTGCTCGACCACCCGTCTGCCAACGCAAGGGCCATGCTGATGCAAGTGGACAACCGTGGGAGGACCGCCCTCATGCTCGCCGCTCAGAACGACAAAGATGCCGTGGCACGCGCGCTGCTGGAGCACCCGTTTGCCGATGCAGCAGCCATGCTGATGCAAAAGGACAACAATGGGAGGACCGCCCTCATGCTCGCTGCTAAGCACGGCTATGTGGCCGTAGCACGCGTGCTGCTTGAGCACCCGTCTGCCGACGCAGCAGCCATGCTGCAAGCGAACGCGAACGCAAACAACCGTGGGATGACCGCCCTCAAGTTCGCTGCTCAAAACGGCCATGCTCCGGTCCTGCTGTTCCTGCTTCGCCGCTACGACGAGGTGTCACCATCCTCGGGGGACGGGGGGATTGACACCGCTACCGCTGTATTGAGGAAGATGTGCACCGGCCCGCAGTCATTGGAGCTGTTTGCGGTCAACGCCGGGCCGGGCGATGCCGTCCGCGACGAGTGCATCTACCGCCTGCTGGAGCGCGGTGCATCCGTCTTCGTCGTCCCCCCCGCATGCCAACCCGTCGTGTCGCGCGTCATCCGCGAGCTCGCGTTCGTGGCGAGCGTGCCGCGGCTGATCAACGAGGCCGTCGTCGGCATGGCGGCCTCACGGCAGCCGAAGGGGCGCTAGGGGGACCCCATCGTAAGGTCCAGTTGCGTAGTTACAACTACTACTTTTATTTTACACCGAGCGACTGAGTGATGTTACAAAAGAGATGCGGTGGAGAGCGGATCAATCACGTGACATGACATGGCGATGGTCGCGCCGTCGTCGGCAAGAATGTCCAACGTGATGATGATGCCCGTGTCTCTGCCGTTTCTCGGCAGGAACGGCAGCGTCAGGATGTCGCTCGGATCCACGACGTCAAGGTTGAAGCCTCCGTCGTTCATCGGGTGAAGCCCGGCGTAGCCAGGGTAGCGCTCCGTGTCCATGCGCGGGAAGTGCACCACCGCGGCCGCGTTCATCACCACGCGCCCGCCGGCGACGATGTCGTGTGACCTGAACTTGTCGGTCGCGTCGATGTCGAGGCCCGCGTCGCGCAGCAACCAGATCGACGGCTCCGGTTGCAGGTTGTACTGCACGTGACGGGCGTGCACGACGTTTCTGAACGCAACGACGTACTCGGTGTATTGCGCCGGGGTGGTCTGATACGATGTCGCGGTACCCCGCAACACCCGCGCCCCCACCGCGAGGCCGCTCCGCGAGATCGTGTACATCGACTGGCACCGCAACACCATCTCTCCCCACAACAGTTATGTTGTGACCTTCCCCCTTCATGTGTAGTTGTCCTTATACGACTTGTTAAAGGTTAAAGCTGCTCCCTGCCGCCACCCCCGGCGGTTGGAGACCGTCTAGCACCATCGGGAGGTAAGCCGCACCGGCGGTGCTCATCGACTCTGCAGACGTGAGCACGGCGCCGCTGCAGGACGACGACGAGTCCGCCGCCGGCTCCGGCATGCCCGTGCCGTACCCGAGCTGGCTGCCCACCGGGGGGAACGCGCTGCTGCTGGTCTCTGATGCGCACCCTCCCCAGCCGCCGCGCATCCCCTTGCGCGACACCTTCTTGGGCTTGCGCGACGACACCTTCTTGGGCTTGCGCGACGACACGTTCTTGGGCTTGCGCGACGACACCTTCTTTGGCCTGGGCGACGACACCTTTTTGGGCGCCACCACCTTCTTGGGCGGCGGCGGCTTTTTGCTTGCGGTGGTCACTGCGGCCTTTGTGGCGGCCGCCGTCGCCTTCGTCGTTGCGGCCTTTTTGCGCCTTGGTGCCTTGGTCGGCTTTATCGCGGTCGTCGTGTTTTTGCTTGGGCTGGTCTTGGTCTTGGTCTTGGTCTTTGGCTGTGTTTTTGGCGCGCTGGGAGTATTCCCCATTTTTATTACACCGCACATAATGTTTGTTGGCGGTTGCGGCCAATCCATCGCTTGATTTTAGTTTCTGAAAAGTAAAGTAGAACATATGGCGAGCGAGGACATCGAATACATCGACCACGCGCTCACGGCCCTCGACGCACGGGAGAAGGACGACCCGTACGCCCTGACGCGCCACCACATCGACTCCTACGACGACTTCATCACGCGGGGCGTCTACGACATGCTCACGACCATGGACCGCATCTCGCTGATCAAGTCCGAGGGGGGCGCGCCGGTGACGATCGACGTGTTCTTTGGACGCAGGCGCAAAGGCATCGACGTCAAGCTGCCAGACGTGACGGCGGCCGAAGCGAGGCTGCGCGACCTGTCGTACATGCTCACCCTGTCGGTAGACGTCGAGGTTGACGTGCGGATCGGGTCGGGGCCCACGAACACGTTCCGCTTCCCCAACCAGGATGTCGTGCTTGGCAAGATCCCGCTGATGCTCCACAGCAAAATGTGCCCGCTGCACGGCCTCGACGCGGCGACACTGAGCAGCATGGGCGAGTGTCCATACGACCGGGGCGGCTACTTTGTCGTCGACGGCCGCGAAAAGGTATTGGTGTCACGCGAGGAAATCGTGGATAACCGGCTGTATGTCAAGACGGACGACGCACCCGCGTCAAAGGTGTCGCACCTCGCGTACATCAGGACCATGACAGAGACGAGCGCGTTCCCCCGCACGCTCACGTTTTACGTCAACCGCGCCAAGAAGACCGTGAGCGTCATCGTGACCAGGCTCGGCATGGTCCGCTCGATGAACGACGACCCCATGGCGGATGCGGTGTCCTCGGCGGCGTCCGGCGGCGGGATCCCGCTGTTTGTGCTCTTCCGCGCGCTCGGCGTCGACAGCGACCGGGACATCCTGAAACTCATCTCAACGGACCCCAAAGTCATCGACTTCCTGCTGCCGTCAATCGTCGAGGCGGGCGCCATCGCGACCAACCAACGCGAGGCCGTCGCGTACATCCAGCAGCTGGTTCCGGCAAGGGACACGCTCAAGACCATCTTCACGCAGCACCTCCTCCCATCGGCGGGCGCAGACTTCGGCGTCAAGGCGCTCTTCTTGGGGCGCATCGCAAACCAGCTCGTGACGTCGGTGCAGGGCACACGCGACATGCTCGTACGCGACGACTACGCCAACAAGCGCATCATCGTGTCCGGGGCGCAGCTGGGAGAGCTGTTCAGGGACATCATGGTCCGCGTGCGCTTCTCGATGGAGCGGCGACTGGACGTCGAGTGGGACAGCGGCACATGGCGCACGCACAACGACCCGTCGCGCTTCATCACCGCGCGCAACTTCAAGTCCATCTTCGAGACGCACTACCTCAGCGAGCGCGTGCGCAGGTCGCTCAAGGGGGACTGGGGCGCAGACGAGAACAACGAGACGTCTGACGCAGGCGATGGCGAGAGCTCGCTGGTGCAGGAACTCTCGCGCGTGACGTACATGTCGTACCTCGCGCACGTCCGGCGCGTGAACAACCGCCTGCCAGACTCGGTGAAGATGGCAGAGCCGCACAAGCTGCGCGCATCGCACTGGGGGGCGGTGTGTCCCGTCGACTCTCCCGACGGACCAAACGTCGGGATCGTGTGCCACCTCGCGACCACGGCGATGATCACCGTGGGGAGCTCGGGCGCAAAGAAACGCGCCTTGGCCATCATCGCACAACACCCAGACACCCTGCGGGCGAGGGCGAGGGCGAGCCTGTCGGGCGGCGCGGCCGACACCGACGACGACGACGCCGACGGCGCAGGCACCGACACCGACGGCGCGACGGAGGAGGAGGCCGGCACCGACGGCGCGACAGAGGAGGCGGCCGCGACGGAGGAGGAGGCCGCCGACGCCGCAGGCACCGCCGACGGCGCCGACGCCGACGCCGACGCTGACGTGGGCATGGGCGCCGACGCCGACTGGCGCCTGGCACGCGTCGTCGAGTCCTTGGGCGTCGACCGGGTCACGGCGACCGACGTGACGCGCGTGCTGGTGGACGACATCTGGATCGCCGTGACGCGCAACCCGCGCGCGCTGCGGCGCGCCCTGCGGCTGGCGCGCGCGTCCGGGTCGGCGCGCGCGTCCGCCGACACGTCGATCGTGTGGAACGTCGTCGACAGCGAGCTGCTCGTCCTGACGGGGCGCGGTCGCGTGGTGCGGCCGCTGGCAAAGGTGGAGAAGGTCGACGGCACCCGCCGTGCCGATGGCGGGTACCGCGGATCCGCGGGCAGCGACGACGACTCCGACGCGTGGCTCCCGAGCCCGGCGCCGCTACCGCTGTCGGCCGTCGTGCGCCGGGCCTCGGCGAGTGGAGCGGAGGCGCTGAGATGGTTGGAGGACGTGGTCGGGTCTGGCGCGGTCGAGTTCCTGGACGTGGAGGAGATCCGTTCGTCGGTGTTGGTCGCGATGAAGCCCAGCGACATCACCCGCTTCGGACAGACGCGCCGCTACACCCACTGCGAGCTCCACCCCGCGGCTGCCATGCTGTCGGTGCCCGCGAGCACCATCCCGCTGATGGAGCACAACGCGGCGCCGCGTAACGCGTTTGCGATGGCGCAGATGAAGCAGGCCATCGGGGTGTACTCCACCGCGTACAGATCGCGCATGGACACGGTCGCGTACGTGCTCAACTCGCCGCAGCTCCCGCTCGTCACGACGCGCTTCGTGCAGGGGCTGTGGCAGGGGCAGCACGGGCACGGCGAGAACCTGGTCGTGGCGGTGTGTTGCTACGGCGGGTACAACGTCGAGGACGCCCTCATCCTCAACCGCGCGTCCGTCGACCGCGGCCGGCTCGGCATCACCGTCTACCACACGTTCCGGCACGAGGAGACCGAGACCGAGAGCCACACCACGGCGTTCGGGGAGATGCCCAAACTGGACGCCCACGTCGAGCCAGGCGAGGTGCTGTTCAACCGCGTCCGCACCAACCACGCCGCGACGGCCGCATCCGTGGCGGCCCACGGGGCGGTCACGACGGGCCGGTGCCGGTGCCGGTGCCGGTGCCGACGAGGATGGCGACATGCCGGTGCGCGCGACGCGCAAGACCGCGGGCACGGTCGACCGCGTGTACGTGTACCCGAGCGCGTTCTCGCGCGGGATGGTGTCGTCGTCCTCGTCGGGCGGCGCGGCGCGCGCCATGAAGCTGCGCATGCGCCACACGCGCGCGCCGGACATGGGGGACAAGCTCGCGACGCGGTACAGCCAAAAGGGCGTCGTGGGGATGATCCTCCCGGAGGAGGACATGCCGGTGCTCCAGTCGGGCATCGTTCCCGACATTCTCTTCAACCCGCACAGCATCCCGTCGCGAAACACGCCCGCCCACATGCTAGAGCTGCTGCTCGGCAAGGCCGGCGCCGCGGCGGGGAAGCAGTACGACTGCACCACGTTCTCGTCGTCGCTGTTCGGCGCCGACCCCGCCGCAGACGCGGGCGACGTGCTCGCGGCGCACGGCCTGCACGCGTCGGGGACCGAGCTCATCTACAGCGGCCGAACCGGGCACCAGATCCACGCGGCCGTGTACGTCGGCCTCAACTACTACGGCCGCCTCAAGCACATGGTTGCCGACAAGTGGCAGACGCGGTCCGGCAAGGGACCCATCAGCGCGGTCACGCGCCAGCCCACCAAACAGGCCGACGGATCGGGCGGGCTGCGCATCGGGGAGATGGAGCGCGACGCGCTGTACGCGCACGGCATGGCGGCGTTCGCGAGCGAGTCGTTCATGCAGCGGAGCGACGGGAAGCGCGACGCCCCGCCGACCCGGGTCGGCGCGGCCAGCGGCGCAGGCGTCGACCGCGCCCCCCTCGTCGGAAGTATCGACGGCGGCCCGCCGC
Organism: Chlamydomonas sp. UWO 241; assembly: GCA_016618255.1. NCBI lineage: Eukaryota > Viridiplantae > Chlorophyta > Chlorophyceae > Chlamydomonadales > Chlamydomonadaceae > Chlamydomonas > Chlamydomonas priscui. The sequence continues at coordinate 239,886 of VFSX01000104.1, forward strand.
GCGAGGGATCGGTGCGCGTGCCCGCCGCGTTCGGCGTCCTGGTGCACGAGCTCAACGCCATGAGTATAGACCTCCGGATGGAGCCGGTCATGCCGGGGCTTGCGGGGGGCGACGGCGAGAGCGACAGCGAGGGAGACAGCGACGGCGAAGGCGAGGGCGATGGACAGGGCGAGGGCGATGGACAGGGCGAGGGCGATGGACAGGGCGAGGTCGAGGGCGACAATGGCGACAAGGGCGACAAGGCGAACAAGGGCGACAAGGGCAAGGGCGACAAGGGCAAGGGGCGCGCCAATCGCGCCAAGGCCGAAGCCGAAGCCGACGCCGAGGCCGTCAAGGATGAGGACGGTGCTGACGACGGCGATGGCATGCTCGGTGATGAGGACGGGGACGGTGCTGACGTCGGCGATGGAGACGGGGAGCGTGGCCAGTAAACTGCTAAAAACACTAGATCTCACGCACTGTCACACGTCAAGTCAATGACGATCCGGATCGGACCCTGCTTTCGACGCTGCTTGGCGCCTCTCCGGAAGCATGTCGACAACAGCATCTCGAGCGCTGCTGCCTCTGCTGCCTCTGCTGCCTTTGCTGACTCGGGTGTTTCCTTCGCCGCCAGCGCTGCTGCTTCTGCTGCTTCCGCTGCTGCTTCTGCTTCCAGTGCGATGTAGAACCTGTCACGCATGACCCGCTCCATGTCGATGCTCTCCTGTCTTGCCGCTGGGTTTCTTCTTGGGCCTCATCAATTTTTTTGTTCGACAAATGCACTGAATCCCCGATCCCCGATGAAGAAGGCCAAGTGCGTCCACGTCGACGTCGTCGTAATCGGCGGCGGGATTTCGGGACTGTATGCAGCCTACCGGATGATGACGCTCCGTCCCGAAAAGACATTTGTTGTGTTGGAAAGAGACGCCGCCCTCGGTGGGAGGATGGGTCGGGTCAGGTTCTCCGGCGTCACCGTCAACACCGGGGCCGGCGTTGGCCGCAAACACAAGGACGGTAATCTGACGAACCTTTTGGGCGAGCTGGGCGTGGGGTACACGGAGTTCTTGGCGGGTGTGACGTATTCGGGCGCGGGCTTAGAAAACGTGGCTGCGCGTGTCGACGCCACCATCCTCCTGCTGAGGCGGAACTACGTCAAAGACAGACACGGTGGGATGACGTTCAAGAGGTACGCCGTCGGGACGCTTGGCCGCGACGCGTACATGCGTTTCGTGGAACGCATGGGATTCAGCGACTTCGAGGCCGAGTCGGCACACGACGTGCTTGAGTACTACGGCCTGGAGGACAACACGGGCGGCTGGGTGGGCATGTCGATCGACTGGGCGCTGGTCGTCGCGCGACTCGCGGACAAGGTGGGACGGCGCCGCATCCGCACAAGCGCGGAGGTTGTGCGGGTGGACCTCGACACGGACCACGGCAACGTCCACGTCCACGTCCTCGGGGATTCCGTCACGTACGCTTCGAAACAGGTCGTCGTCGCAAGCACGGTGGACACCGTCCGTCGCCTGCTCCCACAGTACGCCATCTTCAGAGACATCCGCGGCCAATCCTTCATGCGCGTGTACGCCAAGTTCGGCGCACCCATCCCGGGGGTGGACACCGCGACCACGACGGTGGTGCCGGGTCCGCTCAAGAAGATTGCAACCGTGGACGTCGGGGCGGGGGTCTACCTGGTCGCGTACACCGACAACGCCGACGCCGACTCGTTGCAAGCCCACTCGCGCAACAACGCGACGAACCGGGCGTACTTCAGCAAACTCGTCGCCGAGTCGCTTGGATTGCGCGCCGACGTGGACTTGAAGCTGGAGGCGATCAAGGCATTTTATTGGAAGATCGGAACGCACTACTACGCGCCGCTCGCGAAACGGTTCAAAACCCGGCAGGCGTTCATCCGCCAGGCGCAGCGCCCTCACCCAAACGTGCGAGTGGTGGGAGAAATGGTCGCGCTCCACCAGGGCTGGACCCGGGGCGCCCTGGAATCGGTGGACAGCATCGCCAGGGACTGGAATTGTAATCGACCACACAGCTGAATGTAGACATACTTGAGAATCCACGAGAGTTCTGAAATATGTGGTTGAGTTTTTATAGAAAGTCGAATGTTGGACTGAATGTGAAAACCGACATACTTGAAAATCCACGAGAGCTCTGAAATCTGTGGAATCCTGGAATCCTGGAAATCTGAAGTTGGCTGAGTTTTATAGAAAGTCGAATGTTGGACTGAATGTGAAAACCGACATACTTGAGAATCCACGAGAGCTCTGAGGCCGACCCATCCTTTGCACAACAACCTCGGGCGCCCAGGAGCTCCAGCCACGCGGGGTCGATCGGGGTCGGCATGGTGATGTGGGTGATGTGGGTGATGTGGGTGATGTGGGTGATGTGGGTGATGTGGGTGATGTGGGTGATGTGGGTGGCGTGCCCAGCAAGCCCGGCAAAACAACGGTGCCGTCCGTCACCTACGTCAGCCTTACTGGCGACTCCTGCGACCTCTTCGCGGACACCGACGGGCATCGCTTTCTCGTGCTGCAGTGCCACAACCACGTGCGGGTGATTCAGGCGTGCAAAGGTGCGTATGGGTAGACTGTGGGCTGTTGGACATTGTACATGTGTAGCCGTTCGGCTGAGCACGGCAGAGGTTGTGTCAGGTGTTGCGTAGGACCCCTGTACAACACGACCCTTTGGTTTGTGCTTATTGGGAATCGGTACACGCGATCCTCGCACTGGTGGTCGATCACGATGGCCTCCAACGGCACGGGGATTATACATTTACACAAGAAGCACTGGATGCAGTGGTGGTACCCCTTAGGCATAGATTGCGTTGCATGTTGCACATTGTCCGGGTGCAATACATCATGCCACCCTCCTCTCACCGGCATGATAAGGCTGCGCATCAAATCCGCACGCGCGACGGCATGTCTGCATTTTCGGCTTGCCATGGCATAATGTCCCAATGACATCGCATCTGTTAGGCGCCCCAATATGTTGCTGATAACGTCGTTGGGTAGATCCTCCATATGCCATCCTAACACTGGCCGTACATCTGTTTGTTGCCATTCCTGACGCAGACGAATGCACGGCTGCCACCTTTGTCATCCTGGAATCCTGGAAATCTGAAGTTGGCTGAGTTTTATAGAAAGTCGAATGTTGGACTGAATGTGAAAACCGACATACTTGAGAATCCACGAGAGCTCTGAAATCTGTGGAATCCTGGAATCCTGGAATCATGGAAATCTGAAGTTGGCTGAGTTTTTATAGAAAGTCGAATGTTGGACTGAATGTGAAAACCGACATACTTGAGAATCCACGAGAGCTCTGAAATCTGTGGAATCCTAGAAATCTGAAGTTGGCTGAGTTTTATAGAAAGTCGAATCTTGGACTGAATGTGAAAACCGACAAACTTGAAAATCCACGAGAGCTCTGAAATCTGTGGAATCCTGGAATCCTGTAAATCTGAAGTTGGATGAGTTTTATAGAAAGTCGAATGTTGGACTGAATGTGAAAAACGACATACTTGAGAATCCACGAGAGCTCTGAAATATGTGGAATTCTGGAAATCTGAAGTTGGATGAGTTTTTATAGAAAGTCGAATGTTGGACTGAATGTGAAAAACGACATACTTGAGAATCCACGAGAGCTCTGAAATCTGTGGAATCCTGGAAATCTGAAGTTGGCTGAGTTTTATAGAAAGTCGAATGTTGGACTGAATGTGAAAACCGACAAACTTCAGAATCCACGAGAGCTCTGAAATCTGTGGAATCCTGGAATCCTGGAAATCTGAAGTTGGCTGAGTTTTATAGAAAGTCGAATGTTGGACTGAATGTGAAAACCGACAAACTTGAGAATCCACGAGAGCTCTGAAATCTGTGGAATTCTGGAAATCTGAAGTTGGATGAGTTTTATAGAAAGTCGAATGTTGGACTGAATGTGAAAAACGACATACTTGAGAATCCACGAGAGCTCTGAAATCTGTGGAATCCTGGAAATCTGAAGTTGGCTGAGTTTTATAGAAAGTCGAATGTTGGACTGAATGTGAAAACCGACAAACTTGAGAATCCACGAGAGCTCTGAAATCTGTGGAATCCTGGAAATCTGAAGTTGGCTGAGTTTTATAGAAAGTCGAATGTTGGACTGAATGTGAAAACCGACAAACTTCAGAATCCACGAGAGCTCTGAAATCTGTGGAATCCTGGAATCCTGGAAATCTGAAGTTGGCTGAGTTTTTATAGAAAGTCGAATGTTGGACTGAATGTGAAAACCGACAAACTTGAGAATCCACGAGAGCTCTGAAATCTGTGGAATCCTGGAATCCTGGAAATCTGAAGTTGGCTGAGTTTTATAGAAAGTCGAATGTTGGACTGAATGTGAAAACCGACAAACTTGAGAATCCACGCGAGCTCTGAAATCTGTGGAATCCTGGAATCTTGGAAATCTGAAGTTGGCTGAGTTTTATAGAAAGTCGAATGTTGGACTGAATGTGAAAACCGACAAACTTGAGAATCCACGCAAGCTCTGAAATCTGTGGCATCCTGGAATCCTGGAAATCTGAAGTTGGCTGAGTTTTTATAGAAAGTCGAATGTTGTGACAGGTGAGGAGCTCCAACACTCGCGCGATGTCGGTGTACAATTTCTACTGAGGTTGGTTTCGCAACAGGGTGTCCACCCATTTCGATATACTGGACGAGTCGCGGCTCTCGCCGTCGAACTGCGTGAGCTCCAAGTCGGGGGAAATCCATACGATGTGGGGCACGCCCCTGAATTCCGGGTCGTTCCGAAGGACCGTCAACATGTCGGTAGGTCGCGGGGACTGCATCGATTGCACGTCGACTTCTGTTACATTCATACCATTACGGACGATACTAGGAACAACCGAGTCCCATTCGGGACGCATCGCCACGCAGTGACCGCACATGGGCGAGTGAACTAGGATGATGGTGCCGCCCGGCGGCATGCTCAATACGTCCCGCGGGCCGATCTTCGTCAAGACGCCCTGTTTTGCGACCGACATTCCTCCGTAAGCCTTCCGCCGCCTCGGGAGAGAATCCGACGACGAGGCGGCGGATGGCGTCGGCGGTCGCTTGGCGGCGGCGGCTGATTGCGTCTGCGGTCGCTTGGCGGCGGCGGCTGATTGCGTCGGCGGTCGCTTGGCGGCGGCGGCGGATGGCGTCGGTCGCTTGGCGGCGGCGGCGGGTGATGGCGTCGGTCGCTTGGCGGCGGCGGCGGGTGATGGCGTCGGTCGCTTGGCGGCGGCGGCGGGTGATGGCGTCGGTCGCTTGGCGGCGGCGGCGGGTGATGGCGTCGGTCGCTTAGCGGCGGCGGCGGGTGATGGCGTCGGTCGCTTGGCGGCGGCGGCGTTTTTTTTCTTTTGCGGCGGGGCTGTTCCTCTCGTTTTTTTATTCGTATCTTTTGCACCGCCGCCTTGCATTTTTAAGTACGGCAAGCTATTTATTTCATCCACGATCTGCATTGCCTCCGCCTTCAATTCGGCATGTGTCAGCGGGGGGACCGTGTGCTGGGAGTACGCATCCGACACCTCGTACAACGTCGTGTCGCCGTAGGTGGTGGCGCTGAGCGCCTCCAACGCCCCCGGGTCCCGGGCCCGGGCCTCTGCGGTGTGGATGTCGTCCAGCGTATCGGTCGCGAGCGACAGCAGGTGGTTGCCACACTCGGCGGCTGGGATCTCGCGGTAGCATGGCAGAATGCGCTCGCCCGTCAAGAAGCCCTCGAACTGTTTGCAGTGTGCTTCATCTGCGCCGGTGAGCTTTCCCCAGAAGGCCGCTGTTTCGCGCGTCCATATGTCTTGCTTGAGCATGGCGACGAGACCGTCGAGGATGACCGCGACGGCGTCGCGGTGCATTCCCAGCATATCGGCGTGCTCTTTGATGTGTTGTCCGAGGTCGTACTTGTCAATGTACGACTGAAACAAACTGTACCGCACACCGTCGCCGCCGAGGCCGGCGGCGTGTCGCTCGATGACGAAGACATGCCCCGGGAACATGACGGTCCCTTTGTCGTCGGCCTGCCGCGTCTCGCCGTCCGAGTACGACACCGGCCGTGTCTGTGCGGCCTCCGGCGTCACGAGGATCGCGTGTGTGAGCATGACGAATATGACCGCGGGAGTGTCCGACCCCAGCACGGCGTCCCGCAGTGCGGCGGCTGGCACCCATGACGGCGTTTTCGAGAGCTTATTCTGCCCCGACCCCGTGCGTTTGACATCCGACGCGCGCACCCGCTTGACCACGTCCGTGTTGCACGTGAGTATGCGGTCGACGCCCTGATTCCCCACGAGGATGAACACGACGAAGACCGCCGTGTTGAGGCACTTTGTCACGATCATGGCCAGGTGGTAAAACGTCTTGAGTTTGATGCAACTCATCTGGAGAATGGCCGGGACGTGCCTCTGGATCACCCCCGACAATGTGTATCCGTCGTTGCACTGGCGGGGCGGGGCGGCGCGGGGCGGGGCGGCGCTGGGCGGGGCGGGCGGAGGCGGGGCGGGCGGAGGCGGAGGGCGGCTGCGCGACATCTTACACCAGATCAAGGTGTGCATGGCGTCAAGAGCGCGCAGAGCGCACTCGCCATGCCGCATGCGCCTGATCGGCGTGCATGCACCATATGCATGTGTGCTGCTCATGTCACGCCGATGCATGCCCGATCTGCCGCCTGCGTATGCACGCAGCTGTACCGTCGCACACTATGCATCCGCTCCCCCGTCGCGACCTGAGGAACCCGGTGCGCAAGCTCGGAGCGGACTCCCGTGACGCTCAGAAGACGCAGGCACTGGCGACCCTTGCAAAGCTGCTGCGGGATTGCAATGGAGATCCAGAAGTTCTGGCCACCATCGCTGCTGCTGGCGCCATCCCTCCACTGGTGCAGCTGCTGGGACCTGGCGCTTCAGACGAGGTGCTACATGATGCAGCATCAGCACTGGCACAACTCGCTCGAAACGCTGCAAACGCAGTCGCCGCTGCTGATGCCGGTGCCATCCCGCCACTGGTGCAGCGGCTGGGGTCTGGCTCTTCAGCTGATGTGCAGGCGCTGGCAGCAGGCGCGCTGGCGAACCTCGCAGCAAATGATGCCAACCAGGCCACCATCGCTGCTGCCGGTGGCATCCCTCCACTGGTGCAGCTACTGGGGCCTGGCTCTTCAGATGAGGTGCAGCTGGTGGCAGCAGGATCACTGAGTAACCTTGCTTTGGGCTCCGCTGAAAACGCTGTCGCCATTGCTGCTGCCGGTCCCCTCCCTCCTCTGGTGCAGCTGCTAGGGCCTGGCTCTTCAGGTCATGTGCAAGAGATTGCGGCGGGAGCACTGTTGCGCCTCGCTCACTCGAATGCCAAAACCGCTGTTGCCATCGCTGCTGCCAGTGCCATCCCTCCGCTGGTGCAGCTGTGGCTGGGGCCTGGCCCTCCCATGCCGCAAAATGCAGCTTTCCCACGTTTTTACGTGCACGCGCCCAGAAGACCCCGGGGCGTGAGTCATCCCTCAGGGAATGCAACAGCAACGCTCATGTGTCTTGCTTCCACAAGCATTGCGTTGGCGGTCACAGTTGCTTCTGCTGGTGTCTTGCCCGCGCTGCTCGCAGCCATCGGGCTCGGGCTCGCTGTGCTGTGCCGGTTTGGGGTCCGCATTTGACCTGTAATGTGTCATGTTTCTGTATGAGCTTGCGTTCTCTAGCTAGCAGGGAGTGGCTGTGAGCTGCCATGAAGGGCGGTTGGTTGTTTGCCAGGTTCTCGTGTTTTGAATGCGCAGGATTGCTTCAAGGTTAGAGGTCGCGCTCCACGCCAACGAGCTGTAAAAACAATTTAGGGCAACCCCCTTTGAGACCATCTGACCCTTTTCCGCACCCTCCAGGCCCCGAGGGAAAGCTCTGCCACCAGGATGAGGTGACCCAACGATGACCAGAGAGCTGCGGCGCGGCTCGCCGGCAGCACCATTGCATTTGCGCAAACAACCTTGCCTGGCAGCTCCAAGTCCCTCCACCTCCCCCAAGCCTCTGGCTGCCCCCCCTGCCACCAGTTAGTCCACCCAACAGAAAGGTGCTGCCACTGGGGTCAGATCCAACGCTGACCGCGAGGGTTGGCGGCCTGCCCCCTCTCTCATGCAACCAGCGGATGCATCAGCGTCTGCGCCCGTCTGTAGACGTGCCATCCGCACGAGTACGGCAGCTCCAGGGTTCACACTCCTGTACCGTGCCACCAACATGCATTCCCTCGGGTGCACCAAAAATCGACACTCTGGATGGACTGCCCCGGATTGCGATGGAACCGTCTGCAATGGTGGAAGAGCGGGCGGCGCGCTTGGCACCCGCAGGTTCTACAGTTTCTACATGTACGCGCCCAGAGGACCCCGGGGCGTGAGTGGAGGCCTAGACTACACGTCTAGGGGGGGGGCACACACACACGAGAGAGAGAGAGAGAGAGAGAGAGAGAGAGAGAGAGAGAGAGAATTGTTTCACGCACACACACATACGCGCACACACACACACACACACACACACACACACACACACGTGCACACACGCACACGCACACACGCACGCGCACACGCGCGCGCGCGCAATGTTAGGTTAGTGACGCTCACACCCACTCTTACGCTAGGTCAGCAAATGTCTTGAGGTGCCTCTTGTGTCAAGTTGGTGATTATTTACTCTAAATTCCAACACAGTCAAGCCTGCTGGCTGAAACCTCGAGATCTTCAAAAAAAACGAGAGAGTGAGAGAAAGAGAGATGGAGAGTGAGAATTGTTACACACGCACACACGCACACACACACACACACACACACACACAAATACACAAGGTCTGTCAGTTATCTAAATTCCAACGCAGTGAGTCAATTTCCAGTCTGTAGTCTGTGGCCTTCCCCAAACCCCGAGATCTTCATGGTTTGCTAAACCCTAACCCTGCCTTGGGAGATGCGCGATCTCCCCCGCGCACTCAACTGAACAAGTCCGCAAACCTGGCAGCGAGCCGAAGCCGAACCGCGTGCCTGGCTGCCTGCGAGTGGTTGCGGACTCCTCCTCCAGGGGCCGGCCAGCACCACGCTAGAGCGTGGTCGTCGTCAGATGGTGTGGTGCCCGTGCTGCGGGCCCTGAATACGTGAGCATGTATGCGTGCCGCAGATTGCAAGAGCCTGTTCACATGCACCATGCTCATGGCAGCCCATGGCCCCTTGCCCGAGGCATGCACATGCACATGGAAGTGCATACGGAGCGCCCAGCCCAGCGGCCGGGGATGCGAGGCCTGCATGCGCGCAGAGCCTCCCACGCGCAGAGCCTCCCACGGCTTGCACCCATGCAATCTCAACGCTCGTGCATCACCATGCGGCTTGCGCCCCCGTGCGCCCCATGCGCCCCGTGCCATGCCCCCCCCCATGCCATGCCAATGCGCTCATACACCACCACCCCACACACACGTTGCTCGTCGCAGCGCCCCCTACGTCTTGGAGTGCCCTCTCTCGCTCAAGACACGCATCCAAATGGACGAGGCCGGTCTGAGGAGGGCCGGGCACGCGCTGAGGGAGGCTGCCCGATGGGGCCACGTCGTGTGCATGCAGAGGCTGCTCGACCAGCACTCCACCAATGCAGCAGCCGTGATGATGCTCGCAAATTCTGATGGCGACACTGCCCTCATGCTGGCTGCTGCCTTTCGGCACGTGGGTGCCATGCGCCTGCTGCTCTATCACCCGTCTGCCGACGCTGCCGCTATGATGCTGCACGCAAACTCTGATGGTGCCAACGCCCTCATGCGGGCTGCTGCCTTTGGACGTGTGGATGCCATGCTGCTGCTGCTCAATCACCCTTCTGCCAATCCAGCAGCAGCAACGATGCTCACAAACTCGGATGGTGCTAGCGCCCTCATGCGGACTGCTGCCTTTGGGCACGTGCGTGCCATGCGCCTGCTGCTCGACCACCCTTCTGCCAACCCAGCCACGTTGATGCTCGCAAACTCTGATGGCGACACCGCTCTGCATTTGGCTGCTGCCTTTAGGCATGTGGGTGCCATGCACCTGCTGCTCAACCACCCGTCTGCGGACGCAGCCGCCATGATGGCGCTCACAGACAACGGTAGCTGGACCCCTCTCATGCGAGCGGCTGAGAACGGCCATGTTGACGCGATGCGCCTGCTCCTCGACCACCCGTCGGCGGACCCCGGAGCGATGATGATGCTCACAGATGGCAAGGGCTGCACAGCCCTCATGCGGACCACTCAGCGCAGCCATGTGGGTGCCATGCGCCTGCTGCTCGACCACCCGTCCGCCGACGCAGCCGCCATGATGCTGCACGCAGACAATGCTGGCTGGATCGCCTTCATGCGGGCTGTTGAGAACGGGGATATCGATGCGATGCGAATGCTGCTTGACCACCCGTTGGCGGACTCAGCGACCATGATGCTGCACGCACATGAGCGCGGCTGGAACGCCCTCATGCTGGCTGCTTTTCGCAGCCATACGGCCGCCATGCGCCTGCTGCTCGCCCACCAGGATGCGGACCCTGCGGCCATGATGCTGCATGCAGACAACAATGGTGCTACTGCATTCATGCTGACGGCTCTACACGGGTATGTGACCGCCATGCGCCTGCTACTCGACCACCAGGCTGCGGACCCCGCAGTGATGATGCTGCACGCAGACAATGATGGTGCCACGCCTCTCATGCAGGCTGCTGACAACGATCATGTGGATGCGATGCGCCTGATGCTCGACCACTCGGCCACCAACCCCGCGTACATGATGATGCTCGCCAACTCATACGGTGACACCGCCCCGCGCGGGCTGCCTGGCTTGGCCATGTGGAAGCCATGAGCCTGCTGCTCGACCACCCGGCTGCGGACGTAGTAGCCATGTTGGCGTTCGACGGCGTCACTGTGAGTGGCGGGTACTCTGCGCTTATCGCAGCTGCGGAGTCCGTGTGCAACTGCGTCTACGACGTGAACCCCCGGAGAGGCGGAAAGATGGGGTTGGGGGTGGTTGAGAACGCCGGCGGTTTCCCCACGTTTCCCTTTGCACCCCTGCTGCTCCTGCTGCGCCGTGTGGCGGCGGCCCCGCAGCTGTGCGATGGCCAGGGGGCGCACATGACGCGGGTCATCGAGGAGCTGGTTGTGTACGAGGAGCTCTTGCTCGAGGAGGGCGACACGCGCGCGGCCCTGCTTGGCGACGACGCGCCCGACGACGAGCAGAACGTGTGCGTCCGCCTGCTCCTCGAGCTCGGTGCCGACGTCTCCAGCCTCTCACGCCGCCCCGTCATCGACCGCATCCTTCACGAGCTGGAGCTGTCGCAGCCGGCGTGCGCCGATGAGCTGCTGCAGCCCATCAGCGAGGACGTCATGAGCTTGACGATCGAGCAGCACGAGCCGTAGCCGCTAAACAACGCGGCGTGAGCCTAGTAGGCAGGCTGCGCAGTGCGCCCAACCAGCTGCAGGTGTCCGGTGTGCGTGTGCCGCTGCTTGCCTGGTTTGTAGACCAGGTTTGGGGGGTTGGGTCCTGGGTTTTGTCACGCCCCCAGAGAGTAGGGCGTGGCGTAGGGGTTCACACTGTGCACGCGGCAAAGCGACGATGCTGTTGACGAGTTGCTCCCCGTACGTGTGGCGCGCACGGATCTTCACTGGCGTGAGGGGCAGAGGGTTGCAGACAGGCCGTCAGCCCTGGGGCTGAGCCATGCCTATGATCTTCATAGAGAGAGAGACGAAGAGATGGGTGGCTGGCCGGAGGGAGGCTCACGCACAAGTCTCATCCTCATTACACCCCTCATCCGCGGACGAGTTACCGTGCCGGCCCCTGATGAACACACTCACCACCAGCAGTGGCAGCACGCTGGAACAGTGCTGTGCGGGTATATGCAGACGCGCACTTGCTGGCCAGATTCCACAGCCCTGCTTCGCGGCAACGGAAGCGGGAGTGGGAGACTCAGTCCCATGACTGCGGGGACGCAGAGCGCGCCTCAAATCAGCAGCCACACGAGCGGACACCATGATGGGGAAATGGCTTCAAAATGGCTTGTAACAACTTGGAAACGTTTCGGGCCGCGACCCTCCCATACAGTGGAAGCATGAAAGAAAAGGCAGATGTCGAGTGTCAGGCCACTGACCGGTTCCAACGTGTGCCGCCATACTCTTCCTGGCCAGACGTGCTGCTACACGCTGTGTCTGCGCGCGTCGGCCCCTACCGCTGCGCACCCCAAACTCGTTCGGTCTCCCCCAACGCACTGCTGCTGCTGTTGCTGCGCACGCGGCCTCTCGCTCTCGCCGCCTCTCCAGCGCGCAGCCGCAGAGAGACGGGGCGGGGCAAGTAGCACTGGGGCGCGCGCAGCGCGGCCCTCAGCACTGCCGAGGGGCTCACTGCTGCTGCGGGGGCGGGTTCTCTCGCGCACGTCGCAGGACAATTGCTACTGCTGCCGCGGCGCGCATGACCCCAACTGCCCTCTCCCGCCTCTCAAGCGCGCAGCAGCAGAGAGACAGGACGGGCTGCGCGCGCCCGTCTCAACCAAGTAGCACTGGGGCGCGTGCAGCGCGCCTCCCCACACTGCCTTAGTCACTGCGTGCATGTGTGCTACTCGCGCTCGCCGCTGCCCTCCACGCACGCAGCCTCTGCACGTCGCAGGACAATTGCTACTGCTGCTGCTGCTGCGGCGCCGCGCGCTGGCTCTCACTAGCCGCCTTGCGCGCCCTCAGCCGCAGCGCGAGCTGCTCCGCCGCCGCCATCGACGCGCTGAATGCGGCGTCCTCGTCTCGGCCGCCTGGTTGGCAGAGAGTGCGTGTGTGTGCGGGGGTAGGGTCGGAGGAGGAAGGGGAGACGTTAAGGTCGGGGGAGGTTAGGGGTCGAGTGAGGTTCGGCAGGGGGGGGCAGAGTCCAGTGGTTCCACTAAGGATCTTGGGAAATGACGGCTCAACCACGGCCTTGGCTCATTCCGCCAATCTTAACCCGACAGGCGATTTTTGGCGGTCGAAATTTGCGCAATCAACCCGAAAGTGCACTTCGGGTTTCGGGTTGCCTAACGGAAACACTGGCAGAGTCGGGGAAGGTTAGAGTCAGGGGCCACACACACACACACACACACACACAGACACCCTGTTGCACACGCAACACCTGCAACACCTGCAACACCAACCTGAAACACCTGCAACACCGCCCCTCACCTGCACCGCCTCCAAGCACCGCGCACACACACACAAACACACACAGACACCCTGTTGCACAGCACCTGCAACAACGCCCCTGCACACCGGCAACAACACCTACCACCTGCGCCGCACGCACCGACATTTCCATTCCATTCCAAAGTGTTACATGACTGCAACAGCCCGTACTAAAGTACAAGCAATGTTCCAGAGGTCAAATGGCACATGTGTGTCGGTCTACAGCGGGTGACCAATCAGCGCTAAGAGGGGTACATCACATGGCGGATGGGGTTGCCACTCTGGCCAACCAACTTCAACTTCAATCGCGGCGTATCATCTCCCCATGGGCCGATTAATTCCATGGGGCGATATTCGGTGTAGGCAGGCCTACAGGACGTCGGATCAGCTCCTCGATGGGGCGACAGACAAATGTAGGCGGGCCTGGGATAGGGGGCAGCGGCGGATCATCTCCATGAGCCCACGAACTCGATGGGGCGATGATCAACGTAGGCAGGGGCGCAGGGATGGGGAGGCGGATCATCTCCATTGGCCTCTGAACTCCAAGGGGCGATGATGTAGGTAGGCAGGGGGCGGAGGCAGGGGCGAGGGAGGAGAGGCTGGGGCGTGGGGGGTGGTGAGGCGGATCATCTCCATGGGCCTGTGAAGTCCATGGGGCGATGATGTAGGTAGGCAGGGGGTGGAGGCAGGGGCAAGGGAGGAAAGGCTGGGGGGAGGGAGGGAGGGCCAGCATGGGGTCGGCGCGCGTGAGGGCGCATGGGCGGGAGGCGCATGGGGCGGGGGTGCATGGGCCTGCATGGCGCGCACATGGGACGGCGAGCTCCATGTGGGGGTGGAGCGTGGGCGGGTTGTCGACTGTGGGTGGGTGAGGGTAGGGGAGAGTTGGACTGTGTAGTTTGGAGCGTGTCAAGGGGGGCGAAGGGTGCTGAAGGGGGGCCATGGCGATGGGAGGTTCTCTGTGGTGCATGGTGGCGTGGCGCCGCAGTGGGGCGCGGCCGAGGATCCTCGGCGGAGGCGAGGCGGTCTGGGATGCGGTCTATAGTCGACCGAGGAGCTGTTCGGCGCTGGCGAGGGCATGGAGACGGGCTCTGTGATGACATTTTGAATTTGGGTGTCGAGTTGCTCGGTTCGTTGAGGCTGCCCTTCAGACGAAGGCGATGGTGAATAGTCCAGGATGGGCCGCAGTACATAGGCGGCAGTCGACGGGGGAGGCGGGGCGATGAGGGGGATGGGCGACGGCGACTCACATGGGCCGACCGCCGCGACTCGCGCCCAGGGCCGACACACGCACACCGACACCGACACACACACACTCACTCACACAAAACACAAACACGCACGCCCGTCACGTAACGCAACACTGCAGCCCCTGTGCAACACCCCACCCCACACCCCTCACCTGCACCGCCCCCAAGCACCGCGTGCACCGTCGCCGTCGCCCCCCCTCGTACACACATGCCCTGTTGTGAAACACCTGCAACATCTGCAATACCACCCCTGCAACTCCACCCCCCTCACCTGCACCGCCCCCAAGCACCGCGTGCACCGTCGCCATCGCGTGTGCCTCTGGCGGGTGTGGGTGGTCCACCGGGGTCAGCCACACGGTGCCGGTGAGCTTGGCGGGCGAGCCGTGGTGTTGCGCTTGCTGCTGCTGCAGGTGTTGCTGGTGTTGCAGGTGTTGCGGGTGTTGCGGGTGTTGCGCAACACCCGCGTACATGCCAGCTGACGAGGCCGAGGGCGGCGGCGCGGCAGCGGCGGCGGCGGGGCGGCCGGGCGCAAACGAGGGCGGGCGGCCGGGCGACACGCCCGGCGACGCGCCCCACTGCTGCTGCTGTTGCTGCTGCGCGCCGCCGCCGCCGCGCGCGCCCCCCGCGGCGGCGGCGGCGCCTGCGGGACCAGCCCCGGCTGCTGCCGCTGCAGATGTCGATGCTGAGCTGGCGAGGAACGCGCGGACGTCGAGCTTCTTTGCGAGCTCTGATTCGAGCTCTGCACGTTTGTTTTATTTGGGAGGGCACGTGTGTGTGTGTGTGTGTGTGTGTGAGAGGGGCAGTGTGTGTGTGCGTGTGCTGCTGCAACAGGGGTGGATGCAGATCTGGTGAGGAACGTGCGGATATTGAGCTTCTTTGCGAGCTCTGATTCGAGCTCAGCGTGCATTGAGGAGGGGGAGGGTGGTGCACCCCGTGTTGCTTGTTATTTGTTCAGGGTGGGTTGCATGAGAGACACACAGAAAGACACAGAGAGAGAGAGACAGAGAGAGACAAAGAAGATGAAGAGACAAGAGAGAGAGAGACGCATAGAAGAAAAGAGAGGCGGGGAGAGAGAGAGCTCATGCATGCACAACTCGCATGAGCACACACGCGCTCAACACCTGGCCGGAGGTGTGTGTGTGTGTGTGTGTCACGAGCACGCACGAACACACACACACCTGGCCTTGCCACGCGGCGCGACACGTCGGACTCGAGTCTTCGCAGCCGCGACTCCACGCCCGCGGCGTCCGCCTGCAACCAGAAGTGTTGGGGTTTGGGATAGGGTTGGGTGGGCGCTAGGTGTGTGGACGCGGGGAGGGGGGGGGGACTGGGCAACGGCACGGGCGCACTCAAGCTTTCGCAGCCGCGACCCCATGCCCGCGGACCCCGCCTGCGATCGGGTTTAGGCGCGTCGTTGGTGCCGCGCCCTCCTCCCTCCCCCCCCCCCCGCTCTCCCTACTCTGCCGCCCCTCCCCCCCCGCCATCGCCTCCTGCGCTGCCTCCACTCTAGCGCCTTGGCGAGGGACCACCAGGATGGCCAGCATCAGCGGCGTCGGCGCAGCCTTGACCCGAGTGCACCCCGTCCACCCGCCCGCGCCTCGCCTCAACACACACAGGATCTAATCGAGCTAGCAGCAGTGCACAATCAGCACAACAGCAAAAAATCTTAGCTGGGCGGCAAGAGGCGCCGCCGCGAGCGCGCGCCCTGTCGCTCACCCACGCGCTCTGCCTTGACACACAGCGGGTCCTATCTAGACTCAGCAGGCACATGCAACAATCATGCAACAGATCGGCGCACCTTTGCCCCGTGCGCCGCCGCCAGCGCGTGCGCCGCGTCGCCGGCGCACTCTGCCTCCGCACACACGCGGGTCCTATCTAGTCGTAGTAGGCACACGCAATAACAGATCTGCGCCAGCGGCGCACCTTTGCCCCAAACGCCGCCGTGAGCGCGCGCGCCGTGTCGCCGGCGCGCTCTGCCTCCGCACACACGCGGGTCCTATCTAGACGAAGCAGGCACACGCGACAACATATCAGCGCACCTTTGCCCCGCGCGCCGCCGCGAGCGCACGTGCCTCGTCTCCCCCACTCGCCTTCATCTCCACACGCACGCGGGCACTCTATCTAGCCATGGCTGGCACAATCAGCACAACAGCAACACATCTGCGCCGGCCGGCGAGAGCCAGATCTGCGCCATCGGCACACCTTTGCTCCGAGCGCCGCCGCCAGCGCGCGCGCCTCGTCGCCGGCGCGCTTTGACTCGTCCGCCCACTCGCACCCGGCAGCGCTCAGCTGCGCACCACCAAGGGGGCATCGCATGCGTGCGGCAGTGCAAGGGTGTTGGGGGCTGCGTGCTGCTGTGGCGCATGGCACCAAAAACATCGCACATGTGCGTACACACACATGCACTTGCACACGCGTGCACACAAGCGCAGACACTCAACTGCAGACACACACGCACACACATGCGCGCACACGTGTGCACTCACACACACACGTGCACACACACACGCACACATACACGTGCACAGACAAACACCTGAATGCACGTGCACGTGCACGCCTGTACAAACACACGCATGCACCCACCCACCCACTCACGCGCCCCCCCACACGCCTGCCCCCCCACACACGCCCACCTGCGCCACCAGCCGTGCTTCAGTCTCGCGCAGCGCACGCTCGGCCCCCCCGCGCGCGCCCTCCAGCTGGGACGCAATGTCGCGCAGGCGAGGCTCCAGCGCGAGCGTTGAGTCTCGCACCGCCTGCGTGTGCGGCAGTGATTTCTTTTTCGGCGCTTGGAGCCGGATTCGGGAGCCATGGAGCCGTTTTTTCAGTCACATGGCTCAAAAAATCAGTTTAAATCCATGAAAGGAAATGACTGGTGTGAGGGGCGCCGACGCCCACGAACTTCAGACTCAACAACAGTAGCTGAACAGCAGCAGTAACCACAACAGCAACCACAGCGGCAGCTACACAGCACAGAAGCAGAATTGCGCGCAGCCTGTGTGAAGGGCGGCAACATCCACAAAACCCCGGCAGCAGCAGCAGCAGCAGCAGCATCATCATCATCTGAACAGCAGCAGCAACCACCTAACAGCAACCGCAGCAGCAGCCACGCGACACAGAAGGCAACGTCGCGCACTGCCTGAGCCGGTCCAGAGCGCAACACCCGCACGGCCGGGCTCAACAATAACAGCAGTAGCAGTGGCAGCAGCAGCAGCAGCAGCAGGACCAAACAACACCGAGCATCAACAACAAGAACCCACCACCACCACCACCACCATCAACACCACCAAGAAAAAACTATGATCGGGTGCACGCAGCCTTCACCCCCCCCCCCCAACCACACCCACACACCTGCTTGTTCGTCGCTGCCAGCGCAACATTGAGATCGGGCCGCGAGACAAGCCGGTCGAGCGTGTCTGCAAACTGGCCGAGCCACACCTAATATGTGTGTGTGAGGGAGGGGGGGGGGGGCAGAAGATGCGGGTTGAGGAGGTGAGAGGTCCAGCCGTGACACCCACCGGTCGAGTGTGTCCGCAAACTGGCCGAGCCACATATGATCTTGGTGTGGGAGCAGAGGGGAGGGGAGTGTGTGTGTGTGTGTGTGTGCGCGTGTGTGCACGTGTGCGCGCGTGTGTGTTTGAGAGGGGAGGTCAGGCCGCAAGACCAGGCGGTCGAGCGTGTCTGTCAACTGGCAGAGCCACACTTGCGCATGGTGTGGGAGCAGAGGGAGAGGGAGGTGTGTGTGTGTGCGCGTGTGTGTGCGTGTTTGCGTGTGTGTGTTTGAGAGGGGAGGTCAGGCCGCAAGACCAGGCGGTGGAGTGTGTCTGCAAATCGGCAGAGCAACATCTGTGCATGGTGTGGGATCAGAGGGAGGGGGAGGGGAGTGTGTTTGAGTGTGTATGCATGTATTTGTGTGTGTTTGAGAGGGGAGGTCAGGCTGCTGGACCAGGCGGTCGAGCGTGTCTGCAAATTGGCAGAGCAACGCCCGCGCATGGTGTGGGAGCAGAGGGAGGGGGAGGAGAGTGTGTGTTTGTGTGCGCGCGTGTGCGTGCGCGTGTGCACCGTTTTTTCTTGCCGTGACCTGGGACGCGAAGCGTGGTCTGGGGTCGGGGCTGCCGTCAACTCTGGGTCTTTGGAATCTGAAAACGGCAATTTTGGCTGTCGTTAACTACTCAGACCGTGAATTACATTGAGCAGTACGGTATTCGTATGTGTGTTTGGGAGGGGAGGAGGTTCGGCCGCGAGACCAGGCGGTCGAGCGTGTCTGCAAATTGGCAGAGCGACATCTGCGCAGAGGCAGGGCTTCAGGCAGGATGGGTGGTGGTTGAGTGGGGCGAGACAATATAGGGGAGGGGGGCGGCTGTGCGTGTGTGTGTGTGGCCCACGGATATCCCACGGAGCCCACGGGTATCCTCTCGTACAAGCGCACATGGCTGGCCACCCGCAGATCCATGCCTCTATGCCTCTCTGCCCCCCCCCCCCTCCCCCCCCGCACCCTCTCTCACACACTCTCTGCCTTCCCCATCCCCTCGCCCCTCACACAAACACACACACACACATAGTCAGGGTTCACATACGCACTCTGTGGGACAAATGGGGGCATATCAGGATGTGACAAATAGCGGGGTGGTACACACACATACACACACACACACATGCTCAAACACACACACACACACATGCTCAAACACACACACCTGCCCGAACACATACACACACACACACACCTGCCACCGCATGTCCTCCTTCTCTTTGTGCTTGCCCACCGCCGCGCGCGCCGCATCGGCAGCCCCGCTCTCCACCATTGCCTGTCGGGGCCAGGCATGCGTGCAAGCGTGTGAGAGAGGGAAGGAACGGAGAGGAGGGCGGAGGGGGGGGGAGGGGGGGCAGAGCACGACATCAGCTGAGGTGCACACAAAAACAAGGGCGCACACACAAGCAGTGGCACATGCATGGGTGTGAGAGAGAGGGGGGGGGGGTGAGACAGGGACAGAGAGGGAGAGAGATAGAGGGTAAAAAATAGATGGAGAGAAGGAACGAGAGAGAGGGAGGGAGAGAGAGAGGGCGAAATAGAGAGAGGCAGAGGGAGAGAGAACTGGAGAGAGAGCAAGAGAGGGAGAGAAACAGAGGGAGAGAGCCAATAGGAGAGGGAGAGAGGGAGGGAGCGAACGAAAGAGCGAGGGATGTAGACGGACAGACAGAGAGACGGAGGGGGTGAGACAGCAACAGCGGCAGAGAAAGAAAAGCAGCAGCACACACCCTCAACAGGCAGAGTAACAGACAGACAGACAGACAAACAGAGACAGACAACCCGACCGACAGAGAGGCAGACATACAGAGAAAGAGAGACAGACAGACAGAGCAACAGTCAGTTAGACAGGCATGCATAGACATGCATACACACATGCACGCCGACAGTCGCCTCGACCACACAAAACAGCAGTCAACCTTGACCCCAGGGCCAACTGGCCGCGCTGCCAGCCTTTTGAACTCACACCCCGTGCCAGCCAGCCAGCCAGCTAGACAGCCAGGCAAATGCGCGTCAGCCAGGGATCTGCACACACACAAACCGGATCAGCACCCACCTTGACCTCAGGGCCGACCGGCCGCGCTGCCATCCCCTCGACAGACGAACAGGCAGGCAGACAGACCGACAGACAGACATGCATGCGTAGCCAGACAGCAGCAGCCTGCCAGCCAGCCATGTATATGCGCACACACAAACAGGAGCAGCACTCACCTTGACCTCAGGGCCGACCGGCCGCGCCGACAGCCCCTCGACAGACGAACAGGCAGGCAGACAGACCGACAGACAGACATGCATGCGTATACACACATGCACACTGGCAAACTGATAGCTCGACCACACACAGCAGCACCCACCTTGACCTCAGGGCCGACCGGCCGCGCTGCCAGCCCCTCACGCAGGACACCGACATCCCTCGACAGCGCCTTTGTTGACGACTCGAGCAGGTCGGTGCGACCAGAGAGCGACGACGCGACGCTGTCCACCTGCGTGTGTGTGTGTGTGTGTGTGGCCAATTTTCCAGTCTGCAGGATGCCTATGATGGCGTATATATGCGTGGCAAATGCGTGTGTCGGACGCAACTGTTGGCGTGTATGCGTGTCTGAGTGTGTGTGTGCACGCGTGCGTGCACATGTGCCTGCGTGTATGCTTGCGTGTGTGCTTGTGTGTGTGTGCATGCATATGCTCACATGCTCTTGCATGTGTGTGTGTGTGAAGACCGACGACTGCGACTGCCTCTGAGGCCGCCACAGCCACCGAGCACGCGCACCGCTGTTGCTGAGACTGCCTCTGAGACCCCCCCCCAGTCACCTCCCACACACACACACAAGCATACACACACACACATGCCACCGCATGTCCTCCTTTTCTGTGTGCTTGCCTACCACCGCACGCGCGCTACTGCCACTGAGACCCCCCCTGCTCTTCGACAGCTTGCAGCAGTGCAGCACACACTCACACACACACACATGGTCCTTCACAGCTGGCGGCAGTGCGAGCCACACCACACCACACACACACTGAACCCACCCCGCTTGGCTCGGGGTGCCGAGGGGTTCTCAAGGGTTTCTCGGTTTCGGGGGGGGGCTTACCCACCTTTCCGGCGAGCTCTGAGCGCAGTGCAGCCGCCGCCGCGCGTGCGCCCGCGAGTTGGGACCCGACCTACGCAGTGAGTTGATGTGCGTATGTCAGAGAGTGCGTGTGCGTTTGTGCGTGCGTGCGCGTGTGCGTGCGCGTGCGTGTGTGTGTAGGTTTGTGACTGGGTGCGGATGTGTGCACGCTTTCGCAAGTTGAGACCCGACCGACACAGTGAATGTATGTGCATTTGTCAGAAAGGCGTGTGTGCGTGTGCGCATGTGTGTGTGGGGGTGGGGTGGGTGGGTGGGTGCGGATGTGTGCACGCGCGCCCGCGATTTGAGACAAGACCTATGTGGCAGATGGATGTGTGTGTGTGCGTGTGTGTGTGTGTGTGTGTGAGAGATAGAGAGTCAGCCGTCCACAGAGAGAGATGACCGCCCACCAGAGAGAGACAGCCGCCCACTCCAGAGAGAGACAGCTGCCGACTACACACACACACGCACGCGTGCGTGCCAGCTGAGATCCGACCTATTTTGGCGAAGATGACAGTGGTTCCACTAAGGAAAATGATGACCCAACCAGTGGTCCCTGGGAAGGATTTTAGTAATTAGTTTTTTGCCGGCTCCAGCAACTTTGACCGCTCATAGCAGGCACAATACACAGCGGGTATTCATGCAATGCATGCCGTTGTGCTGCTCTCGGCAAGAGCTTTCCAACGCATTGCTCCACGCCCTCACCCACTAAGTGCAAGGTGGTTTTCTAGGAAATGGAAAATCCGGCTCGGAGCGGTATACGGCTCGCAGGGGAATCACTGGACTCAACCCGGGAGTTGAGCCTCACAGCTCACTTCCCGGAGGCGATATTTTTGTGCGAAATGTGTGCCGTTTCCACATATTTTGCTTCGAAATTCGCGGGATTTCAACGCGCAGCTGCAGCTCGAATCGGCTCATCTGAACCCGGTGTTGCAGGGTGGCAGGTTAAATATGGTGCCGCGTGTCGGTCGACTGCCACACACACACACACACACACACACGCACACCTGGTCCAGCACAGCCGACAGCAGTGCCGCGTGTCGGTCGGCGAGCTGCACACACACACACGCACACACACACCTGCTCCTGCACAGCTGACAGCAGCGCCGAGTGGCGGTCGGCAAGCTGTGCATGCACCTCCAGCTGGGCCTTGGTCGAGTGGGCGGCCTCCTCTAGAGCTGCCACACGAGGCGGCAGGCTGTGTGTGTGTGTGTATGTGTGAGAGTGTGTGTGTGTGCGTGTGTGCCTGTGTGTGTGTGTGTGTGTGTGCACCTCCAGCTGGGCCTTGGTCAGGTGGGCGGCCTCCTCTAGAGCTGCCACACGAGGCGGCTGGCTGTGTGTGTGTGTGTGTGTGTGTGCGTGTGTATGCGTGTGTGTGTGCGTGTGCCGCAACACGCCGCAGCAGGCTGTGTGTGTGTGTGTGTATGTGTGTGCTGCAACACTCGGCGGCAGGCTGGTGTGTGCGTGTGTGTGTGTGTGTTTGCAACGCGAGCGCTGTCACAGGTGGCATCAGGCTGACGTGTGTGTGTGTGTGTGAGTGTGTGTGTGCAATTGAAGTTGTGCCTTCGTTGTGTGGGCGGCCTCTTCCAGTGCGGTCACTCGTGGCGGCAGGCTGGTGTGTGTGCGTGTGTGTGTGTGTCTTTTTGTGTGTGTGCGTGCGTCTGTTTGTGTGCGTCTGTTTGTGTGTGTGTGTGTGTGTGTGTGTCAAGGGGGGCAGGTTCCGTGCATGAGTGAGTGGTGGTCGGTGGTCGAGTGGGCGGCCCCGCGAGGAGTGTTGTGACAGGGCTGGTGGTGGGGAGGTTCGTGTGTGTGTGTGTGTGCGTGTGTCAGGGGTTTCCTTGGGGTCAGACATCCTTTCGTTTTTCCCGTAGAGGATTTCCTGGTTTCGTCGGCATTCTGGGCTGCAGCCCGAAGAATCGCTTCGAAAAGTGCGAAATCGACGATTTCACACTTTTTCTCGGGAAAATCGCCTCCGCACGTCGGTTTTCCCGAACGTGCCCTCCCCAAAACCATCGGGAACGCGCCCTCCAGGCACGCTTTTTCCGTCTCCCGATCGGGAAAGAAACCCCTGGTGTGTGTGTGTGTGTGTGTGTGCACTTCAAGTTGCGCCTTGGTTGTGTGGGTGGCCTCTTCAAGTGCGGCCACTCGTGACGGAAGGCTGGTGTGTGTGTGTGTGGGTGGGGTGGGGGGTGGGG
Organism: Chlamydomonas sp. UWO 241; assembly: GCA_016618255.1. Lineage (NCBI taxonomy): Eukaryota > Viridiplantae > Chlorophyta > Chlorophyceae > Chlamydomonadales > Chlamydomonadaceae > Chlamydomonas > Chlamydomonas priscui. The sequence continues at coordinate 263,093 of VFSX01000104.1, forward strand.
GGCAGCTAAAGGTTGGCCCAGGGGGAGGACACGCACGCACACGCGCACAAACACACGCACACACACAGTCCCTCACCTGCCCCACACTCCGCCCCCACCAGGGCCGCCAAGCTTCTCCACACACACACATACATACACACATGCACATGCACACACACTTACACACACACACAATCATACACACACACACACACACAGTGCCTCTCCTTCCCCACATCCCGCCCCCACCAGGGCCCCCAAGCTCCACACACACATCCCATTCCATTCCAGATCGTTACAAAGATAACGGCGATATCGTTCCAGAGGTCTGCATAAGGGCGTCAATAGCGGGTGACCACTCGTCGCTATGAGGGGATATAATGCCACTCTGCTGGGGGGGCTGCCTCTGAGGCACTGCATCTAAGTACGCTATGTTGTACGCTGACTAAGCTGACTGTAATCATTCTCTCCCTCTCCCTCTCTCTCTCTTTCTCTGAGGCTTTGTGGTGGTCAACACCTCTATCCTGCCTTAACCAGATCGCGGCATATGGACTCCCACAGCTGTGGAAATCTTGCTAGGGTGAGCCATCCGGGTGGGACTCGGTTGTCGAGGATGCGCGTGAGCTCCGGGTACTCGGCGTACTTGGCTCGATCTCATTTGAACTGGTCAAAGCGAGTCTTGACGGCGTCTCGAAACCGTTGGGATGTGAAAATGTCACCTGCATTCTGCCGGTACGACGTGATTGCTCCTCCTGAGTGGAGGCGACGGCACATGAAAAGTGCGGCGGTGGCTGGGAAGATGGGGTGTGGAGGGTGAAGGGGCTGGGGAGGGGGAGGGGGAGGGGAGGGGAAGATGGCGGGGCTGGGGTGGGGAGGGTGTAGGGGCTGAGGAGATGGAGAGGGGGGGAGGTGGCGGATGAGGGGACCGATGAACGCAGCTCGGTGTTTGTTGATGGTGTCGATGATGGGCGCTGTGGGTGGGTCCTTCGCGTGCATCTCGATGGTGGAGGTGTGAGGGGAGGAAGGGGAGAGGTTGTGGGGGATCCGCTTAAGGCGGCGTAGGAATCGGTTGTGGGTAACCTCAAGGCGGTGGATGTGGGCTTTGTTCAGTGTCCATGCTTGGCAAGCATACAGGAGTGCGGAAACCACACAGGCATTGTACAAACGGATCTTGGTAGAGTCAGATATGACTTCAGTGGGGGCGTCCCAGAACCGTAGGGTGAGGCGTTTGTAGGCAAACCACGCAGAGTCAATGCGGCGCGAGATCTCGGCATCGAGTATCCCGGTGTCTGAGTGGGAGTCGGGGTGTGCATCGGAAGGGGAGGGGGCTGCGGGGGTGGAATAAATACTGCCTAGGTATTTGAACGTGTCTGTGGGGTGGATGAGGTGGGGGGTAACGGAGGGGATGGAGATCGGTGCTGGGGTGTCGGTGTGGGCAGACTGGTGACCCAGGGTTTGGTGCACGGTCTTGGCGTAGTTGATCTCAAGTGCGAGGTCGGAGCAGATCTGGTCGAGGCGGGCGAGCATGTCTCTGAGGGCGCCGATGTCGAGCCCCATCAAAGCTATGTCGTCCGCGTAGAGGAGGAGGGGGAGAAGGGTAGAGTCGAAACCGTGGCGTGGGAGGGGTGTGTGGAGGGTGCCGTTCACCACGTATCCGATTTGGATGCCAGCGTTTGGGAGCTGGGCTATTAGGGATCGGATGACGGTGTCGATGAAGATGTTGAAGAGGAGAGGGGAGAGGGGGCAGCCTTGCTCCACTCCAGCTTCGAGGGGAAAGGAGGCAGAGTAGGCGCCGCCAACACGGACTCTGGCAGTGGCACCAGAGTAGAGGCTCTCGAGGCGGGAGAGGAGGTCGGGGTGTACGCCTCGACGGCGGAGGGTGTGCCAGAGGGCGGTGTGGTTGACTCGGTCAAAAGCCTTGGAGAGGTCGACGTAAGCCACGTGAAGAACACACACACACACAACGCACACACGCACAGACACACACACGCACTGTCCCTCACCATCCCCACACCCCGCCCCCACCAGAGCCCCCAAGCTCCTCCACACACACATTTGCACACACAAACACATGCACATGCACACACACACACGCACACAAAACACACACACGAGCACACACACAGTCCCTCGCGTGCCCCACACTGCCCCCCCCCCCCCCCGGGCCGCCCAGCTCCTCCACACACACGCACACAAACACACACACACACGCACATGCAAACACACACACACACACACACACACACACACTGTCCCTCATCTTCCCCACACCCCGCTCCCACAAGGGCCGCCCAGCTCCTCCACACACACACAAACACAGGCGCGCACACACACACGCGCGCACACTCACACACTCTAACGCACACACACACGCACACACACACACACCTGCCTCACACCCCGACCCCACCAGGGCCCCCGAGCTCCTCCGCACACACACACACACACACACATAAAAAACGCACACGCACACGCACACACGGGGTCGGGCTCTAATGCGCCATCAAAGGCGTCCGACGGACTGGAAAATCGACCAGACACACAGTCCCTCACCTGCCCCACATCCCGCCCCCACCAGGGCCCCCGAGCTCCTCCTCCAACGTTCGCCGCACGAGCGCCGACACGCCCGCCCGGTCGCTCGCCCCCCTGGGCAGGTCAGTTGTGGGTCAGTTGTGGTGTCAATTGTGGTGTCAGTTGCGGGTGGGATGTGGGCTAGTTGTGGGTTAGTTGTGGGTAATGTTTGAGGTTCAGACAGTTTTGGATCAGTTGTGGTGTCAGTTGTGTGTCAGTTGTGGTGTCAGTTGTGAGTAATGTATGAGGGTCAGTCAGCTTTGATTCAGTTGTGGTGTCAGTTGTGGTGTCAGTTGTGAGTTATGTATGAGGGTCAGTCAGCTTTGATTCAGTTGTGGTGTCAGTTGTGGTGTCAGTTGTGGGTCCTTGTGCGCAAGCACAGGTCAAATACGCCAACACATGCAATGTAAATCCCAACGACTGCAACATCGACCAGACACCCACACACAAACACACACGCACACAAACACACACACACACACACCTTTGCCGCCCCTCTGCCGCCTCCCGTGCACTTGCTTCTGCCGTGCGGGATGCCCCCCCTACACACACGCACGCCCACGCGCGCACACATGCACACACACACAAAAAACGCACGCACACGCACACACCTTTGCCGCCCCTCTGCCGCCTCCCGTGCACACGTTTCTGCCATGCGGGACGCCCCCCCACGCCCCCACACGCGCACGCGCGCACACACAAACACACACACGCACACACAAGTACAGACACACACGCACACCCACACACCTTTGTCGCCCCATGCCGCCTATCGTGCAAACGCTTCTGCCGTGCGGGACGCCCCCCCACGCCCCCCCACGTGCACGTACGCACACACAAACACACACACACACACACACGTACAGACACACACGTCCTCCCCACCCCCACCCCACACACACACCTCTGCCGCCCCTCTGCCGCCTCTCGTGCACACGCTTCCGCCGTGCGGGATGCCCCACCACCACGCACACACACACACACACACACACACGCACACACAGACACAAACACACGCACACACCTCTGCCGCCCCTCTGCCGTCTCCCTTGCACACGCTTCCGCCGTGCGGGACGCAGCCTTGGCCTCGGCCTGCGCGTCCTTCACGCCCGCCTGGAGGACCTACATGCATATGGGGTTAGGGTTTAGCCGCCGCACGTCCAAACCGTCCAACCACAGCTCTCGTGCCATGCACCCGAAATTGTGTTGAAAAGCGTATTACCGTAATACGTCAGGGTCGTGAGCTAAGATTACGTTTTGGAGGGGTGGGGGTGGGGGGTGCGACCCGCACGCACGGGAGATGATCAAGTGCCAGGCTGGGGGTCCTGGACAACAAACTCAATCGACAAACGGGCCTGCACACATGCTCGTCGCATGCATGCGGCCTCGGCCTGCCCATCCTTCACGCCCGCTTGGAGGACCTACACACGTACCAAACGCATACGGGGTTAGGGTTTAGGGTTTGGGAGGAGGGGGGAAGGCAACCCGCGCGCACCGGTGACAGTCGAGCGCCAGCCTGGGGGGGCTGGACATCAGAAAAATAGACGAACGGGCCTGCACACATGCGGCCTTGGCCTCGGCCTTGGCGCGTCCGTCACGCCTGCTTTGAGAACACACATATAGGGTTAGGGTTTAGGGTCTTAGGGGACGGCTCTTAGGGTCTTAGGGGACGGGTCTTAGGGGACGGGTCTTAGGGGACGGGTCTTAGGGGGGGACGGGTCTTAGGGGGGGACGGGTCTTAGGGGACGGGTCTTAGGGGACGGGTCTTAGGGGACGGGTCTTAGGGGACGGGTCTTAGGGGACGGGTCTTAGGGGACGGGTCTTAGGGGACGGGTCTTAGGGGACGGGTCTTAGGGGACGGGTCTTAGGGGACGGGTCTTAGGGGACGGGTCTTAGGGGACGGGTCTTAGGGGACGGGTCTTAGGGGACAGGTCTTAGGGGACGGGTCTTAGGGGACGGGTCTTAGGGGACGGGTCTTAGGGGACGGGTCTTAGGGGAAGGGTCTTAGGGGAAGGGTCTTAGGGGAAGGGTCTTAGGGGAAGGGTCTTAGGGGAAGGGTCTTAGGGGAAGGGTCTTAGGGTATTTGGGAAGGAGGGCGCTTTCACGGGGGACAGTCAAAAACCAGCCTGGGGGCCCTATGAAACAAATAAATTGACAAAGGGGCGTGTACACATGCCGCCTTGGACTCGGCCTCTGTGTCCTACACGCCCGCCTGGGAACCTACACGTATACGGGCTTAAGGTGGGTGGTGGTGGGGCAAAACGCACGCACGAGAGACGATCAAGCGCCAGCCTGGGGGGCTTGGACAGCAGATCAATGGACAAACGGGCCTGCACACATGCGGCCTTGGCCTCGGCCTCAGCGTCTTTCACGCCCGACCGGAGGACCTGAAACACATGCGCAAACACAATGGTTTCGGACAGCCTCCCCCCCACACACACGCGCGTCTGGGGGGCAACACGCAAGCAAACGGGCCCGTATGCATGCGTTTTGTGTGTGCGTGTGTGTGAAGCGGCCTGCGCGTCCTTCACGCCCGCCTGAAGGACCTGAAACACAGGCGCAAACAGTGTGTTTTTGGACAGCCTCCCACACACACACACGCGCGTCTGGGGGGCAACACGCAAGCAAACGGGCCCGTATGCGTGCGTTTTGTGTGTGCGTGTGTGTGAAGCGGCCTGCGCGTCCTTCACGCCCGCCTGAAGGACCTGAAACACAGGCGCAAACAGTGTGTTTTTGGACAGCCTCCCCCCCACACACACGCGCGTCTGGGGGGCAACACGCAAGCAAACGGGCCCGTATGCGTGCGTTTTGTGTGTGCGTGTGTGTGAAGCGGCCTGCGCGTCCTTCACGCCCGCCTGGAGGACCTGAAACACAGGCGCAAACAGTGTGTTTTTGGACAGCCTCCCCCCCACACACACGCGCGTCTGGGGGGCAACACGCAAGCAAACGGGCCCGTATGCATGCGTTTTGTGTGTGCGTGTGTGTGAAGCGGCCTGCGCGTCCTTCACGCCCGCCTGGAGGACCTGAAACACAGGCGCAAACAGTGTGTTTTTGGACAGCCTCCCCCCCACACACACGCGCGTCTGGGGGGCAACACGCAAGCAAACGGGCCCGTATGCATGCGTTTTGTGTGTGCGTGTGTGTGAAGCGGCCTGCGCGTCCTTCACGCCCGCCTGGAGGACCTGAAACACAGGCGCAAACAATGTGTTTTTGGACAGCCTCCCACACACACACACGCGCGTCTGGGGGGCAACACGCAAGTTAACGGGCCCGCACGCATGCGTTTTGTGTGTGCGTGGGTGGGAAGCGGCCTGGGCATCCTTCACGCCCGCCTGGAGGACCTACACACAGGGGGGGGGGGGAGGTCGGCTAAACGCACACACGGGGGACAGTCAAGCGCAAGCCGGGGGGGGCCGGGCAAAAAATTCAATCGACAAACGGGCCTGCACACATGCGGCCTTGGCCTTGGCCTCGGCATCCTTCACGCCCGCCTGGAGGACCTGAAACACATGCGCAAACACAATGGTTTTGGACAGCCTCCCACACACACGCCCGCGCGCCTGGGGGGCCACACGCAAGCGAGTGGGCCTGCATGCATGAGTTTTGAGTGTGCGTGTGGGACGCGGCTTGAACACCTTCTTCGATTAACGGAGGCGCGTTCTCATCGCCGAGCCCTGGACCCAGCAATGCGGCGCTGCTGGTGACGAGGATCTCCGTTCCGCTGACGAGCGGGGTAAAATACGACTGGCCTGGCTCCTGCTAGACTGCCCCTCGGTGGAACACTTCAGGAGCGGCTTGCCCGGCGCTGCCATGGCTTGGCGAGTAGCCGCGGCGCTGCCGCGGCCCGTGCTGGGAGACGGCCCTTATCCTCCCCCCATGCAGGACGCCATGCGGCACCGATCTCGACGAGTTGATCGACGAGCGGAGGAGCTGGCGCCCGTCAATGCATGCTGGACATTGGTCAAGATGGCTGCCCGTGGAGGCGGGCTACCATCACGGCTTCAGCGGTGGCGACCGCCGAGGCAACACAGAGTAAATCCGCTTCACCAATCGCAGCGTTCGTCACCGCGCTCATCCTCGGCGTCGCTCGTCTGCCGGTGACTGGCGTTGGAAGGTCTCCAGGCAGCCTCCATGACAACTCTGTCGCCCATAGCCCCCTTGGAGGGTGGGACCTGGCCATGCATGAGGCATGGGGCGCCGGCTGAGCCCCATGCAAACGAGAGCTGGACAGCCATGCACTGCCAGGCGGGGACCGTTCCAGTCAGCGCCAGTCGGCTCTGCCGGCTTGACTGGCCACAAGGCCACTACTGTGACCCTGAGGAAGGTCCTCTCCTATATGCTCCTTGCCAGACATGTCTCTCAGAGACCGCTGTTTGGGGTAGTCTAGCCGGCGGGAGCAGTAGTCTATCGGCCGGGAGCCGGCGGTACTCTAGTACTTAAGTGTGCTGGAGTATCGGCGGGTGTCTCTAGTAGAAGAGTAGCCTGCTGAGCTGGAAACCCCGTGTAACTTGTAACTTGTGTGGGACGCGGCCTGAGCATCCTTCACGCCCGATTGGAGGACCTACCCGCATACGGGGTTTAGGGTTTAGGGTTTAGGATTAAGGAGAGGGTAGGCGACTCGCGCGCACGGGGGACAGTCGAGCGCCAGCCTGGGGGGCCTGGAGGACAAATTCAATAGACAAACGGGCCTGCACACATGCCTGTCGCATGCATGCGGCCTCGGCCTGCGCGTCCTTCACGCCCGCTTGGAGGACCTACACGCATACGGGGTTGGGGTTTCGGGTTTGAGGTGTAGGATTAAGAGGAGGGTAGGCGACCCATGCGCACGGGGGATAGTCGAGCGCCAGCCTGGGGGCCCTGGACATCAGATGAATGGACAAATGGGCCTGCACACATGCGGGTCTTGGCCTTGGCCTGAGCGCCCTTCACGCACACCTGGAGGACTTGAAACACAGGCGCAAACGCAGAGCTTTTGGACAGCCTCCCACACACACGCCCGCGGGCCTGGGGGGCCACACGCAAGGAAGTGGGCCCGTGTGCATGCGTTGCTTTGTGTGCGTCTGTGTGGGAAGCGGCCTGAGTATCTGTCACGCCCGCATGGAGGACCTGAACGCATACGGGGTTTAGGGTTTAGGATTCAGGGTAGGGGGTAGGCGACCCGCGCGCACGGGGGACCTAAACGCATGCCGGGGGGGGGAGGGGGACACCCACCTTCAGACTGTCCCAAAGTGGCAGCAACCCCGCCACCTCTGAGCACACACAGACACACACACACACACACACCACACAGCACACATTTGCATACGCCCCCCCCAAACACAATCACACAAGTGTTCCACCCCACCTAGTGTGACCGCCCCCCCCCCACCACACACACACCTTCACACTGTCCCAGAGTGGCAGCAGCGCGCCCGCCGCCGCCTCGGATCGTGCGGACCCTGCGCCTGTGTGTGTGTGTGTGTGTGTGTGTGTTGAGACTCGTGCTTGCACACTCAATCCCTGAGGCATGCAGATAGCACCCGCACTAGTCCACTGAGTGGACACACACTGACTGTGTCCATCCCACTAGCTCTAGTTCATCTTCGCCTGTGTGTGTGTGTGTTTGTGTGTGTTTGGTCGAGTTTTCAGTCTGTCAGACGCATGTGTTGGCGTTGTGTGTGTACGCCAGCGTGGGGCCCGTAACTGTAACCTCCCGTAACGTTACGGGGGTTACGGGCCATCCCTCGCAAAGTGCCCTGTAACACCCCGTATGCCGAGAAAGGTGTGAAACAGTGTGGATGTGCGCCCCACACCGTTGACTGGCCCCGAAGAGCGTTGAATACGGGAGGGGTTACGGGAGGGTTACGGGAAGGGCTCCGAGGGTTACGGGTTACGGGCCACGCAGTGTGGGGGTACGGGCCCCACGCTGGTGTACGCGTGTCTGTGTGGTGGGGTGACGACGAGTGGTCGCCCGCGACTGAACGACGCCTCCGTGCCCCCCCCCGTCCAAGAAGCGCGCAAGCACAGCTCACCCCCAATCGCACATAACAACATCGCCGCTATTAAGCGCAGCAAAGTGAGAATGTTTGGGGTGCCTCCCCGCTCCCCCCTAAGAGGCGCCAGCACGGCTCACTCTCAATCATGTTGCGCACGGCTGCCGTCGTAGGGCGGTCTTCGATGTTGGTGGACATCGCGAGCGTGAGCCGCTGGATCGCCGCTGCGTGCTCGTCCACTCGCTGCGTGTGTGTGTCGGGGTGTGTGTGTGCGCAGGTGTGTGTGTTTGTGTGTGAGGTGTTTTGTTTGTGACAGCAACAAGAGGGTTTTACAATCACAGGCCGGCGGTCACAATCAGTTCCAGAGTTCCAGCAGGATCAATCAGACAGCAGGCACAAGGCCCACCAAAAAGGTCAAGCTACAAACAGAGTGTGTGTGCATGCGAGATGTGCATTGTGTATGTATGCATGCATGCATGCATGCGTGCGTGCGTGCGTGCGTGTGTGTGTGTGTGTGTGTGTGTGTGACCCTCCTTGTATACTTTGGATGCAGTCAAGGTGAGCAACCGCATGCTCTCCCGTGCCCCCCCCCCCCCACACACGCGCACACCCACACCCACACTCACACCCACCTCTGCCACCCCTCTGCCTCCTCCCGTGCACACGCTTCCGCCGTGCGTGACGCCCCCCCCCCCCTCTGTCTCTCTCTCTCTCTCTCTCTGTCGTCACCACTTGCAGACCTGTTTGAATTCAAACGTCAAACCAATTCAAATTCAAACGTTGTGGACGTGAGCTCTGTCTCGCGCCCTGTCTAATTCCCCCCCCTGCCCTGTCTCTTTTTTGTGAACCGCCCCACACACACTACCGAACCCGTTTGAATTCTAACCTCGAGGCCGTTCAAGTTCGAACCAACCTTGAAGCTGTGAGCAAACGCACACTCCCCCCATGCCCTTGCCCCCCCTCACCCTCTCTCTTTACCCCCCCCCCCCTTCCCACACACACACACTCTCAAACATTCAAGCCGTTGAATTAAACCCGGTTCAAATTCGAACCAACCTTGAACGTTGTCGACGTGGGCAAACGCACGCTCTTCCCCCCCCTACACTCTTTAACTTCCAAACGGTTGAATTCAAACCCGTTTGCATTCGAACCAACCTTGAACGTTGTCGACGTGAGCAAACGCACGCTCTCCCCCCCCCCCCCCTACACTCTCAAACTTTGAAACGGTTGAATTCAAACCCGTTTGAATTCGAACCAACCTTGAACGTTGTCGGCGTGAGCAAACGCACGCTCCCCCCCCCCTACACTCTCAAACTTCCAAACGGTTGAATTCAACCCCGTTTGAATTCGAGCCAACCTTGAAAGTTGTCGACGTGAGCAAACGCACGCTCTCCCCCATGACCCCCCCTTCACTCTCAAACTTCCAAACGGTTGAACTCAAACCGGTTCAAATCCGAACCAACCTTGAACGTTGTCGACGTGAGCGAACGCACGCTCTCCCCTGCGCCCTCGCTCGCGCGCGCCACGACCGCGAGGCGGCGCTCCAACTCGTGCAGGGCGGGCTCGGACACCTTTGGCGTGTGTGTGTGTGTGTGTGTGTGCGATGGTCGATATTACACAGTCTGTTTGATGCCTGGCGGCGGGTTCGTAAGTGTGTGTGTGTGTGTGTGAGAGAGAGAGAGAGGGCGATAGAGAGAGGGAAAGAGAGAGAGAGAGGCACATGCTGTGGTGGGCGGCTGGATGCGTGTACATGCCTCCCCTCCCCTCCCCTCTGCGCACACCTGGCAGGCCACCTCTGCCACGACCTCCTCCATCTGTCACTCCACAAACACACATGGATGAGCGGATGCGGGAGTTAACGAATGCTCAGCCAGGCCAGGAGAACCCCAGGTTCTGGCACGAGATGGCTGGCCTGTCCTGAGACACACACCGTAATCATGATGGCAGATGGCATGCTTAAGGTCTAATTTTGACAGCTGCCAGCCACTATCCTAGGGTCTAATGCGCCACCAAAGGCGTCCGACGGACTGTAAAATCGACCATAGTGTGTGTCCACTCACTGGACTAGTGCGGGTGCTATCTGCATGCCTCAGGGATTGGGTGCGCAAGCAAAATAATAATATGTCATCATTCGATTTGAAGGCGTCCAACAAGACTGAAAAATCAACCACCACACACAGAGAGAGAGAGAGAACGAAAGAGGAAGAGAGAGAAAGAGAGGGAGGGAGGGAGAGAGAGAGAGAACGAAAGAGGAAGAGAGAGAGGGAGGGAGGGAGAGAGAGAGATACGTTGCAGCTCCCATCGCTCCTGAAGGCAACCTACATAACGAAAGGAGGTGGCCACCTAGGTTGTTGGTCACATGTGTGCTTGCTTCAAGTGACCGCCTCCAAGATCCCCCCTGCCTGGATCCGCTGCAGAAGATCATGCCATTCTCTAGACTAGCACACGATGCATCACTGGTTCTAACGCCACCTCCGGAGGCTGCGCCCCGGCCCCCGCTGCATGCATGCATGCATGCACGCGTGCGCCATGCGCAGCAGCCTGGGCGAGCGTGAGCTCAAGCCAGAGTTGCCCCCCAGGCTGCTGCCATAGACTGCACACAATGTCATTGTGTAGTATGAAAAACATGTATGAGGACAACAACTGGGTGGGGCCATGCACGCGTGTGCAGACGGTGCAGACGCAGGAACGTGTACGTGTACATACGAATACCAGAAACACCAAGAACACGCTTTGTGCATACATATACATAGAGAGAATAAGCAGGCTTGAGATGGTCGAAGGGCGACGGAGCGAGAGAGAGACAGAGGGCATTGCAAAATGGGAGGGAATTGTAGGAAGGCCCAGCGACGACCCGTCGCCCGGGCCATGCGGCCCACTGCGTTAGACGTGGGGTAGCAGGTGACGTGCAAAAGCAGCAGTAGCATATCAAGAGCACCGCGTGCGTCAATGGACAGCCCGCGTGGTGGCAGCGCTCCGCCCGTCTGGCTTCTCCTACACATCGGGCAGGCCAGCGCTGCCCATGGCGGCACATGCGCGCGTCAGGCAAGTTGCGGAAGGCGTCTCCCCAGGCAGTATCACCATGCGGTCTGCCGCCAGCGCGCGTGCGCCCATGCGGCCCATGCAGCCGCTCGCATGGCGGCCGTCTGTCGCCACTGCTGCAGCCACGGGCGGCCAGGCGGAGGGTGGGCCTGGTCAAAACACGAGCGACTTCAGGGGTGTCAGCTGGGACAAGGCCTCATCAGTATGGAGCACAGACCTGTGGGACCCGCAGGCGCAGCGCAAGCGACACCTCGGGTACTACGCCTCCGAGGAGGACGCAGCAAGGGCGTACGACTGCGCAGCTGTGGAGCTGCGCGGCCGGGTGCCAAGCGCAACTTTCCGGGCGAGGTCGTCAGCGAGCCGCCTGTATCACTGGGCGCAAAGCGCAAGCAGCTCAAGACCTCGCGCTACGTGGGCGTCTGGTTGCATGCGGGTAAGGGCAAGTGGGTGGCGGGGCTGCGCGACACGCAGGCCAAGCGCAACTTGTACCTAGGATACTTTGCCTCTGAGGTCGAGGCCGCGTGGAAGCACGATGTGGAGGCGCTGAAGCAGGACCCGGGCGTGCCCGACGAGAGGCTCAACTTGTCCATCCAAGTACGCGCCAGCCCGTCCTGGCCGCCGCCGCAGTGGCTGCTGGACGGCAAGCCGGAGCGAGAGCAGCCTTGAGGGGGGCTGTGCGTCGTTGGTAGCATGGCCGCTGGTGCCTGGATAACGCCGAATGGAGTCTGTTTGTAGCACTCTGGATCGGTAGGAGGCGGAGGCTCCCAGGCGATATGAGTGCCGGTAGGAGGCGGAGGCTCCTAGCCGATATGAGTGCCGGTAGCGTTACAGGTTGCAGTCGCGTAGACTGATTTTGGGACGCCGGCAGGCGTATTCTATCTGGATTGGGACTCCACACTATTTGGTATGGCCTGTGTGGGAACAGTACTTGCTGTTGGACACGATGAGGTTGTGTGCACCGCTCACAGTTGAGCCACCAGTCCAACTGTAGCAACGGTGTGTGACACTGTACATGCTGTTACAGGTGTTGCATGTGACACTGTTACTTGCTGTTACAGTGTGCACCGCTCAAAGTTGAGCCACCAGTCAAACGGTAGCAACTTGCCTCGCTGCTGCGCAAGGGCTGTGCGCCATGTGGAAGGGGGGAGGACGTTCTGTCAGATCATTCACTGAGCGAACGGCCAATGGGCCCCTACCACAGCCCCCTATATTGTTACCCCGGCGGTACGAGCTTCACCCGCAGTGTCATGGCTTTGTTACGATGCAATAAAATTCGCGCGAATTGCATTGCAATTGTAACCAAGCCATTTAACTGCGGGTGCAGCTTGTACCGCCGGGGTAACAATACAGGGGGCTGTGGTAGGCCAACCGCCGTCTTTGCGCGCATTGTGGCAGCGTCGGCCATCCACACGTCCCCGTTCACAGCCTGAAGCGTCGCGGCAAGCCTGCAGCAATTCCACCTGCAGAAATACCACTTGCACATTTCACAAATCACCAACTGCGTGCCTTGCTCAACGCTTGGAAGCCGAGCCAATCCGCGCACTCGCCAACACACGCCCCTGCCGCGCGAGTTTTGCCCCCCTCCCCCCCCTCCCCCCCAGTTTGAGCTCCCCCAGCAACCGCCAGGATTCGAAATTGAAAAGTCCAAGACCTTCAGCAGGTAGTTTGAAGTGTCAGCTTTCCAACGTGCCCATTTTCGTCTCATGGGACTTAGTGTGGCAGCCGTGGCATGAACTGTAGTGATACATGTACTTCACGTTACAGTTCACTTCAGGGTGACGTGAACTGTAACGTGAAGCAAGGTCAGACCTGGCGAACGGCGTGAACTCCGCAATTTAGGAGAAAAAGTGTGGAGTGCGAGGCCAACTCATGAGTCCCCCCCCCACACACACAAACACACTCATACCTTGCTTGCCACCTCCGCCACAGCTTCCCCCATTTGTCGCTCAAGCGCAGCAACCCGCCCAAGCACAGACGACCCTTCCACGCGGCTGGCCTCCGGCTTGTCGCCTGTGGCAGCGTGTGTGTGTGTGTGTGTGTGTATTTGTGTGCGAGTGTTTGTGTGTGCGTGTGTGTGCGCCCGAGCACAGACGTCCCCTCCTAGCCGCTAGCCTGAAACGTATGGCGACAAGTGTGTGTGAGTATGTGTGTGTGTGTGTGTGCAAGTGTGTGTGTGTTTGTGCGCCCAAGCGTGGACGAATTTTCACGGCTGGCCCCCAGACTGCCACCTATTGCGGCATGTGTGTGTGCGTGTGTGTGTGCGTGTGCGGGTGTGTGCGGGCGTGTTTTGCCGTGTGTGGAAGTGTGCGTGTGCGTGTTTGTGTGTGTGTCTGTGTGTGTGTGTGTGTGCGCCCGAGCACGGACGAACCTTCCACAATGTTGGCCCCAAGCCTGTCCCTGTGGCGGTGTGTGTGCGTGTGTGTGTGTGTGTGTGTTCGCGCTCGAGCACAGACGTCCCCTCCTCGCCGCTAGCGTATAACGTATGGCGGCAAGTGTGTGTGTGTGTGTGTGCGTGTGCATGTGTGTGTGTGCGTGTGCGCCCAAGCACGGACGCCCCCTCCCCACGGCTGTGGCCTCCGGCCTGTCGCCTGTGGCAGCGTGCGTGTGTGTGTGTATGTGTTTGTGCGTGTGCGCCCGAGCACGGACGAACCTTCCACGCGACTGGCCTCCGGCATATCGCCTGCGGCAGCGTGTGTGTGTGTGTGTGTGTGTGCATGTGTGTGTTTGTGTGTGTGTGTGTGTGCGCGAGTGTGTGCGTGCATGTTTCTCCGTGTGTGGAAGTGTGTGTGTGTGTGTGTGTGCAAGTGTATATGTATTTGTGTGTGTGTATGTGTGTGTGCGTTTGTGTGCGCTCAAGCACAGACGCCCCCTCCGCAGGGCTGTGGCCTCCGACCTGACCTGTGGCGGCGTGGGTCGTGGATCATGACCGCGTGTGCGAGTGTGAATGCATGAGAGTGCATGCATGAGTCGTGTAGCACCAGTGCGCGTGCTTGCGAGTGTGCATGCATGTGAGCACGTGCACGTGCGTGTGCTGTTGCTGAGCACCGCCACCCCCGCCGCTGCTGCCCCCGCCGCCGCGCCCGCTGGCGGGCGTAGGGGGTGTGGGGTGAGGTGGGGGGTGAAGAGCGCGGGCCGAAAAGCGCAAGCGTGTGTGAGTGCGCATGCGTGTGAGTGTGTGTGAGCGCGCGTGCAAGTGCCGCAACTGCCCAGGCCGCAACTGCCCCCGCCGCCGCTCCCACGAGCGAGCGGAGGGGGGGAGCATGCTGAAGGGAATGGACCGCAAAGCGCAAGCGTGTGTGAGCGCGCATGCATGTGCGTGTGTGCGAGCGTGCGTGCACGTGTTGTTGCTGCTGCTACGCACCGCCCTCACCGGAACTGCCCCCGCCGCCGCTCCCACAGGCGGGCGGAGGGGGGCAGCACGCTGAAGGGAATGCCGCAAAGCGCACGCGCTTGAGTGTGAATGCACAAGTGCGTGTTAGTGCAAGTGCGTGCGAGTGCGAGCGTATGCGTGTGTTGTTGCTGCTGCTACGGCACCTCCGCGGCCGCCGCTACCCCCGCCGTCGCCCCCGCTCCCGTGCGTAGGGCGAAGCACGCCGAAGAGCGCAGGTTGCAGGGCGCAAGTATATGTGAGTGCACATGCGTGTGGGTCTGTGCGAGCGCGCGTGTACGTGTTGTTGCTGTTGCTACGCACCGCCTTCGCCGCAACTGCCCCCGCCGCTGCTGCCCCCGCCGCTGCTGCCCCCACCGCCGCTCCCGCTCCCGTGCATAGTGCGGAGCACGGCGAAGAGCGCGGGTCACACGGTGCAAGCGTGTGAGCGTGCGAATGCATGTGTGTGCGAGCGCGCGTGCACGTGCTGCTGCTTCTGATACGCACCGCCGCCACCGCCCCCGTTTCTGCTGGCGGACGGAGGGGGGAGCACTTCAAAGAGCGCGGTGCGTAGTGAGGAGCTCAAGTGCGTGTGTGTGCGAATGCAAATGCACATGGATGCAAGTGCGTGCGAGTGCGAGCGTGTGTGTGTTGTTATTGCTGCTGCTGCTGCTACGCACCGCCGCCGCCCCCGCCGCCGCTACCACTGGCGTCGGTCGTGGACCGCGACTGTATGTGAGTGCGAGTGCGAGCGAATCTGCAAGCGAGAGCGCGCGCGCACCTCCGCCGCCGTTGTTACCCCCGCTGCCGCCCCCACTCCCGTGCGTAGGGGCGAGCACGCCGAAGAGCGTGACCCGTAGTGAGGAGAGCTCGGACGCGGTTGATGAGGCGCGGTGGGAGAGGCCGGAGAGCTTCTGGGAGTGGGCCTCGGTTGCCTGGCCGCTGGAGGACACGGCGGCGTTGAGGCTGCAGCAAGGGGAGTGGACGCGGGTGAGGCAGCAAGGGGAGTGGACAAGGGTGAGGCAGCGAGCGTGGATGGGAAAAAGGGCGGGAGATGGGTGGGTGGGTAGGTGGGTGGAAAGTGGGTGGGTGGATGGACAACTGGGGGGAGGTGTGTGAGTGGGTGGGTGGGTGGAGATTTGGAGAGGGCGGCGAGCTTCTGGGAATGGGCCTCGGTGGCCTGGCCGATGGAGGACACGGCGGCGTTGAGGCTGCGGCAAGGAGAGGGGATGCGGGGGTGGGTGGGTGGGCGGGGAGTGAGAGCGAGGATCGTTTCAGCGCTGTGGGAGAGGCCCAACAGCTTCTGTGAGTGGGCTTCAGTGGCCTGGCCACTGGAGGCTACGTCGGCCGGCATTGATACTGCATGGTGGGGGTGGGGGGGGAGTGGGGCAAGGAGGCTAGTTTTCTCTGTCCACCCCCGTACTTGGAGAGATATCACTGCGCGTTGTCCATGCCATCATGTGTGCGCCCGACGGCCGCCGCTGCTGCTGCTACCCTCATACTCTCACTCCAACCCCATACCTGAAAAGTGGTCGCTGCAAGATGTCCATGTCATCCTGTGTGAGCGTGACGGCCGCAGCTGCTGCTGCTGCTGCTGCCGCCCCTGCTTTCTTGATAGATTGCTGCAACTACCATGCCTACAGCCAAAAAGCCGCAACCACGTGCCCATACCTGGAGAGAGAGCGGTACACGTGTCCATGTCATCCTGCATGCGCGCGACGGGGGCCCTGGCCAAGAAAACGGTTGCGCACACCCGTGTTCTCTCCATCCCCTAATACCGTCCGGGCGGTTAGCCTTTGAGTATAATTATCGTGTTTTTGCCCCCCCACGAAGCTTAGAAATTTATATAAATCGTCGAAAATCGCGATTTGGGGCGTCAAAACGACTAAAAACGACGAAAACGACCCCCACAATCGCATTAACAACTATAGTTTCGACCCCCCCCGCGAAGGCAAACAATATGGACGGTAGTCCTCCTGTTGTCTAGGCCTTAACTCACGCCCCGGGGTCCTCCGGGCGCGTACAGGTAACAACTTTTAAACCATCCTCTTGCCATACTTCCTCCTCCTTTTGCTTTACTTCCTCCATACTCTCTCCTGTCTCTTTATCTTTTCCCACATACCTGGAGAGAGAGCGTTGCACGTTTTCCATGTCATCCTGCGTGCGTGCGACGGCCGCGGACAGCGCGCCCCGCAGCTCGTCGATCGCCTTGGGCTGGCTGGAGAGTGCCTCTTGGATGCGGCCCATCATGTCACGGACCTGGAAAAGAGAGGGAGGTAGAGGGAGAGAAAGGGAGAGTGAGTGGGCGGTTGGTTTAGCGTGGGTCGATGCATCCCGGCATGCCACGGAGATGGAAAAGAGAGGGGGGCAGAGTGGGCATTGGGTGGCCTGGCAGGGGGAAGAGGGCAGGGAGATAGTTTTTTTTGTCTTTCCAGATGGCTGGAGAGTGCGTCCTAGATGCGACCCGTCATGCCACGGACCTGGAAGAGAGAGGAGGAGAATACGCCAACATACGCCATCACACCCAGCGGACTGTACATCAATTACCTGGCCAGCCAGCATCCGCATGGCCTCGTCCTCGCGCGCCACCGCCTCTTCCAGCCTCTGGACCGACGACCCGTCAGCCTTGGACACGCCCTCCACACACATGCACACACACACACCTGGCCAGCCAGCATGCGCATGACCTCGTCCTCGTGCGCCATCGCCACCTCCAGGCTCTGGACCGACGACCCGTCAGCCTTGGACACGCACTCCACACACACACACACACACACGCACACACACACGCACACACACACACACACACACCTGGCCAGTCAGCGTCCGCATGGCCTCATCCTCACGCGCCATCGCCACCTCCAGGCTCTGGACCGAAGACCGGTCAGCCTTGGACACGCACTCCACACACACACACACACACATTCACACACACACACACACACGCACGCACACACCTGGCCAGCCAGCATCCGCATGGCCTCGTCTTCGCGCGCTATCGCCACCTCCAGGCTCTGCACCGACGACCCGTCAGCCTTGGACACGCACTCCACACACACACACACACACACACACACACACACACACACGCACACACAGAGACCCACACACACCTGTCCAGCTAGCATCCGCATGGCCTCGTCTTCGCGCGCCATCGCCTCCTCCAGGCTCTGGACCGACGACCCGTCAGCCTTGGACACGCCAAGCACCACGAGCTCACGCTGCAGGGCGGCCATCTGGTCGCCCGTCGCTGCCGACAGCTGGCGCATGTCTTCGCCGAGGCTCGCGGCCACAGCCTCAAACAGGCCAGACACCTGTGCACGCAGATGACCATATGTGATGATGACGAGGATACGGGAGCGAGGTTGAGTGTTGAGGTTGGGTGCGTTGTGGTTAAGGGTGTCTCTTGAGGGTGTCTGATGGAGGCGCGTGCCCTCGCCGAGGCTCGCGGCCACCGCCTCAAACAGGCACGACACCTACACGCGGAACAGACAGGGAGTGGAGGATGAGGGCGGCTGCTGGGAAATTTCTGATGGGGGAGGGGGGGGCGCGTGTCTTCGCCGAGGCTCGCGGCCACGGCCTCAAACAAGCCAGACACCTGCGCGTGCAGACGGGCATACACGATGAGGTTGATGAATGCGGATTGAGGTTGGGTGTTGGGGGTGGGTGCGTCGTGATCAAGGGTGTCTCTTGAGGGTGTCCGACAGCTGGCGCATGTCTTCGCCCAGCTCGCGGCCACCGCCTCAAACAGGCCAGACACCTGCGCGTGCAGACAGGAGGTGGGTGTTAAAGGAGGTTCGCTTAAACAGGCATATGACGCCTGCATGCAGGCAAACAGGCAGGCAGGCAGAGGCTGTGTGCCTGATGGAGGGGCGCGTGTCTTCGCCGAGGTTCGTTGCCATGGCCTCAAACATGCACGACACCTGTGCATGCAGACGGGCATACACGATAAGGTTCATTTATGCGGATTGAGGTTGGGTGCTGGGGGTGGGTGCGTTGTGGTAAAGGATGTCTCTTGAGGGTGTCTGATGGAGGCGCAGGTCGTTGCCGAGGCTCGCCGCCATGGCCTCAAGCAGGTCAGACACCTGCAATCAGGCACGGCGCATGCATTGCCAGACAGGCAGGGCGTACCCCGGAGGATTGGTTCAAAACAAGGTTGGGTGTCTGATGGTTGCGCGAGTCTTCGTTTAGGCTCGCGACCACGGCCTCAAACAACACCTACACGCAGAACAGGCGGGGAGTGGAGGATGAGTGCAACTGCTGGGGGAGCTTTCTGGTGGGGGAGCAGGGCGCGTGTCGGCATCGAGGCTCGCGGACACGGCCTCAAACAGGCACGACACCTGCAGGCAGAACAGGCCGGAGGTAGGTGTCAAACAAGGTTGGTTCAAACAGGCATATGACACCTGCAGGCAGGCAAGCAAGCAGTGCCAGTGTGTCCGATGGAGGGGCGCCGAGTCTTCACCGAGGCTCGCGGCCACGGCCCCAAAGAGGCCAGACACATGTGCACGCAGGCAGGCATAAAGGTAGGCGCAAAATGACGTGGGCGCAATCAGGCACGATGCATGAATAGCCAGACAGGCAGGGCGTGCCCCGTAGGATGGGATCACTACAAGGTTGGGTGTCTGATTGATGCGTGAATCTTCGCTTAGGCTCCTGGCCACGGCCTCAAACAGGCCAGACACCTACACACAGGACAGGCAGGGAGTGGAGGATGAGGGCAGCTGCTGGGAACTTTCTGATGGGAGGGGGGGGGCGTGTCTTCGCCGAAGCTCGCGGCCACCGCCTCAAACAGGCCAGACACCTGTGCGTGCATACGGGCACACACGATGAGGTGGTCAATGCGGATTGAGGTTGGGTGATGGGGCTGGGTGCGTTGTGGTTAAGGGTGTCTCTTGAGGGTGTCTGATGGGGGCGCGTGTCTTTGCCAAGGCTCGCGGGCACAGCCTCAAACAGGCCAGGCACCTACACACAGGACAGGCAGGGAGCGGAGGATGAAGGCGGCTGCTGGGAACTTTCTGAATTGGGGGGGGGGCGTGTCGTCGCCAAGGCTCGCGGATACGGCTATAAAAACAGGCACGACACCTACAAGCAGAACAGACAGGGAGTGGAGGATGAGGGTGGCTGCTGGGGGAGCTTTCTGATGGGGGAGCGGGGCGCGTGTCTTCGCCGAGGCTCGCGGCCACGGCCTCAAACAGGCCAGACACCTGCGCGTGCAGACGGGCATGCACGATGAGGTTGATTAATGTGGATTGAGGTTTGGTGCTGGAGGTGGGTGCGTTGTGGTGAAGGGTGTCTCTTGAGGGTGTCTGATGGGGGCGGGTGTCTTTGCCGAGGCTCGCGGACACGGCATCAGACAGGCACGACACCTGCACGCAGAACAGGCAGGGAGTGGAGGATGAGGGAGGCTGCTGGGAACCTTCTGGTGGTGGTGGTAGTGGGGGGGGGGGGGCGCATGTCTTCGCTGAGGCTCGCGGCCACGGCCTCAAACAGGCACGACACCTGCGCATGCAGACGGGCTTGCGATGAGGACAAGGATGCGGTGGCGAGTGTGGGGGTTGAGGGTGGATGCATTGTGGTTGCGTGCATACTGTTGGGGTGCATGTCTTCGCCCAGGCTCGCGGCCACCGCCTCAAACAGGGCAGACACCTCCAGGCAGATGTACGGCGAATGTCGAGGGCCTTGATGCATGCAGGTCCTCTATGCATGGTCTCTTCGGGTCCATTTGTTGGGTCTCTCATCTCCGACTCAGTGGGACTACTAAGTGGAAAGGACTGATCAAAGGTGCGCTTCACAGATACAAGACCCGTTTGAGGAGGCCAACAGGTTGAAGAGTCCCTAGCAGATTGGTGCTCAGAGAGGGATTGTTGGGTGTCTAGAAGTGTTCAGAGGGTCCATTCCCACCGTTCAGGTGTTCAGCCCCCCATGCAAGCTTGCTTGGTGCCCCCCATGGGTGCCCCTCCTCCCCCACCTCCCGTGGTCCAAGACACACAACGTATGATCGTATGATCGTCGTTTCACGACGGTCCACACAGAGATTCAAAGGGGTCATTGGTCACCTTCCCGGTGTACAGCTCCAGTGCCGACGAGTCCACCTTCTCCCTCTGAAGCCGGTCTGACTCGGCCTTGACTTGGTTGACCTGGAACTCCACGTGGCCGTATAGCCCCTGGAAGAAAGTGTAACATTGTAATGTTGTAGGAACAGCAACGGCGTAATACTGTCAAAATGGCGTTACACGCAGGCGGCCGGTCGATGCTTCCAGTATTTTTGGAGCTACAGCCATGGCTGCAGCCTCGACCTGGTTGACCTGGAACTCCACGTGGTGGTATAGCCCCTGGAAGAAGGTGCAAAAACATTGTAATGTGTTGGCACGTGAAATATTGTCAACTTAATAAACGTTGTTGGGACGTTTTCAGTCTTCTCGGGGCTACACGTCGATCAAAACTGCATAGATTTCACCGGGACCGACCTCTTCGTACAGCCCTTGAAGAGGGGAAGCGCTCCGCGCATGTTGCGCTACATAGCTACATAGCCCCGGGTGAATACGATGGGCACCGTCATCTAAGACACTGCAGGAGCTGGGCCAGCCGTGCAACAGTCAGACTGCGACAAAGTAACGTAACGACAGAGTAACGTAACAACAAACCCCTACCAGGTAGCCCGTTTCCGTTCCTAGCGCCAACGCAGGTCTCGTACAGCATAACTGGTGTCACCCCGACTGTAGAATCCATCATCATCGTCATCAACGATAATTCGAGCCGGGGTGCTGCTTTGCCGACCCGTACCTGGAAGTAGGGTTGTGGGGACCCGTACATCGACGGCCTCGTGTATCCGTATAAACATATATACGGCCGCATTTAAGTAGATCCGTATGCGTTTCTTGTTGGCAGTTCACACAAGGTTCACAGCCCACACTAAAATCACCACAAATTTCCATCCATCCCACACTGCATCCAAGCAGCCCTTACCTGGAAGCGCTTGTCCAGCTCGCCCGACAGGTGTGCGCCGACGCGCGTAGACACAGCGGTCACCTGGTGTGCGTGTGTGTGTGTGCACGCATGTGTGTGTGTGTGTGTGTGCACGCATGTGTGTGTGTGCGTGTGTGTTCCTGAGTGCTGCGTGGGCGTGCGCACGTCCCGTGTCTCGGTTGGTTGGGAGGGGGCTCGAGCGAGAGGTGTGGGCCGACGCGCGTTAACACAGCGGTACCTGGCGGCGGTTCAGGTGGGTTGGATTGTGATGGGTTGGTCGGTTGGTTAATTGGTTGGTTCGGTGGGTTGGAAGGGGGCTTGGTTGGTTGGTTGGTTGGGAGGGGGCTCGAGCGATGGGAGGGGTTGGTTGGTGGGTTGGTTGCTTGGTTGGGAGGGGGCTCACGCGACAGGTGCGCGCCGACGCGCGTCGACACAGCGGTCACATGGCGGCAGTTGAGGTGGGTTGGATTGGGAGGGACTGGTTGGGTGGTTGGATTGGGAGGGGTTGGTCGGTTGGATTGGGAGGGGTTGGTTGCTTGGTTGGGAGGGGGCTCGCGCGACAGGTGCGCGCCGACGATCGTCGACACAGCGGTCACATGGCGGCAGTTGAGGTGGGTTGGATTGGGAGGGGCTGGTTGGGTGGTTGGATTGGGAGGGGTTGGTCGGTTGGATTGGGAGGGGTTGGTTGCTTGGTTGGGAGGGGGCTTGAGCGACGGGTGAGCACCGACGCGCGTGGACACAGCGGTCACCTGGTGTGTGTTTGTGTGTGTGAGTGTGTGTGCACGCATGTGTGTGTGTGTGTGGTCGATTTTACAGTCTCTGTGTGTGTGTGTGTGTGTGTGCGTGTGTGTCTGTGTGTGTGTCTGTGTGTGTGTGTGTGTGTGTGTGTGCGTCCTGAGTGGCTGCGTGAGCGTGCGCATGTCACGTGTCTCGCCACGCGCCGGGTCATGACCTGGAACAGGCGCCAACACGGCGGGCCTTGTTGTCCAAGTTTCCGAGGTCCTAGTCAGCCTCTTCTCTGCCCCTTCCCCCCCCCTCTCCTCCCTCCCCCAGCCTATCCCACACGGCAAATTCACACAATGACGCAGTCCTCGGACACAGTAACAGCAACAGTAGCTTCGGCTTTCCAGCAAAATCTTCTAGTCCCAGTACCCCGCCTAGACGCAAGTCCAGGCCCGGCCCTAACAATCGCTTGTGGGCTGCCTGCCAACGCGTAGTCCCAGAGAGAAAACAAGAGCTGTAAGGATGGAGTAGAGTAGAGTAGAGTAGAGTAGGGTAGGGTAGAGTAGAGTAGAGTAGAGTAGAGTAGAGTAGAGTAGAGTAGAGTAGAGTAGGGTAGGGTAGAGTAGAGTAGAGTAGAGTAGAGTAGAGTAGAGTAGAGTAGAGTAGAGTAGAGTAGAGTAGAGTAGAGTAGAGTAGAGTAGAGTAGAGTAGAGTAGAGTAGAGTAGAGAAGAGTAGAGTAGAGTAGAATAGAGTAGAGTAGAGAATAAATACTGTGCGACGCCTCTAAAATAGGCACCTCCGACACAAGCATATCACAACAAACTAACCGCACCTTGTTATCCAAGTGCTCCTCCACCGCCTGCATTCGCCCAGTCAGCCTCTTCTCCGCCTCCTTCACTCGGCTGCTCGCCTCGGCCTCGGCCTCAGCACGGCTGGCTGCCGAAGCGAGCGCGAGCGCCTGTGGAGGAAGGTGGGAGGAAGGTGCAGGGAAGGTGGGAAGAAGGTGGGACACACAGCCACTTGCTTTTGCATGAGTTGTTCAGGAACATCCCCTCAACAAACAAAGCCCCACATGCCGCGTGGGTCCCCCCCATGCGCCGCGCGCGTCTGCCGCGGCCACCCCGTCCCTACGCGCACGCGGCCATGCCGCACCCGCTGCTTAACAAGCAACCAGCCGCCGCAGGTCCCCCTTGAGCGCCGCTTGCGCCACGTCCGCGCCCGCCGCTGCCACCCCGCCCCTTTATGCGCGCGGCCACGCCGCACCCGCTACCTAACAATCACCTACCTGCCGCAGGTCCCCCTTGAGCGCAGCGTGCGCAGCGTCCGCGCGCGCCTCGCCCTCGCGCGCGCGCGCGCCCGCCGCGGCCGCTCCGTCCTCGGCGCGCGCGGACGCGCTGGCGACGCCCTCGAGCCGGCGCTCCAGGCGCGCCATACGGTCGAGCACGCTGTTGTGCGCGCTGCCCCCGCTGCCGCCGCCGCCGGCGACGATCGCGCCGGGGTCGCCTGAAACACATGGCACGGGTGTTTTGTTCCTTGGGGTGCGGGAGGGGGGGGCGATCACGCTGTGCGGAGCACGCTGTTGTGCACGCCCCCACCGCCGCCGCTGCCGCTGCCGCCGCCGGCAACGATCGCGCCGGGGTCGCCTGACGCACATGGCAGGGGTGCTGTTGTTCCTTGGGGTGCGGGATGGGGAAACTAAGTGTGCGTACGTGTGCGTGTGTGTGTGTGCATGCGTGTGTGCCCGTGTACCCACCAAGCAACACGCGACCCACACCGCTCTCCCCAGC
>VFSX01000104.1:292500-302500 GCA_016618255.1 Chlamydomonas sp. UWO 241
CGTACCCTCTCTCTCACTCACTCACTTTCTCTGTCCTCTCTCGTTCTCTCTCTCGCAGTCTCTCTTGCTCTCTCTCTCAGTCTCTCTCTCAGTCTCTCTCTCTCTCCCTCCCTCCCCCCCTCTCTATATCTATGCCTCTATCTCTCTCTCTCTCTCACACACACACACACACACACACACGCACACACACACACCACCACCACCACCGCCAGGGCACCAACTTCAGCGTCATCGTGACCGAAGGCTGACTCGACTCGACCGGGCTGTCAATGGCTTATGTGCCCTCACTCTCTCACTCACTCACTTTCCCTCTCCTCTTTTTCTCTGTCTCTCTCTCTTTCTCTCTCTCAGTCTCTCTCTCTTTCTCTTTCTCTCTCTCAGTCTCTCTCTCTCTTTCTCTCTCTCTCTCTCTTTCTCTCTCCCCCTCTCTTTCCTTCCCTATATTTTCCATCTCTATTTCTCTCACACACACACACACACACACCACCACAACCACCACCTCCAGGGCACCAACTTCAGCGTCATCGTGACTGAAGGCCGACCCGACTCGACCGGACTGTCAATGGCGCGCGTACTCCACGACCTCGGCATCCCTACGACGCTGATCCTGGACAGCGGTGTGGCGTACGCGATGGAGAAGGTGTGGATTGGTGTGGATTGGTGTGGGGTGTGGATGAGTATGCAGTGTGGAGTGTGGAGTGCGGTGCCTCGGCATCCCTACGACGTCGATCCTTGACAGTGGGGTGGCGTACGCGATGGAGAAAGTGTGGATTGGTGTGGGTTGGTGTGGGGTTTGGATTAGTGTGCAGCGTGGAGTTGTGGGGTAACATGCTCCACGGCCTCGGCACCCTACGACGCTCATCCTGGACAGCGGGGTGGCGTACGCGATGGAGCGTTTGAGCGATGGAGCGTTTGAGCGATGGAGCAAACACGCATTGCACACCTTCCTCTCTCCCTCCCGCGAACATCTCACTCGCTGCCTCTCTCTTTCTCCCTATCTCCCTCTCTCTTCCTCCCTCTGTCTCTCTCATGCCCGCTTACTCCCTTTCACTCTCTCACTCTCTCACTCTTCACTCTCACACTCACACCTGCAGGCCGACATGGTGCTCGTGGGTGCAGAAGCAGTGGTGGAGAACGGAGGCGTGGTCAACAAGCTGGGAACGTACCAGGTGTGCGCGTGTGAGTGTGTGTGCGTGTGTGTGTGTGTGCGTGTAAACCCCCCAAATTCAAAAAATCCGACGGTTTCGGAACATTCACTGTAAGGAGACGAGATGCCAGCATGTGATCCAGCATTCTCGAGGTTTTTGCCCCCCCCCCCCCTTCCCCCTCTTGGTGTCTACCTGCTTGTATCAGTGATGCCGAAATCCTTGCTTGTATCAGTGATGCCGAAATCCTTTGGCGTGATGGTGGTATTGTGGCGCGGAACCAGCTCCGCAGGGCCGCTCTAGAGCAACCCTCCCTGATGGTGCAAGAATCAGCGTCACGCCGTTTTAAATGCACCACCGCACACACGCACGCGTACACGCACATGCGCGTGCACGCACACATACGCATACACGCACATGCACGTTCACACACACACACACGCACATGCGCGTTCACACACACACACACACGCACACACACACACACGCACACACGCACACACACGCACACACATGCGCGTGCGCTTTCAGATCGCCCTGTGCGTGCACACACACAAACACACACACACACACACACACACAAACACGCACGCGCGCGGGTGCAGATCGCCCTGTGCGTGCACACACACACGCAAACACACACGCGCGCGCACACACACACATGCACACACACGCTCGCACGCTCGCAGATCGCCCTGTGCGCCAAGGCGTGCTCCCGACCGTTCTACGTCGCAGCAGAGTCGTACAAGTTTGCGCGGCTGTACCCGCTCACACAAAAGGTGCGTGTGTCTTGGCGGGGTGTGTGGTGTGTGACGCACAGCGCACCCTGGCACTTGGCCCGCACTGTGCGCATGTCAACCCCGACTATGTGCGATGCTCGCACCACTGCTGCGTGGCCGGCACAAACAAGCACACACAAGCACACACAAAGAGAGACACACAACACACGCGCGCACACACACACGCACCTCGCGCATGTGCCCCTCCACCCTCAACCAAACCATCCCCTCAACTTCCCCGCGCCCAGGACCTGCCCACCGAGCGCAAGCCGTGCGACCTCGGGCCGCTCGTGCCGCCGCGCACAACGATCGACAACCCCTCGCGCGACTACACGCCCCCGTCACTCATCTCTCTCCTCGTGACCGACCTGGGCGTGCTCACGCCGGCTGCGGTCTCGGACGAGCTGATCCAGCTGTACCTGTGACTAGGCGTGTGCTTGCGCGTGTGGGGGTTGGGGGGGGGGCAGCTCTGGTAGGGGGAGTTGCTGGTCCCGTAGACGCGTAGACTGGCAGGCGTCGCTGTAATTGGCGGCGAGTGAAGGCTCACGCTGTTGCACAGCTGTTGCCGCGGTCTCTGATCTTCTCATCCTCATCCAGCTATTCCTGTGGTGACACACAGCAGTGGGGTTGTGGTTTTTCAACGTGCTGCGCTCCCGAGCAGGCACTCCGGAAGGGGCCTCCTGGGGCCAGCGAGGAGTTCCTCGAGGAAGCCAGCCCACTTGGGCCCGTACCATGGCGTGTGGTAAGGTGGGCCGACAGACGCTGCTGTTACATGGTCGGCCGCAATCTCACAAGCAATCAGCAGACAAAGCATGTTTTGGCCGAGCCCCGAGTGTGGAGAATGTGTGAACTTGTCCGCGGTGGGGATTCGGGGCGTCCTAGACACGCCACGCACTAAATAAATACTGCGCCCCGAACGCCCATTACTATTGGGGCAACATGACGTCCATGACGCGCTCTCTGCTCATGCTGCTGCTGTTGGCGCTCTCAGTGGCTGCCACGAAGCAGGGCCACAGCGACGACGAGTACTCAGTGTTCGTGTTCGGCGACTCCATCACCGATACCGGCGGCCCCTACGGTTTCTGGGAGCTGCAGGCCAGCCTGGACATCCCCGAGGACCTGCGCCTCCCGCTCGCGCGCCTGGGCTATGTCGGCAAGCGCTTCACCAACGGCGACGTCATCCCGCAGCACCTGGACAGGCTGCTGGACAACGCCGAGGTAACGCGGGCGAGACCGAACCGGGAAGGGCAGGACGCGCGCCCGCCCGATCGACTCCATGCCGCTGCCCGCTCGAGGGGCCGCTGCTCAGCAGATTTGAGCGCGACGATGCTTCCGTCCTTCCAAAAGATGTCCAACCAGTCTGCCCCCCCCCTCCCCCCCTCTCCCCTCCCCCTCCGCCCCCATCAGGCGCACGAGCAGGGATACGCAGCCGTCCTCGGCCTCGACTCGCTCAGCCTGTTCTGCACGCCGCTGTGCAGTCTCCAACTCCCACCTCCAACAGAGATCTAACCTCCAACCGATGTCCAACCAGCAACCCCCCGCCCCCCGTTTGCACGCAGGTCACATCGCACAGGGCTATGCCACGGTCCTCGGCCTCAGCCTGTTCTGCACGCCGCTGTACAGCCTCCAACTCCCACCTCCAACATCCACCTCCGATCTCCCACCTCCAACTCCGACCTCCCACCTCCAACCGACAACCTCCAACTTCTAGCCACTGCCCACCACCCCATCCACCATCCATCCACTCATCCACCCCGGTTTCCACGCAAGTCACCTCCGTCGCACAGGGCTACGCCACCGTCCTCGGCCATGGCTCCATCGGCCTGTTCTGCACGCCGCTGTGGAGCCTCCAACCTCTAGCCACTGCCCACCACCCCATCAACCATCCATCCACCCATCCACCTCGTTTCCACGAGGTCACGTCCTTCGCACAGGGCTGCGCCACGGTCCTCGGCCTCGGCTCCCTCAGCCTGCTCTGCACGCCGCTGTGCAGCCTCAAACATCCAACCTCCGAGCTCCAACCTCCAACCTCTAGCCACCACCCCATCCACTCCGTTTCCACGAGCACACCTCCTGCACACAGGGGTACGCCACGGTCCTCGGCCTCGGCTCCGTCGGCCTGCGATACTTGCACACGTGCAGCCTCCAACCTCTAGCCACTGCTCACCACCCCATCCACCATTCATCCACCCATACACCCCCTTTCCACGCAGGTCACCTCCTTCGCACAGGGCTACGCCACGGTCCTCGGCCTTGGCTTCGTCGACCAGGGTTATGGCCAGCGTTACTATGGGTCGGTGCCCGGAGAGGTGAGAAAAATGGCGCTCTGGAAGGCTGGCGCGCTGCGTGGCCTTGCGAGCTCTCCTAGTAAAGCCCCCCTAGGGCATGCATGCACAAAGGGCAGTTTTTTTTATCACGAATCCGGGCAAATGACGTTACACACACATGCACACGCACGTGTACAGTCCCAGCTGCCATCCCGGGATAGTCCGAGCTCAAATCCCGGGATTGCCCCTGGGATTGAGGTCCGTAAGCAGAGTGACACTTCACTGCTGTCCAACCACTTGGTAACGCAGCCGCGGCAGTCCTGTCGCAGCCGTATCAACGGTACAAGGCCCCTCCCCCCTACAAACCACACACAGACACGCGTACGCTCGCACGCACAGACACCCACGCACACATGCACAACCACAGAGACACCCATGCACACGCCCCCCCCCCCGACACACACACACACACACACACACACTGACACACACACGACCCGCCACTGTCGAACCAGTTTGACACCGCGGCCGCGGCCGTCTCGAGCGGCGTCGTCGAGAGGCGACCCAAGACCGTGTGCATCATCCTCGCTGGTGCCAACGAGTGAGTGCTCGAACTCTAGTCCATGAAACCTTGGACTTTCCCGAACCCTAGTCCCTGAAGCCCTGAACCCTAGTTACTGAAAACTTGAACCTGCTCTTAACCCTAACCCCTGAAACCCTCAACTCTAGTCCCTGAAACCCTGGACCCTACTCCCTGGAAACCTGAACCCTAGTCCTTGAAACCCTGAACCCTAGTCCCTGAAACCCTGAACCCCCTGAACCCTAGTCCCTTGAAAAAAAATGAAATCCTGAACCCTAGTCCGTGAAACCCTGAACCCTAGTCCCTGAAACCCCGAACCCTAGTATGCAGTGCTAACCATATAATAACAAGTGCACACAGTAGCTAGGGTGTGTTTGTGTTCATAAGCTCTTCGCCAGGGGCTCCCGCCCTGGCGCCGCTCGATGGCGGACAACCGGGACAACTGCGCTTGGTACTGGGCGGCTGAAAATCTGGAAATTTACCCTGACCGGCTCTGACGCACAGCGCTACTGGTGAACTGGTCCTGATGGGGCGAGGCTATGTGGCAGATGGGGCAGCGGTACGATGGAGAGCACGATGCACGATGGCGAGAATTGCGGCGAGCATGCACCCCCTCTCACAACGATCGGAACTCAAGCAGATTGCGGCTCCTAATGGTTTACTGTGCCTGGATGGAAGAGAGAGACGGATGGCGAGAAATTGAGAAACATGGGAAGCGAGGCACATGCGGCTAGGCTTTGTGAGGAGGTTGCGGCGCAGGGGTTCCCTGCCCCAAGGCGCAGATTATTAGATGGCGACGCGATCGATGCACCAGCCGTGCGGCATGGGGCGAGGCGAGGCCCCACCAGCGGGCGGGCACCATAATGGAGATGGCGGCTAAGAACGGGGAATGCGGCTACCGGGGATGAGGCTACGGGTTATGCATGCCAGGGGACGGCGGACAAGGCTAATGCGTCACGGCGCATGGGTAAAGAACGGGGAATGAGGCTACGGGAGCTGGCGGGCGCGGCGCGCGCACGGCGCGCGCGGCGCATGGGGGTTGCATGGCGGCGCTCTGCGCGTGCATGCATGGAGGAGATTGCTGGCGGGCATGGAGGAGCTTGCTTGAGGGCAAACAAGAGATTGCTCGCGGGCGTGGAGGAGATTGCAGGCGGGCATGGAAGCGGATGGCGAGAAATTGAGAAACATGGGAAGCGAGGCACATGCGGCTAGGCTTTGTGAGGAGGTTGTGGCGCAGGGGTTCCCTGCCCCAAGGCGCAGATTATAGATGGCGCAGCAATCAATACACTAGCCGTGCGGCATGGGGCGAGGCGAGGCCCCACCAGCGGGCGGGCACCATAATGGAGATGGCGGTTAAGAACGGGGAATGAGGCTACAGGGAGAGGATACGGGTTACAGATGCCAAAGGGGACGGCGGAACAAGGATCAGCCATAGGTGTCACGGGAAATGGCTAAAGAACGGGAATGAGGCGGGTGGTACGGGTGCTGGCGCGCATGGAGCGCGGCGCGGCGCATGGAGATCGCATGGCGGCGCCCATGCATGGACGAGATTGCTGGCGGGCATACAGGAGATTGCTTGCGGGCATGGAGGAGATTGCTTGCGGGCATACAGGAGATTGCTGGCGGGCGTGGAGGAGATTGCTGGCGGGCATGGAGGAGATTGCTGGAGCCAATGGCGGCGGCGGGACTAGTAGTAGAACACAGGCGCACACCAACAATGCGTTGCTGTCACTACCTGGGTGGTATAGGGTGGATCTGGGGGCCCAGTGTCCTGTCTAGGTCCAGTGCGTGCGCGCGTGTGGGGGTTTACCCTCACCCCTACCAGGTAGCCAGCCAGTTTCCCACTGAAACTGAGTTTAAGGTGTCGGGCGCTAGCGCCGACACCGGTCTTATACATCATTACTGGTGTCACACAGACTGTAATATCCATCATCATGCAGTGTGTGAGTGGGCGCAGGCAGTGCTTCCTCGATTGGGCGGTAGACCCCCATAGGCGTTTTTTCTGAAACAATTTAGTGTTCTTTTAGGGTTTACCGCCAATTTACCACCCGATTTGTTTGTTATCTGTTTTTCTGTTTTTTTGTTTTTATTATTATCAGGGGGCGCAGCTTGCAGCTGCCGGTGGCCCGGCTGTAAGAATTAATTAATTAAAATCAATCGAGGAAGCCCTGGGCGCAGGCCCAATCTTGCAGTCGAGACCGCGCTTATCATCAGCGCGGGCGCGGCGACGAGTGAGTGCCTGGGGCGTGGGCATGGGCAGTGCTTCCCCGATTGATTTTGCAGATCAGCTGATCCAACTAACAACAACAACAAGAGGGTTTTACATTAATAATAATTAAAATATACCACGGGGTAAGGGGGGGGGGCAAGAAACTTATTTCCTGCAGGCACGGTACATATTTCTTTTGGGGGGTCTGACCCCCCACTCCCCCCAAGTCGCTGAATACACCATGCATGGAGCCGGGATTCAGGCGCATGGCGTCCTTACAGGAAGGGCTGTCCATCGCAATGTCTAAGTCGCCAAAGGATAGCCAAAATAACCCCCCAAATGCAGCCAAACCATGGCTTAGATGGCCGCCACCAAGGAGTGTGGAGCCTCCAGTTCACACTTTCCAGGCAGATTCAGGGTTGACTCTCCTGAGGTGTTTTGCTGTGCTCTCCAAGGAAATGCAGATGACATCGGTCCCATCTTAATCTATGAAGGTTGCTCAAATCCCTAGGTGGGCACTTGGTGCACCGTAGGGAGCACGCGGGGGAGTTGGGGCGTTCAGGGAGGTGGAACCCCACCCTATTAACCCAGGCTCCTTTCTGAGAGTGGATTCGTGCTCCTCTGATGAAGGCGGTTCGAATGGTGGTCTTCCCGTCGAAAATGGCCCACTGGAAAGAAAGTTCTGGACCGCCCGTATTTATTTTTTGCGCCCTCCCCCCCCCCACCCCCCCTCCCACTTTGAGCCCTCATATCTCGGCCTCCAGGTGTCCGAATTCAAAATTTCCGCTTGATTTGGAACGTACACATCAAGTAGATCTATATTCAGCGTGCTTGTATTTTCTGATTTTCCTGCCCCCCCCCCGTGAAATATACAATAACAACTTCGGCAAAGGTAGACTGAGCTAAACAGCAGCCGCTGATGTACCGCCCGTTTGTACCGCCCGTTTGTACCGCCTGTTTTTACCGACGGTCGGTGTTGAAGAAGTACTTGGGTTGATGGGGCGGTGGGTGCGACGAAGGAAAATGGGCGAGAGGCCACCTGGTGTGACACAACTGCCCGCACCATGCCCCAACACACACACACACACACACACACACACACACACACACACACACACACACACACACACACACACACACTTGCATGCACACACACAAATGCACACACACACACACACACACATGCACACACACAGCGTGGCTGGGCTGAGCACACACACACATTCACACACACACACACACACACATGCACACATACACATACACACATACTCACACACACACGAACACACACACACACACACAGCATGGCGGAGCTGAGCAACCCCGTCGTTCTCGCTCCGTATGGTGGTGACCCCGAGGTACCGGAGTGTCACGTACCGTATTGATCAGAGGATTTGGTGAAACACCATTTGGTAAATTTTGAAATTTCGCGTTTTGATTGTGCCAAAAATCCATGTTTGGTAATGTCTGGCTGACGCATTAATGCTTGCAGATACATGTTTGGTAAACACAAATCGGAGAGCTTTTTTTTCCAGGCAGGATCGCGTTACACAAAACCCCTACAGAGGGCGTTCATCAGCAGGGATGTAAAGTACTTAGTACGGGTATAATACGCCGATATATTTTTGAAGTATTAATTGAGTGCTAATGGGATGGGCTGATAAATACGCGATAAGTACGGCAAGTGCAAAACTCCTTGTTTACAGCTGTTCTGAGCATTTCCACAGGCGCGCACGTGCTCTGTCATCATTCCCCAGCCCCCAGCAAGACTTCCAGCAGTTTGAGGCTCTTACCACAGCGCCCGGGGCCCTAGGTCCTCAGAAGAGGAGGTCCCTCAGTGTGTGAGGGAGGAGGGCGGGTGGGGGCGCAGTGGAGGGAGGCCCAATGTAGGGATGTAGGAGGTCATGAGAGAAAGAGAGACAGAGAGAGAGAGAGAGAGAGAGGAGAGAGGTTCACCATCTCGTCGAATTCGGGCATGAGCGCCGTCCGTAGTTGGGCGGAGCAGTCGATCGCAACGCTGAATTCGGGTTGGTTGGTGTGGGTGCCACACCTGCCACACAAAAACGGCCGTAACTCATGCCCCTCCGCATGGTTTTGAACCATTCTACTTGCAATGAAAATAAGATTGGGAGGGCTATCCACGCGTATTCTTGGATGTCGAATCCATGCAGAATTGAGGTCTGTGACGCTCCCCACACTTTTCGGCGTATTTATCGAAATAATAATGCCGCACTAATCAAAATGGTTCGTTGATTGATTAATACGCGTACTAATGGTCCTAAACTGCCGTACTTTAAATCCCTGTTTATCAGCAGGCGGCTCACGCCCAACCTGCTGTTGGGGCTTGCCCTGATGGACGCGCCTATCATCTCAAGCCACTAAACTCCACCGGGCTCGACGCGCCAGACACCGCGTTTGTTTACGCACCCGGCACGGGTGCTGCTGCTGCTGTGGCGGCTGTGCCAGCGGCTGCGGTTGCTAGCAGTGCTGCGCGTGCGGCTACCCTGTCCTCCCTCTGCTGTGCCTGCTGCTCCCTAGTCGCCCTGAGGCGGTCAAAGGCGGCCTGCATGCCGTCCTCATCTCCGCTGCCCTCATCCTCCGAGGTGTGTCCGCTCTTCTCCCCCTCCTCCTCCTCTGTCTCTGCTTCCTCCTGATGAATTCCAGCGGCTGTCCAGAGTGGCTGTGGCTGTGGCGGCACAGGCGGAGTGAACCTGTCCGAACCCTCCAACGGACAAATCTTAAAACCGACCTTTCTGGGTCTTCCAAACGTCAAAATTCACATTTAGACACAGATTCGGAAAGCTCTCGTCGCGTAGTTCATTTTATACCTAAAATACGCGGCATTCGACTCGAGGGGGGGCGTTCACATACACACTCCTTTTTTCGCGGATGATACGCCATTGGTAAATTTTCCGGCGCGCATTAACGCTGCACACGCCATTTCATAAATTTACCAAACTTTGTTTCACCAAATCCTCTGATCAATACGGTAGCCTTGCCGATTAAATTATTCCAAA
>VFSX01000104.1:307500-340000 GCA_016618255.1 Chlamydomonas sp. UWO 241
AACGAGAGCTGGACAGCCATGCACTGCCAGGCGGGGACCGTTCCAGTCAGCGCCAGTCGGCTCTGCCGGCTTGACTGGCCACAAGGCCACTACTGTGACCCTGAGGAAGGTCCTCTCCTATATGCTCCTTGCCAGACATGTCTCTCAGAGACCGCTGTTTGGGGTAGTCTAGCCGGCGGGAGCGGTAGTCTATCGGCCGGGAGCCGGCGGTACTCTAGTACTTAAGTGTGCTGGAGTATCGGCGGGTGATCTCTAGTAGAAGAGTAGCCTGCTTAGCTGGAAACCCCGTGTTACTTGTTACTTGTTACTTGGACACACTTGTGTGAACACACTTTTGGGGGCGACTACCCCCAAACGTGCTCCCGTGCAGTAAAAAAGCCGTGGGCGTGTCCCTAGTGTAGCCACAATGATGACCCGTCAGTAGCCGGGTGTCGCGGAGGCGCGAGGCGCTGCTGCATGGTCGTAG
This sequence comes from Chlamydomonas sp. UWO 241, assembly GCA_016618255.1. Taxonomy (NCBI): domain Eukaryota; kingdom Viridiplantae; phylum Chlorophyta; class Chlorophyceae; order Chlamydomonadales; family Chlamydomonadaceae; genus Chlamydomonas; species Chlamydomonas priscui. The sequence goes on from VFSX01000104.1 coordinate 307,967, forward strand.
CGCCCCTCATGCGACGGCCACGGCACGGGCTGCATGGGGAGTTTGCATGCGCCCAGAAACCTGCCGCCGGGAATTCCTGTATGATTTAATGTTTAGAACGATTTGATTCTGTTGATTTTTTGGACACCCTCGGTAATTTGGCCCTGCGTGTTCAGCTGCTGCACCCCCACACAAGTCGATTCAGGAGCATCCTCCTGTGCCGCGCACGCCTAAAACCTCGATGGTCGAGTCCCCACTCTAACCCCAATGATGACCAATCGGTCGGGGTGTGTGCAGCGTGCCTGCATCGGCGTGTCGGCCGTTTTCGGCGTCAAAACGGACTGCCGGAGATTGGCACCCCGGAGAGCGCCCACGGACCTCCCGCCGCTTAGCAAGGTCCTAAGTTATGTTTGGAATGATGTCATGCAAAAAAACGCTGTGCACCCTCGCGGAAGTGGCCCCGAACGCTCACCCCGCAAATCACAAACAGGGTCCGAGTCAACAGACCAAACACAATGCTGGCCCCCTCGAATGGCATCGAATCTTGATAAGGGTGTCAAAGAGTCGCGCCAGCGCGGCGGAGGGGTCGCTGGGGCCACAGGACGTGGCCGTGTTGCAACTTCGGTGTCCAGGGTGCCCCCACCCAACCAACGCCTCAGGGACATCCCCCAACCCCACGACCCACCGGACCTCTCAAGTATAGCCATTACTAATCATCTGTCAACGTGCATTGCCTCGCGCACGACAATAGGCGAAGGGCACGCCCTTTCCACCCACCACACCGATCACCTCCTGAACGCTACAGGAGGCCTCCCAGCCTCTGTCTGGGGGCACGCACAGCCTCATGGGGTCGACTTCTAGACATATACAGCGCGAGGGGGGCCTCGGTGCAGGTCCAATTTGACCTCGGCCCCACTGCAGATTCAAGTTTTGGCACCCCCCGAACGCGGTCCCGCCCGCTCCCCACGGCCAGTGGCGAGCTCTATATATCTCGATTGAAGTCCATATACGATGAGCCGGGGTCCGGAGAGAGCTCCGGGGTGCATGCAAGGCAAACGACTCCAGCTGTCGGCGTTGTCAGCTGCTCCTGAGCCCCTACCGCACGCTCGGCCCCACCCCGACGCGCGGGATCGATAGCCTGGTGTACTGGCTGCACACAGGTCGCAGATTCAGCCAAAACCATGCAGTATGTGCGACGGTAGCACATAAACCGTGTGGGGTGGGACCTCCCAGTGGGGAGTGGGGTGTGTATGGGGACTGTGAGGTTTCCTACAGTTGAAAAAAAACTTGCGTTTAACATTATGAGAGAGTTTTACAATCCACTTCTGGCGGTCACACGTACGGTTCCAAAGCTCCAGTGGGACTAAGAGAAACAAGGCTCAAGGCCCACAAAAGGTCAAGCTACATCATCATCATCATCGGGGCGGGTGTGCTACCAGCCCCGCTTCCAGTGGTTTGGGGGAGGGCTTTCTGGTCCCTTCATGGTTTTATACCTTGGGCCCGCCCTCTGACCATTTGAGGGGCTGGGTGTGCAGCCTGCACAGTGGTGCTGCTTGCTTGGCGCCCGCCACCAAGTGTGGATGGCGTTACCGTGGGCTACTTGTAGCTTGACCTTTTGTGGGCCTTGAGCCTTGTTTCTCCAAGTCCCACTGGAGCTTTGGAACCGTACGTGTGACCGCCAGAAGTGGATTGTAACCAAACATCATCATCAAAGCTACAAGTAGCCCACGGTAACGCCATCCACACTTGGTGGCGGGCGCCAAGCAAGCAGCACCACTGTGCAGGCTGCACACCCAGCCCCTCAAATGGCCAGAGGGCGGACCCAAGGTATAAACCATGAAGGGACCAAAAAGCCCTCCCCCAGACCACCGGAAGCGGGGCTAGTAGCACACCCGCCGCAGCACTCTACTCAGCGACCACACCGCACCCGCCACCGCACGCGTGTGGCGCCACCTCCCCTTCAAAAACACCCCCAGAGGGAATGCCATCTAGCAAGCAGGTGCAGGCACCCGCTCGCCGTCAACGACGAGGCGCGCGTGGTGGAACTGCGCCCGCTACTTTAACAGGTTGCAGTCAGCAGTCGACAGCCTACAGTAGTCAGTACACCGCCCTGCGTGCGCAATGTTGTACCCAGTGATTCCCCTGCGAGCCGTATACTGCTCCGGGCCGGATTTCCCATTTCCCAGAAAACCACACCACACTAAGTGGGAGAAGGCGTGGAGCGGTGCGTTGGAAAGCTGTTGTCGATAGCAGCTCAACGGCATGCGTTGCATGAATAACCGCTGTGTATTGTGCCTGCTGTGAGCGGTCAAAGTTGCTGGAGCCGGCAAAATACTACACTGGTTTTAGCCCACGAACGTGACCACGGAGCTGTCGAGGCAGTGGCGGTAGAGCAGCGACTGGACCAGGTTCCCGGTGGTGGGGATAGAAGCAGCAGCCGCATTCACGAGGGCTCCCAGTTACAGTTACATCGGCTTTCCAGCAAAGACTACCTCTAGTCCTAGTACCACCGCCTAGACCCAAGTCCAGTTCTGGCCCTAACAATTACTTGTAAGGGGCGGTAGCCACCAGCCGGCTGCCTGCCAACGTGTAGTCCCAGAGCAAAAAGGAGAGCTATTGTGCGACGCCTCCAAAATAGGTCCTAACTGCTTCTAGGGGATAGGGGGTCAAGTGGCGCTTGCCAATCTACTTGACCGCCGTGGGGGAGGGGCCGGCGCCTGAGGGGCAGCCGGACCGTACACCACGGCTCTCCACCCGACCCTATCCTGAGCACGCTCAAACGCCTTGTCCGAAAAGTCTTCCAATCAGAACGAGTGCCACTAGTTTCGCCTAGCTGCTGAATCAGTAGCTTAAGAAAATAGTGTCGGGAGGAGGCTGGAGGCCGGCCTTGCTGCCGAGCCACATCCATTGTGCAGTCAAAAGTCGTACGAGGAAGACGAGAAGCCGGCATGCGCATCACATAGCGCCTTTTTCACTATGTGGTCGATACAAACATTGAACAACACAGGAGCAATGACGCACCCCTGTCGCACACCAGACGATACGGGGAATTCGTGCCCGATTTTCCCAGCCAGCCGCACGGCAGCTGCGGTGTTGGTGTGAAGATCCTCCAACAGATCAATAATGTGCGGATGAACACTATATAATCTAAGGACTCTCCACAGTGCTGCACGGTTTATGCAATCATAAGCTTTAGAATAGTCGACAAATGCCACAGCCATGCATTGTTTGTACTCGGCATGTGCCGCGCTCAGCCAGCGCAGAGTAAAAATCGCATCAACAGTGCCTCTGCTTTTTCTGAAACCACACTGAGCCTCATGCAACTGACCATCAACCTGCGTGGAGAAGCAGTGCAGAAGTATGGCAGCGTACACTTTCCCGGCAATAGAGAGAAGGCTTATACCGCAGTAGTTACCAGGGGAGTCACGCGGACCCTTCCCCTTATATAACGGTGTGATAATAGCAGTTTTCCATTCCCTCGGGGCTCTCCCCGACCGCCATACGGCGATGATGACCCGGTGGAGCCATGCGATGGCAGGTGGGCACCGCAACAGCATGGCGTCCAGCTGGTCACCGCCCGGAGCGGCGGCCGAGCGCAACGCTCGCACACACGCCTCCGTCTCAGCCAGGTCAGGGGGGCGCCCGTGCGCCTCGTCCACCTCTGTGGCGCGTGTGAGCTCAAACGCCGCTACATCGTTCTCCAGCTGGTTCAGGGTCTTGTCGCTGAGCTTGGTCTCCCCGCCATATAGCTTGTCGAATGACTCTGTCATGGCCTTCAGCACCCCGTCTGGACCGCTGTGCAGCACGCCCGAGACGTCCTACGCACCCTACAGTCTGTCACCGCATGCATGCGGCGGCGCGCGACCAGGATGTGGTCCTTGACGCTGTGCAGGCGGCGCACAGAGCATGCATGCCGTCTGCTCTGTGCAACAGCCATGGGGCTGATGTGGGTGTGCTGGTGCTCAGGCCTGTGGGGGTAGAGAGTGTTGGCAGCGCGCAGGTTGCATGCAGTGGCAGTGTCGAGGAGCAGGCGACCGTTCCTGCTGGCCACCGCTGGCCCCGTGAGGGGCAGGTGCTTGCCAACGCATTCGTGGTCGGACACCGAGTCCCTCCCCACTGCTGCATTGAAATCACCTGCCACGATGAGCAGATCGCGCTTGTCGTTGGCCTTGTCCGCGAGCGCCGCTACTCGAAGGTAGAAGTCGCCAGCCTCCTCGTCGCTCGCCGCCTCCGTTGGACTGTAGGCGCTGACGGTGATCATCTGCCCACGGTCCGCTGCAAAGCGGGCCTGGATGAGGCGGTCGGACACCGCCTCCCAGGAGACGAGTGCCGATGCCCATGCAGGGGACAACAGCAAGCCCACCCCACGCTGCCGGTGCTCCCCACCCGACCATAGCAGCGTCCACGACGTGTCGCCCGTAGCCACTTGCGCCTCCCCGGAGCCGGTCCTGCGCAGCTCCTGAAGCGCTGCAACACCGACGCTAAGCTTGGCGCAATCTTGCACCAGACTCGCCAGTTTGACCAGTCCCTTGTCCTCTGCAGGACATGTCCGCACGTTGAACGTAGCCACTCTGGTGTTCTGATTGACGACTTGGACGCGTCGCCAGGCGTGCCCCGCTACACGCGGGGACTGGGCAGGAAAAGGCTGCATGCATGGGGTGCCTTGTTTCCCCTTTGCTCGCATCCGCGGCCAGCCAGCTCAAGTCCGCGAGGCGTCCTTGGCCGTCTGTGATGCCGGGCCGGTATGCCCTCCTTGGCTCCCAGCGGTTTACAAGTTTTATGCGTTTCTAGGGCCTGTGCCAGACCACCGTTCTGCACGCGTGTAGAATCTGTCTGGGGCGGGCATGCGTGCCGCCCATGATGCACACTCGCACGCTCTCTCGGGCGTGCTCGCGTGCCGCGTGCGCCACATCCGCGTGTCTCTCTTCGTGTCCCTCCCCCCCCTCCCGTTTTCTCTCTTCCTTCCCCTCTCCGTCAGTCCCCCTCTCCATCTGCCTCTCTTGCTCTCTCTCTCCCTCTCTCTCTCCCTCTCTCTCTCTTCTCTCCCCCCTCCCCCCCTCACTCCCTCTTCCTCCGTCGCTCTCTCTATCTCTCGCATACACACGCACTGTCTCTGATGCGTGCTCCCCTTAACCCTAAACCCTTGACCCACCCTAAACCCTAAACCCAAAACCCTAAGCCCTAAACCCTGAACCCTAAACCCTAAACCCTAAACTCTAAACTTAAACTAACACACACTCTCTCTCTGAAGCGTGCACCCTCCCCGGCTTTTCCCAGGTTGTGGCGACTCTGTTGGGCGTTCAGACCCCCGCCAAGCGCCTTCAGGGCGAGAGCAAGCCTAAACCCTAAGTCTTGACCCTTATCCCTTGACCCCTAACCCCTTACCCTTAAGCCCTAACCCTTAACCCTTAACCCTTAACTCAAACTTACACACAAACTCCCTCTGACGCGTGCACCCTCCCCGGCTCTCCCCAGGTGGTGGCGACTCTGTCGAACGTTCAGACCCTCGCCAGGCGCCTTCAGACCGAGGGCAAGCCTGGCGGCGAGGGCAAGCCTGGCGGCGAGGGCAAGCCTGGCGGCGAGGGCAAGCCTGGCGGCGAGGGCAAGCCTGGCGGCGAGGGCAAGCCTGGCGGCGAGGGCAAGCCTGGCGGCGAGGGCAAGCCTGGCGGCGAGGGCAAGCCTGGCGGCGAGGGCAAGCCTGGCGGCGAGGGCAAGCCTGGCGGCGAGGGCAAGCCTGGCGGTGAGGGCAAGCCAGGGGGCGAGGGCAAGCATGGCGGTGAGGGCAAGCCTGGCGGTGAGGGCAAGCCTGGCGGTGAGGGCACGCCTGGCGATGAGGGCAAGCCTGGGGGCGAGGGCGAGCATGGCGGCGAGGGCAACCCTGGGGGCGAGGTTCACGGCGTCCCGGGCCTTCCCGTGTACCTCCTCGACACGTTTACACTGACGAACTACTTGCTGGACAACCCTTGCGAGTAAGTGCCCCACGTACCGAAGTACCGCTTTGCCTTACCGTCACCGCAGCGGAAAAATGGCACCAGATTTTGACTTCTCTGTTAATTGGTCTCTCGCACGACAGGACATCTCCGTCCCCGCTCCCCCCCCCCCCGCTCCTTCCGTGCAGGTTTGGCCTCACCGATACGACAGGCGCATGCATGGTGTCGTTCTGTTTCTGCTGCGCGACCGACAGCTGCTCCCCGCCCGGCGGCCTCGACGGCGCCTACAACGAGGTTGGTGTTTTCAAGGATGCCGGGATGCCAAGGGGGGGAGGGGGATTTCAAGGGGGTTTGTGTGTGGATTTGGTGTAGAAGAAAAGAGGAGTGTAGACCTCGCGAGATGAGGAGCCAGAGCACCGAGTGTCCTGGAGCACCCACACTCGACCTCACACACGGCACACACAAACAGCACGCACATGCACACTACCTCACACACAAACACCCACCCACACACACGCACACACAGCTCATCAGCGTGTGCCCCAACCCCAAGACCTTCATGTGGTGGGACGGACTTCACCTCACGGACGAGGTGCACGGCATTTATGCGCAGAGCGTCAAGGATTCGGATGGCTTCCGCGCCCTGACCGCCGGTTGGCACAACTGAGGCTCGTGTGTGCGCTCAAAGCGACTGTCTGGAGTGACTGTATAATGTGACGTGCCGTTCTCACGTCTGGTACCAAAACAGGATATCTGTCGGCGTGAGTTCACGGCGCGTCACATTTCGCTGCGTGTTGATGTTTTGGCCCTTTCTATCACGCGAAGGTTTTTTGCATCGGGAATTGTGACCAGTTGTGTGTGCTGTAAACACTAGTCGTGTGTGGTTGTGTGTGACAAGATCAGTGTTGTTGGTTAGAGGATTTTGAATAAATCACAGCCGGAAAGTGTGAACAGTTCACACTTTTCACAATTTTGGGGGCACTTTATCCTGATCGGGAAATTGCGCACTTCGGGTTACATGTTGGCAGACTCTTTCTCTCTCACTAGCAGGATCCCCCCTGTCTACGAGGACGTCTGACCGCCGCCTCCTTCCACGCCGGAAGGGCCTCGAAGCAGAAGTTCTTGGGAAGGATTTGGGAGCTCATTATTTCACGCTCACGGCCCGAAGTGCAAGGACCAAGAGGCACCTGGCGGGTGTCTGGGTCGGGTTGACACTGGCGAAATGAGCGTGACGCCTGGGTTGAGCCATCATTTTTCCAAGAGCCTTAGCGGTACCACTGCCCACCGCCCACCCGCAACCTACCCACGCCCACGGCCTACCAAGCGTGCGCAGGCCGTGCGATCTCGGCCCGCCCGCGCCGCCGCGCACCACGATCCACGATCCCCAAAATAAAATAAAATACGATCAAGAAACCGAATCCGAACCATCACCCCCTCAACTTCCGCTGGACCTGCCTAATGTGCGCCTACCAGCAGGGGAGGGGGCCCTACCAAAATCCCAACGTCTGATCCACGCCATGGAATGCGGTCATAACGTCTGAGACGGTCCGGGGTGCGCCTCAGGCGGTTTGGGGCGCCTGAGGCGGTCGTTGTGGCGCCTGAGGTGGTTTGGATAACGCCTTAGGCGACGCCGGAGGCGATCGTGAGTGCGCCTCAGGCGGCGCCTCAGGCGGTCGGAGCGCGTGAGGCGCCGCCTGATCCGCGCCATGGAATGGGACGCCTGAGGCGCCGCCTCAGGTGTTGTGAATGTGGTAGGGGAGGTGGAGGGACTTGGAGCTGCCAGGCGCCCAAGGACCAGACTACCGTGCGCCAGTGATTTTGTTTTCGCCATTTGGGGCCATTTGGGGCCATTTGGTCCCACAAAGATTTAGTCGAGGGTCCACTTTTGGGGCCATGGGGCGGGGCCACTCAGTGTGTGGCGCAGTGTGGGGCAGCGTGGGGCTTCGGAGGCACCTCCGCACTGGTCAATGCTAAGCCAGCGGACAAGGCGGTCAATGGTACGTTGGTCCACGCGCCGGCTGGCCCCCAAAGAACAACCAAAAAAACTGAAAAAAAAATCATTGCTGCTGCTGCTGGTGGGCGCACAGCGTGCGCCTACAGCGGCAGGGGCGCACACTGGATTCAGGGTCCAATTTACCCCCCCCCCCCCCCAACAGAGGGTGTTAAGTGTGCATTTCCTCAGTGACGAGTTACTACCCCCGGGCTCTACCCGCCCCCCCACCCCCCGTAAACATTGTTTAACATCCATCATCATCATCAGGGGGGGGGGGGGTAAGCGGGGAATATGTCGTCGCTACCACCTGCTAATGCCGTGGTGCAGTTTAGCATATGCTTTTGTGGACGCCTACCCCCCTACCATGGTTATGTACGCCTCTCCTACCATGCTAGTGTGTGCGAATTAAGTGTGTGTGAATTAGCCCCCTAGTATTCAGAGCTGCTAATTACCATGGTAATTTGTTGTCTTTAGGGCCTTTAGGGCCTTTCCGGCCATAAGTAGGGGTCGGAATAATATAACATAACGATATACCGTACAGGCCCCGAGCCTTCGCGGGGGGGTCGAAAAAATGATTGTTTAATCGCTCCGCGGGGGTCGTTTTCTGACGATTTCGGTCGATTTGACGCCCCAAATCGCGATTTTGACGAGATTTTAATCGTTTTCCGCTTCGCTCGGCTTCGTGAGAATGCGGCCACCATCGCTGCTTCCGGTGCCATCCATGATCTGGTGGAACTGCTGGGGTCTTTATCCGAGGTGTCGCCAAGTGCATCGTACGCGCTTACGTCTCTTGCCTCCTCGAGCGTTTTGCTGGCGGCCACAGTCGCCTCCGCTGGTGCATTCCCTGCACTGCTCGCAGCCATCGGGGTCGGGGTCAGTGTGGTGCGCTGGTGGTTCGCTGCTGTGCGTTGGTGGTAGGCATTTTTCCTGTAATGTGTCGTGGTTGTATCCTGACATGTCTCATGTTTTGATACGAGCTTCCGCTCTCTAGGAGGGAGTGGCTGTGAGCTGCCGTGAAAGGGCATTTTTTTGTATGCCTGGTACTTTTTGTTTGCCTGGTACGGCGTGTTGTAATGCGCAGGATTGCATGAATAGGACTCCTACACTCCCCTTTGGCCGACATTCGCCATCTAGTTGTAAATACAGTTGACAGGGCAACCCCCCTCGAGACCCCCGCCTCTTCACATGACGGTGACCAGAGCCAGGCCGGAGCGCTGCGGTGTGGGTTGACGATCTCACCTCACCCCGTCCACACACACACACCCTCCCTGAACCCCACACAACAGAGAAGAGGTGGTAAGTGGTCGATCTTTGACCACCTACCGGTAGTACCACCAACCCGCCAAACAATGCAAAGGGCTCCTGCGTCGCGTCCCGATCGGTTTTTGTGGCTGCTGCCTGCTGCCTGCTGCCTGTCCGGTATAGGTGCACACAAGAATGCATGCACACCGCTAAGCCGCAGCACACCGCCCCCAACTTCTCACCTGCAGCGCGCGCCGAGTACTAACAGCTATAGCAATTAGGCTCTGAATTGCTTGAAATCAAGCTTTCTACTAGGCTAGCAGAAACACGCTGCCCAGCTGCAGCATGCCGGCCGCACGTGCACACACACACACACACACACACACACACCAGGGTCACCGGAAACGGCCAACGGTCCCCACCGTTGCAACGCCAATTGGCGTTGGCCTTTGGCTGGGCCAACGGTGCCAATGCCATCGGCCAACGGGCCAATGGGGCGAACAACGCGCTCGGAATCGAGGAAAAGTGTGGAATCGGACAATTCGCGCGCTACGAGCCGTAACTGGCGATATAGCGTGTTTGTATAGCTCATGCAGCCCGGCCCGGGTTGAGCCATCGTTACCTCAAGATCCTAGCGGAACCGCTGACCCTCAACCCTCAACCCCTCACGGCCCTAAAAACCCTCAAGGCCCTAAAGGCCCTAATGGCTAAGGGTCGGCAATATAACACCCCGGCAAAGAATTATAACGTTATTATAACGTTATTAATAACAATTCTAACAATTATAACGTTGTAATGCCTGTTATAAAGAAAATCAACTCACAAATCGTAATGGTTTCGCGTGAAACTTACACAGTAGGTTGCTGTGGTGATGGGGAGCGTGCTGCCGGTGTCTATTATTTTTCTGACTTTTTTTTCTGCTGCCCCCATGTCTCCCGCGCCGCTGCCCCAGGCCGCCGCCGCTGCCGCAGCAGCAGCCGCTGCCTTTGCGTGTCGGCTGCGTACTGCCTCACGATAGGTGGAGAATGAGACCCCAGCAGCTGCATCAGAGGAGGGATGGCACCGGAAGCAGCGGTGGCGACTGCAACGTTGTCAGCTAAAAGGCTTGGTGTAACCGCTGCTCTCTGCTTCACCTCATCTGAAGCGCCAGGACCCAGCAGCTGCACCAGTAGAGGGATGGCGCCGGCATTAGCGATGACGAATGCGTTCGCAACAGTGTTTAGAGCGAGGTTGTGCAGTGATTCTGCTGCCACCTTCTGCACGTGAGCTGGAGCGCCAGGCCCCAGCAGCTGCACCAGTAGAGGGATGGCACCGGCAGCAGCGATGGCGACTCTGCTGTCAGCATCCGAGTGAGCGAGGTTCCTCAGTGCGCCTGCTGCCATCTCCTGCACAGCAGCTGAAGAGCCAGGCCCCAGCAGCTGCACCAGCGGAGGGATGGCACCGGCAGCAACGATGGTGGCCTTGTTGGCAGCATTCGCAGCGAGGTTCGCCAGCGTTTGTGCTGCTGTATACTGCACATCAGCTGTAGCGCCAGGCCCCAGCAGCTGCACCAGTGGAGGGATGGCACCAGCAGCAGCGATTGCGGCTCTGTTGCCAGCATTCGAGCGAGCGAGGTTCATCAGTGCGCCTGCTGCCATCTCCTGCACGTGAGCTGAAGAACCAGGCCCCAGCAGCTTCACCAGTGGAGGGATGGCACCAGAAGCAATGATGGCAACTGTGTTAGCAGCATTTCAAGAGAGAGGCTACACAGTCCTGCTGCTGCATTCCCCTGCACGCCAGCTGAAACGCCAGATCCCAGCAGCTGCACCAGTGGAGGGATGGCACCAGCAGCGACGATGGCGGCAAGAATGCCTGGATCCCCGTTGCAATCCCTCAGCAGCTTTGCAAGGGTTGCCAGTGCCTGAGTCTTCTGAGCGGGAGCGGGACGGGAGTCCGCTCCGAGCATGCGCACCAGGTTCCTCACGTCGCGTCAGGGGAGCGGAGGCATCGTGTGAGACTACCCGGCTGCGTTCATACGCAAGCGGTGGGGGCATGCATGAAGGTGAGCCGCGGGCAGCACATAGGGCACGAGATGTGCGCGCACGTGCAGGATGCATGGGATGCACGACAATCTAGTGCATGGGAAGTGCATGGCAGCTGCATGGCACACACATCCTGACGCCGTGCGTGCTTCGATCCTCTGGTTGGTTCTGCTCAAAATATGCATGGCGCTGTCAGGCTGTCAGGCTGCTGTTGGCCATGCGTGGGCGCGGGTCGCCATGCGGATGGGGCGGGGCATGCGGCAACTCGCCGCGTGCTCACGTCTGCAGGCTTTGGCACGCGTGGGCAGCACGCGACGTGACGACGATGGGGGCACGGTCGTTGGCGTGGATCGACCGAGATGTGCGCTGGCGATGCTTCGATGCAGCGCGATCCCTGTAACACCCCGTAACTCGAGAAAGGTGTGAAGCGGTGTGCGGCCACACCGCACACCGTTGCAACGGCCGTCGACTCGGCTCCGAAGGGCGTTGACTCGAGGTTACGGGAAGGGTTACGGGTGAGTTACAGGCCACGCGGTGTGGGGTTCCGGGCCCCACGCTGCTTCGATGTATACGCGCTGCAGGCGTCGGCGTGGACGTGATCGAGATCTCGCCCATAAAGAGTGTTCAGGGAGGAGTATGGGGTGGGCGGGTGGGGTGGGCCTTGATGTGTCGTCGTCGTCGTTTGCATTACACAACGGGGGCGCCTAGACCCTGAGTAAAAACACAAGACCCAAAACTCAGCCAGCGAGGCGATCACACACAGCCCCCCAGCACAGTCCCCCGTCGTGACGAACTTGATGTGTGTCTGTGCGCACGCGTGTGTGGTGTGGGGTGGGGTTGCGGGGCAGGGTCGATTTTACAGAAAAATGGCAGACGAGCTGTCGAGCGCCGAGCAGTCACGCGCGGAGGGATGGCACGACCCTGCACATACCCTCAGTGTCGTAGAATATCTGCAGAGACGCAATGTGGCGTGCGCAGGCGCTGTAACGTGCGCCGCGCGCACGACCTACTGCCAGAGCACAGCGTTGACACAACCTGGTCTGGTCGTTGGATTGCGGCACAGATGATGGCAAATGCAACGCGCGAGCCGCCGTCGTTACAAAATACATGTCGCGTGTTCCTAGTCCTCCTGCGACCCGGTGGCCGCAGCTGGCCGTGTGGCCGTGTGACGTGCGACGGCCGCAGCTAAAACACCCTCACCCCCGCCCTCTCGCAACCCTGCCACTCCCCCGCTCTCCGGCCCCTCCCCTCCCCTCGCCCAACAACAAGGTAGTGGCCAACACACGCAAATGCTCGCAGAGGTGGAAACCAGATGGGTCGAGATGTATTTGTTTTTAACTGTAAAAACAGGTGGGATGACGCCACACTTCAGGTTCGGCCCATCGACTCTGAAGGCTGGCAGGCTCAGGCTTTACACTCGTTTAGCGACCACGTAAGACTGTCGTGATTCAGTCATTCAGCACTGCTAGGGGTCCTTCGCCTGCGTGCAGCCACGCGCGCCGCCAATGTAGCCACCTCGGCGTAGCGACTCGTGCGCGCGATCCACTCGGGCGGGATGCTGTCAATGCCGCCCTGCACACAAGCCACGCACACTGGTTTCGTAGGGTCCAGAACACAGGCGTACACAAAGCCGCAGTCCTTAAGTTGCGACCGCACGTGCGCAGTACACTGATCAGATCACACACACGCACACACACAGACACACACACGCGCGCGCGCGCGCACGCGTGTACACACATAGGGTGTAAAACACACACACACACACACGCACACACCTCAGCCGCCAGTAGCGCGCCGATCACGATCGCGCGTGCGGCTGAGTCACCACCCGCAAGCATGTTTGCTCTGATGGCGGCCCTGAAGCGAGCCTGGCCGTCGTTTCCGCCACCGCCACCGATGGCCGTCGCGAGTGGCTGTGTGTGTGTGCAGGAGTGTGTGTGTGTGTGCGTGTGTGTGTGCAGGAGTGTGTGTGTGTGTGTGTGTGTGTGTGTGTGTGTGTGTCTGTCTGTGTGTGAGTGTGCGTGTGTGTGGCTGATTTTACAGTCTGTCTGACGCCTTTCATGGAGCATAAGACCCCGTGTGTGTGTGTGTGTGTGTGTGTGTGTGTGTGCATGTACGCGCCTGCGTGCACATGCGTATGTGCATGAGCGTGTGACGTGTGTGCGGGTGGGACGCACGTTGTTGGCATATGAGTGGGGGTGGGGCCTGGAGAAGGGTCGAGGGATCGCAAACACCCCACCCTCCCTCCCACCTGCGCCAGCGCCCGCACCCGCCACCGCATGTACAAGCGCACCGGGCAGGGAGTACGACAGCCCCCCCCACCCCCACCCCCACACTGCACCCCCACCCACCCCACACAAGCCGAACACGCCATTACAGGCGGTTGACGAGCTGTACAACCAACCACACCCCAGACCACCCACCCCTCAGAAAGCGCCGCCCCCGCCACTGCGTTTGCAAGCGCGCACGCGTGTGTCCACAAAAGCACCCACACCACTCACACCGTCCATACCTTCCACACTCCACACTCCACACCCCACACCACCCACCTCGGCAAGCGCCGCCCCCGCCACTGCGTTTGCAAGAGCCCCAGGCAAGCTGCAAGACAGCCCGTTTGCCAAACCAATCTGTAGGAGCCCCCCGCCAGCGGCCGCCGACGGGCCGCTGCGGCGCCTGCGAGCGGTTGTAGAGTTCAGGGTTGATGACAAGGGTCCAGAGTCTAGAGTTATTAGGACTGCAGGGTTTAGGGTAAAGGGCCGAGAGTCAGCTTGCATAACCGATCTCCAGGAGCTCCTCCCACCCGCCCGCCAGCAGCAGCCGACGGGCCGCTGCCATGCCTGCAGACGGTTGTAGGGTTCAGGGCTGATAAGGGTCCAGGGTACAGGGTTACTTTGGGCTGCAGGGCTTAGGTTTCAGGGTTGAGATTCCGCTTGCCAGACCGACCGCCAGGCTCCTCCCGCCCGCCCGCCAGCAGCAGCCGAAACGGTCCGCTGCAGCCCCCGAAAACGAGTGTGGGGTTCAAAAGGTTCCAAGGTTGATAACGGTCCAGGGCCCAGAGATTAGGCTTAAGGGTTGAGACTTGATTCGCCAAACCAATCTCCAAGAGCCCCCCTGCCTGAGGCCGCCGACGGTCCGCTGCCGTGCCTGCAAACGGTTGTAGGGTTACATAGGGTTTGTCGGTACCGTACAGGGCCTGAGCCTTCGCGGGGGGGGGGTCAAAAAATGATTGTTTAATCGCTCCGCGGGGGTCGATTTTAGTCGATTTGACGCCCAAAGTGCGTTTTTTTTCAAAATTTTAATCGTTTTCAGCTTCGCGGGGGCGTCCAAAACAATACTTATTCGCAAAGGCTCAGGCCCTGTGCGGTAGTGTTCGTCAGGATTTATCACAGGGGTCCAGAATTTAAAGTTTAGGGCGGCTGGGTTCAGGGTTGACGTTTGAGAGTCCGTTCGCCAAACCGATCTCCAGGAGCTCCCCGCCTGAGGCCGCCGACGGTCCGCTGCCGTGCCTGCAAACGGTTGTAGGGCTCGTAAGTGTTTCTAAGGATTCATGACAAGGTTTCAGAGTTTAGGGCTGAGGTTTGGTAGTCCACTCGCCCAACCAATCTCCAAGAGCCCCCTGCCCGCTGCCGCCGAAAGGCCGCTGCCGCGCCTGCGGGGCATACAAGACATCAAGACATCAGGGGCTTACCGTCTGTGCGGTTTGCCTTTGCGAATAACTATCGTATTAACACAAACACACACACACACACACGGCAAAGCTGAGAAACCAATATAAATCGACGATAATCGCGATTTGGGGTATCAATACGACAAAATTCGACGAAAAACGACCCTCGATTGGATTTAACAATTGTAGTTTTACCCCCCCGCCACCCCCCACCACACCCACCACACACACACACACGAGGGCAAGCAACATGGACAGTACTCTGCGCCTGGGGACGCTGTCAGGGTTGAGGGTTCAGGGCATCGCTACTAGGGTTTAGGGCATCGCCTCTAAGGTTTAGGGTTCAGGGTCTCTTTGATACCTTCTAGGGTTAAGGGTTCAGGGTTGATGGTTCAACGGAATGTTTGCCACACTGCCAGCCCCCCCCCCACACCCCACACACACCACACACCACCACCCTCCCTCCCAGCCAGCCAGCCAGCCAGCCAGCCAGCCAGCCAGCCAGCCAGCCACCTGCCCGCCTGCCCGCCTGCCCGCCGCCACCTAACCAAAGCAAAATCCCCACCGATTCACTCGTGCAGTTTCGCCCCCAAATTCCCCGTTCGCCCCTGCGGTGGGGGCTGCGGGGCGCTAACGGCATCACTGCCACCCACCCGCCCACCCATCCACCCACCCGTGACCCCTGGGAAGGATTTTGGTAGTTAGCTTTCCCCCGGCTCAAGCAACTTTGAGCAACTTTGACCGTTCATATTAGGCGCAACACATAGCAGGTGTTCTCAAAACGCGTGCCGCTGTGCTGCTCTCGGCGAGACCTTTGCAACGCACCGCTCCACGCCCTCTCCCACCAAGTGTGGGGTGGTTTTCTGGGAAATGGGAAATCCGGCCCCGAGCGGTATATGCGAGGGGATCACTGCCACCCACCCACCCACCCTGCTGCCCACTTACTTGCGCAGCTCAGACTCTGCAGTGGCTGCCTGTTTGAGCGCATGCTGGAGCGTGTCCTGTGTATTCGTGTGTGTGTGTCGTGTGTGTGTTGTGTTGTGTGTGTGTGTGCGTGTGTGTGTGTGTGTGTGTGTGTGTGTGTGTGTGTGCGCACGTGTGTGTGTGTGTGTGTAGTAGTCAATTTTACAGTCCATCGGATGCCATTCATTTTGTGTGCGTTTGTGTGTTTGAGGGTGTGGGTGGAGGGTAGGCGACAGGGGCGTAATATGCGTGTGTTTGTGTGTGTGTGTGTGATGTGGTGGGGGTGGGTGGCAAGGCAAAGGGCAGGCTCTGTGTGTGGGGGGGGAGGCAGTGTGAGGCTGTGTTTCCGCTGCCTGGTCGAGCGCACTCTGGAGCGTGTCCTGGGGCGGGGTGAGATGGGGTGGGCGGGTTGGGGTTGAGGTTAGGTGGAGGTGAGGTGGGTGGGGTTAAGGGTGGGCGACTGGAGCGGCCTCTCCCTCTCCTTCTCTCATCTCTTGTTCTCTCTCTCTCTCCCTCTCTCCATCTCTTTCCCTATATTTCCCTATCTCCGTCTCGCTCTCTGTCACCTCTCTCCCTCTCCCACTCCGTCTGTTCCTCCCTCCCTCCCTGTCCCTATGCTGCACACTCCTGCACCGCGCGAGAGATGAGCGGCTGTCCCGACGACCAAGCGCCCTCTCCCTCTCCCTCTCTCCTGCTCTCTCTCTCTCTCCGTCTCTGTTCCTTACTTTCTCCCTGTCCTTATGCTGCACGCATCTGCACAGCACGCGAGATGAGCACCTGTCCCAATGACCGAGCGCTCTCTCTCTCCCTCCCTCTTCCCCTTCCTGTCCTTGTCCACTCTCTCTCACCCGACCTCTCTCTGCTGCACACTGCTGCACCGCGCGAGAGATGAGCGGCTGTCCCGACGACCGAGCGCCCTCTCCCTGTCCTGCTCTCTCTCTCCCTCTTCGTCTCGATTCCTCGGAGGAAATTCCTCCGTCCCTCCCGTTCCCTATGCTGCGCGCACCTGGACTGCGTGAGAGATGAGCTGCTGTCCCGATGACCGAGCGCCAGTCTGTTGCACGTGCGTCGCCGCCCACATCAGCGCATCCTTCACGGGGGCGCCCTGCACGTGTGTACAGTTTCCTGTTTAATCGTAGATCTTAAGGTCGTAGATGAGCAGGAAACTAGAAACGGCGAGAGACCAATTAACAGAGAAGTCAAAATCGGTGCCATTTTGCCTCTCGTCTGGTCTCGTCGCCTCGTCCTACTCCGACTCAGTGAGCCTCGTCCTACTCCGACTCGGTGAGCCTTAGTAGAACGGCTAAAGCAGAAATGTTTTTGTTCGAGGGTTCAGGTTTCAGTGTTTGGGGTTCAGGGCTCGGGGCTTACGCGCTTTGAGGTTCAGGGTGTTAGCGCTGTTGCACGTACGTCGTCGCTCACATCAGCGCGTCGTTGACGTGGGTGCCCTGCATTTTTTGGGGTGTAGATCAGGGTTCAGGGTTTGTGGCTCAGGGTTCAGGGCTTACGCACTTTGGGGCTGCGGGTGTTTGCGCCGTTGGACGTAGATCGTCGCCCAAACCAGAGCGCATCTTTCACGGGGGTGCCGTGCATGCATGCAAGGTTCAGGGTGCAGGGCTCAGGGTTCAGAGTTCAGGGTTCAGAGTTCAGGGATTGGGGCTCAGGGTTTAGGGCTTACGAGCGTTGGGGCTGCGGGTGTTTGCGCCGTTGGACGTACGTCGTTGCCCATATCAGAGCGCATCCTTCACGGGGGCGCCCTGCATGCGTGTGAGGTTTAGGGTTCAGGGTCCAGGGTTTGGGGCTCAGGGCTTGGGTCTTACGCGCTTTGGGGCTTGCGAGTTTTTGCGCTGTTGGACGTACGTCGCTGCCCACATCAGAGCGCATCTTTCACGGGGGCGCACTGCGTGATTGCAAGGGTCAGGTTTCAAGGCTTGGGGCTCAGGGCTTCGGGCTTACGCACTTTGAGGGTCGGCGTGTTTGTCGTCGTCGCCCACATCAGCGCAACTTTCACGGGGGCGCCCTGCGCAGGGTTTTGTTATGAGGTTCAGGGTTTGGGGCTCAGGGCTCAGGGTCCAGGGTTTGAAATTCAGGGCGCATTGGCCACGGGGCGCCCTGCATGCATGCAGGGTTGCAGGGGGGAGGGGGGAGTCAGGGTTAAGGGTTTGCGCAGTTAAGGAGTCAATTTGGGTCTAAACTAGCCGGCGGGAGCGGTAGTCTAGACGGCAGGTAACCGGCTGGTGGCTATCGTCCTTCACAGGGCGGTGGCACTAGGACTAGTGTTGTCTTAGCTGGAATGCCATGTAACTGTAACTGTAACTGTAAGGAGTCAAGGTGTGCGCTGCTGCGCGTCCGCTGTTGCCCATCAGCGCGTCCTTCACGTAGGCCCCCATGCAGTGATCCTTGGATCCTTGGGAAGGATTTAGCAATTAATTATTATTCCGCTTTTTCTCGGCTTTTTTCCCGGCACAATTATTTTTTCCCCGCCTTTTCCCGGCACAATTATTTTTTTCCCCAAGCGGATAAACGGAAAAGCGGAATAACCTACAAACCAATTAATAAAAAATTCCGCTCAAATTCCGCTCCGAGCAGTATACTGCCATAGCAAGGATCACTGCCCCCATGCACCGCCGGCACACACACATACTCCGACCACTGTTTCCAGTGCAACTGGAAACAGTGGTCGGAGTATGTGTGTGTGCAATACTCTCTCTCTCTTTGTCTCTCTCTCTTTGTCTCTCTCTCTCTCTTTGTCTCACCATGACAAACTTTTCCAGTGCAACTGCCACTGCCACCACCGCGTCCTGTGCACACACACAAACAAAACTCTCTCTCTCTCTCCCTCCCTCTCTCTCTCTCTCTCTCTCTCTCTTTGTCTCTCTCACCATGACCACTTTTTCCAGAACAACCGCCACCGCCACCGCCGCGTCCCTTGCAGCCGCGTTGCTCTGTTGCACTCCCACCGCCTTAGACACAGCCATTGACAGGCCTGGGCGGGCAGCGTATCGGAGAATCAGGGCTGGTACCTGTTTGGGGGGGGGGGGGGAGGTTTTAGTGGCGGTCCGGGGACTGCCGCACGCCCACCGCCTTTAAGACACAGCCATCGGCAGGTCTGGGCGGGCGGCGTAGCGAAGAATCAGGGCTGGCACCTGTTTGGGGGGAGGGCAGGGGGAAGGTGTTAGAAGTGGTCCCGGGGATGCTGCACATTCACCGCCTTCGAGAGACTGCATGAGTAGGCCTGGGCGGACAGTTAATCGGAGAATCAGGGCTGGCACCTGTCGATGAGGGCCATTCATTTCAGTCAGTCAGTCAGTCAGTCGGTCAGTTGATCGGTCGGTCAGTCAGTCAGTCGGTCGGTCGGTCGGTCGGTCGGTCGGTCGGTCAGTCAGTCGGTCGGTCGGTCGGTCGGTCGGTCGGTCGGTCGGTCGGTCGGTCGGTCGGTCGGTCGGTCGGTCGGTCGGTCGGAGTTTTTTTTGCAGTTGCTGCACAACCCACTGCCTTGGATACATCACCATCACCTCACCTTCACCATGCCGTTTGCCTGGTTGTCATCGGGATCGCTGCTGCCCGCCTGGTCACCCGCCTTGCCCCTAGCAGTCAACACACACACACGCACGCACACACACACACGCATACACACACACACACACATTCACACATGCACACACAGAATAACAAACTGACCTTCACCATGCCATTTGCCTGGTTGTCATCCGGATCACTGCTGCCCGCCTGAGCTCCTGTCTTGCCCCTAGCGGTCAACACACACACACACGCACGCACACACACACACGCATACACACACAAACACACACTCACACACATGCAGTTACAGTTACATGGCATTCCAGCTAAGACAACACTAGTCCTAGTGCCACCGCCCTGTGAAGGACGATAGCCACCAGCCGGTTACCTGCCGTCTAGACTACCGCTCCCGCCGGCTAGTTCAGACCCAAACAAGTCCCTGAGGGACATGTCTGGCAAGGAGCGTATAGGAAAGGAACGTCCTCCTCCTGGCCTTTGAGGCCAACCACGCCGGCTGTGCCGACTGGCGGCGCTGAAGCAGAAAAGTCCCCGCCTGGCATGGTGCATGGTTGTCCAACTCCATGCATGGGGCTCTGCCTGCGCCCCATGCGTCATGCATGGCCAGGTCCCACCCTCCAGGGGGGCCTGGGCAAACATGCACACACAGAATAACAAACTGACCTGACACATGCACACACAGAATAACAAACTGACCTTCACCATGCCATTTGCCTGGTTGTCATCCGGATCACTGCTGCCCGCCTGAGCTCCTGTCTTGCCCCTAGCGGTCAACACACACACACACGCACGCACACACACACACGCATACACACACAAACACACACACACACACACATGCACACACAGAATAACAAACTGACCTTCACCATGCCATTTGCCTGGTTGTCATCCGGATCACTGCTGCCCGCCTGAGCTCCTGTCTTGCCCCCATCAGTCACAGCAGCCGCCATCCCCTTGCTGCTCTTGTTGAGGCGCCCGGGGTACGTGTTGTAGTAGGCAGCCAGGAACTGTGTGTGCGTGTGTGTGTTTGGGGAAGGGGGGGGGATTTGTGTGTGTGTGTGTGCGTGTGTGTGTGTGTGTGTGTGTGTGTCCACCATCTTCTTGCTGCTCGTGTTGAGGCACCCAGGGTATGCATTGTAGTAGGGAGCAAGGAACCGTGTGTGTGCGTGGTGTGTGTGTGGGGGAATGTGTTTGTGTGTGTGTGTGTGTGTGTGTGTGCGTGTGTCCACCATCCTCTTGCTGCTCGTGTTCAGATGCCCAGGGTTGTGTGTGTGTATCATATTCACCCGTGGTCAACCAGATACTAGCCACCCAAACCTGTCAACACCACTGCGAAGTCCACACCTCCACACCCGTCCACACATCCACACCTTTTGACCACTCGACGTCGTCCATCTTTCCGTGGTCCGCCAGAAACTGGCTACCCGCACCCGCCCACACCCATTCACACCAGTGTGAACGCCACACCTCCACACCTTTGAGAATTCCACATCGTCCATCTTTCCGTGGTCTGCGAGAAATTGGGCGACAGGCAGTAGCTCATCGCCATAGGGAGAGAACGCACCGCTCTCGTACTGCATGGGTGTGTGTGAGTGTGCGTGTGTGTGTGCTCGTGTGTGTGTGTGTGTTTGTGTTTCTGTGTAAGTGTGTGTGTGTGTGTGTGTGTGTGTGCGTGCATGTGCTCGTGTTTGTATATGTGTGTGTTTGTGTTTCTGTGTGTGTAATTGTGTGTGTGTGTGTGTGTGTGCGTGTGCGTGCGTGTGTGAGAGTCACTCACAGAGTGTGAGTGCATGTGTGCGCGTGCGCTGGCTCCGCCAGAAATCGCAGTGATATAGGTGGACCAAGCTGCCTGCGGTTTGACTGGGGGTGCGGCATGAGCGTTGTGTGTGTATGTGTGCGTGCAAGTGCGTGTGTCTGTGTGTGTGTGTGTGCGTGTGTGTGTGTGTGGGCGTGTAAGGGTTGTGTGTGTGTGTGTGTGTGTGTGCATGCGTACGTATGTGTGTGTGCGTGTGTGTGTGTGTGTGCGTGTGTGTGTGTGTGTGTGTGTCGCTCACGCCCTGCGAGTGTGCGTAAGTGTGCATGCACGTTGCGGTAAGAGTATGGTAATACCACGGGGGGGGGGGGGGGGGGGGAGGGGCAGAAAAGAAATTGCTGGAACACATGGTACAAATAAATTTGACCCCCCCCCCATCTCACAAAATACGCCATGCATAGAGCCGGAACCAATGCGCATGGCTTCCTTACAGTGAGGGCTGTTCATCGCAATGTTTAAGTCGCCGGCAGATGGCCAAAATCCCCCCCAAAATCTAGTCATTCCATGGCTTACTCGGCGGGCACCAAGGAGTGTGGACCCTCCAGTTCACACGTTCCAGCCAGATTCAGGGTTGACTCTCCTGAGGTGTTTTGCTGTGCTCTCCAAGGAGATTCAGATGGCGTTGGTCCCATCTCAATCCATTGAGGTTGCTAAAAAACCTTGTGGGCACTTCCTGCACCGAAGGGAGCACGCGGGTGAGTTGGGGCGCTGAGGGGGTGTTACCCCCCACCCTATAACCCTGGGTCACTTCTTAGAGTGGATTTGTGCTCCTCTCATCAAGGTGGTTCCAATGGTGGTTTTCCCGTCCAAAACGGCCCACTCGAAAGAAAGTGCTGACCCCCCGGAAGAAAGCTCTGGACCCCCCCCCCCCCTGGGTAATACAGATGGATGACAGGCACCCGGCTGGTGGCTACCGCCCCTCACAAGTAACTGTGAGGGCCAGAAATAGACTTGTGTCTACTAGGCGGTGGTACTAGGACAACAAGGTTCTCATCGCTGGAAAGCCGATGTTCCTGTTCCTCATCCTGTTCCCGTTCCTGATCCTGATCCTGTTCCTGTTCTGGTTCTGATGCTGTTTCTGTTTCTGGCTCTGTTTCTGGCTCTGGCTCTGGTTCTGGTTCTGGTTCTGGTTCAGGTTCTGGTTCTGGTTCTGGTGCTGATGCTGGTGCTGGTGGATTTACAGTCGTATGTGACTCATCAGAACAGGCATCGTATACAAATGCGTTCGAACTAATAAAACAAACGCAACAGGGCCTCACCGCTCACGTTGTAGTACTTTGACGCGGGCGGCGTGAGGTGCTGGGGCTGGTGCTGGAGCTGGTGCTGCTGGTGATGGATTTTAGAGTTGTGACTCGTCAGTTCCACCAGGCAGTGTATACAAATGCATTCGACCAATGAAAAAACGCAAAAGGACATCACAGCTCACATTGTAGTACATTTTTACGTGGGCGGCGTGAGGTGCTGGGGCTGGTGCTGCTGGTGATGGATTTTAGAGTCGTATGTGACTCAGTTCTAACAGGCAGTGTATACAAATGCATTCGACCTACTAAAAAAACGCAAAAGGACATCACCGCTCACGTTGTAGTACTTTGACGCGGGCGGCGTTAGGAACTCTGGGAATCCTGCTGCACTTCGCTGAGAAACAAGCTCTGCAATTTCGCTCTGGTTGTACACCCTGTGTGTGTGTGTGTGTGTGTGCAGGGGGGGTCCGTTGTGCTCCGCTGAGAAACAAGCTCTGCGATCTCGCTCTGGTTGTACACCCTGTGCGTGTGCGTGTGTGTACATGAGCGTGTGTGTGTGTGTGTGTGTGTGTGTGTACATGTGTGTGTGTATGTTGTGCTCCACACCACTGCCTTCCAACGCACACCAACACCCGCCAACGCACACCACGAGTGCCCCCACCAACCCCACTAGCTAGCGCGGCAGCCCACCAGTTCAGGCCCATCGTTACAGCATCTGCGTCCAGAAACCCCCAGCAGCGCCAGCGCACACCAACACCTGCCAACTCCCACTAGCTAGCAAGGCGGTGCCGAGTCGCGTGGCAGTGCACACCAGTGCAGCCCCATCTTGGTAGCATCTGCCTCCAGCGACCCCCCAACGCACACACACACACACACCCCAAACAGCTAGCGTGGCAGTGCGCATCAGTGCAGGCCCATCGTTGCGGCATCTGCCTCCAGCAACCCCACCCCGTCCTCCCCCAGCAGCGCCAACGCACACCACGAGTGCCCCCCCCCCCTCCACCAGCTAGCGTGGCAGTGCGCACCAGTGCAGGCTCACCCTCGCGGCATCTGCCTCCAGCACCCTCCAGCAGTGCCTTCCAACGCACACCAACACCCGCCAACCCCCACTAACTAGTGTGGCGGTGCACCCATCCTGGCTGCATCTGCGACCAGTGCCTCCCCAACACACACCAACGCACACCAACACCCAACAGCTACCACAGCAGTGCGCACCAGTCCAGGCCCATTGTCGCTGCAGCTGCCTCCAGCGCCCCCCAGCAGCGCCAACATACACCACTGCACACACGAGTGCCCCCACCAACGCCCACTAGCTAGCGTGGCAGCGCGCACCAGTGCAGGCCCATCGTCGCGGCATCTGAAACCAGCGCTCCTAGCAGCTCCAACACAGCAAACCACTGCACACACCAACGCCCACTAGCTAGCGGGGCGGCGCCGACTAGCTGTGCAGCGCGCACCAGTGCAGGCCCATCCTGGCGGCATCTGCCTCCAGCGCCCCCCAGCAGTGCCTTCCAACGCACACCAACACCCGCCAGCCCCCACTGGCTAGCAGGGCAGTGCCAACTAGCTGTGCAGCACGCACCAGTGCAGGCCCATCGTCGCGCCATAATCGACCTGCACCCCACCCACCCCTAGCAGCGCCAACACACACCACAAGTGCCCCCACCAACCCCCACTAGCTAGCGTGGCAGTGCGCACCAGTGCAGGTCCATCGTCGCGGCATCTGCCTCCAGCACCCCCTAGCAGCGCCAACACACCACTGCACACACGAGTGCCGACCAACGCCCACTAGCTAGCGAGGCAGTGCGCACCAGTGCAGGCCCATCGTCGCGGCATCTGCGACCAGCGCTCCTAGCAGCGCCGCGCTCGCACGCTCCGCAATCTCGTCCTCGGTCAACATGAGGATCATGTCGTCCTGACGGACGTGTGGGGGGGGGGCGTGTGTGTGTGTGTGTGTGTGTGTATGTGCGTGTGTGTGTGTGTGTGTGTGTGTGTGTGTGTGTGTGTGTGTGTGTGCGTGGTAAGTGTGCATGTTTGTGTGTGTGCGTGTGCGTGTGTGTGCGTGTGCGTGTGCGTGTGCGTGTGCGTGTGCGTGTGCGTGTGCGTGTGCGTGTGCGTGTGCGTGTGCGTGTGCGTGTGCGTGTGTGTGTGTGTGTGTGTGTGCGTGTGTGTGTGTGTGTGTGTGTGTGCGTGTGTGCGTGTGTGTGTGTGTGTGTGTGTGTGTGCGCGCGCGCCATGCATGCATGGCCTGATGCATGCATGGCACTCCACCATCTTTCACACAGCGTCAATCCCACCAGATTTTTGATCGCAACGGTTCCGCGTTCCTTCGAGGTCACCCAAGGCAGTGCAAATATCACGACAGTGCCAAGAAATAGTGCCAAGCCAGCGATGAGGGGGACGACTGACTGTCCTTCCCTCTTTGCCCGTGACGCCATGAGTGGAGGGCTCCGCATGCCTGCGAGAATGGAACGGCTGATCGGCCACGATGGTGTGGCGTCGTTACACTTCCTCACTCAAAACAAAATGCGACCCAGTTTGCATGATCTGACATTCAGACATTCAGACATTCAGATCCAGAGACATTCTCCTGCAATTCGAACGCAAGCCCCTACTCGTGCGCCACAGGACCAACGACTCCACGACACGCTTGTGCAAAGAGCAAGTGAAGCTCACGTCACCGCAGTGCAGTGCAAGCCCCCTCAGTGCCGAGGAACGATTCATGCATGGGAGGACGAACGCTCGCTTCGTGTTCCACGCCACGCCAGTCCCCATGCAGCAACCCCACGTCTTCCCGCTGTGCGATGTCGAGTCCCAGTCCGCCTTTGGGCTCATTGCGCACACCCCTGCGCGCGTGTGATGCGTGGCTATCCAAGTGGCGGCGATGATGCGTGGCCACCCAGGTGGCGGCAAAGGTCGTGGTAATTGGCCGGTAACTGGAATTGCAGGTCAGAAGGCGGGCCGCCAGTGTAATGCGTGTCATGGGCCAGATTTAGACAATGCATCGAACTTGAGACATTGAGATTGTGATAACCCCGTAGCGGGGTCCTGCAGGGCCTGCGGGGTCACTTGTAACATCACTTGTAACATCACGGCACGCGGCATTGACCTTCGCGTTTTGCTCGGTTTTATTCGCTTTGCAGACTCTCATCAGACTCACTCATCAGAGTCACTCATCAGGCTCGCTCGCCACTACAGTAACAGTAACACGGGGTTTCCAGCTAAGCAGGCTACTCTTCTACTAGAGACACCCGCCGATACTCCAGCACACTTAAGTACTAGAGTACTGCCGGCTCCCGGCCTATAGACTACCGCTCCCGCCGGCTAGACTACCCCAACCAGTGGTCTCTGAGAGACATGTCTGGCAAGGAGCATATAGGAGAGGACCTTCCTCAGGGTCACAGTAGTGGCCTTGTGGCCAGTCAAGCCGGCAGAGCCGACTGGTGCTGACTGGAACAGTCCCCGCCTGGCAGTGCATGGCTGTCCAGCTCGCCACTAGACACAAAAAACATGCGCGAGGACTGGAGCCAGCAGCACCATAATTTGAGCACGGGGGGACTGTCTGTGCTGGAGTTCACTCGGCATTCACTGGTTTCGGAAACCAGCGGCCAAGGATCAACACCAGTGACCCCTGGGAAGAATTTTCACAATTCGTTTCTCTTGGCTCGAGCAACCTTGGCCGCTCATACCAGGTGCAGTACACAGCGGGTGGTCTCGCAACGCATGCCATTGTGCTGCTCTCGCCGAGAGCTTTCCAATCGCATCGCCCTCGCCCACAAAGTGTGGGGTGGTTTTCTGGGAGATGGGAAATCCGGCCCCGAGCGGTGTACAGCTTGCAAGGGGGGGGGGGGGGCAATGCTCAACACTAGAAGCGACGTACGTGCTGCACGCTGCGAACGCAGAGTCGAAACGGTGTCACTACACCTCGCCCCCAAGCGCGTCGAGTGCTGCACGCTGCAACCGCGGAGTCGAAACGGTGTCACCACTTCTTGCTCCCGAGTGCGTTGAGGATGCTCCTGTAGTCGACGCCCACGAACTTGGGGGTGGGCAGGAGCAGCGCGGCAGGAAATCCGTGCCAGTACTTCTTGCTCCCAAGTGCGTTCAGAATGCTCCGGTAGTCGACGCCCACAAACTTGGGGATGGGCAGGAGCAGCGCGGCAGGAAAGCCGTGTCACTACTTCTTGCTCCCGAGCGCGTTCAGGATGCTCCGGTGGTCGACGCACACAAACTTGGGGGTGGACAGGAGCAGCGCGGCAGAAAAGCCGTGTCACTACTTCTTGCTCCCGAGTGCGTTGAGGATGCTCCTGTAGTCGACGCCCACGAACTTGGGGGTGGGCAGGAGCAGCGCGGCAGGAATGCCGTGCCAGTAATTCTTGCTCCCGAGAGCGTTCAGAATGCTCCGGTAGTCGATGCCCACAAACTTAGGGATGGGCAGGAGCAGCGCGGCAGGAAAGCCGTGTCACTACTTCTTGCTCCCGAGCGCGTTCTGGATGCTCCGGTAGTCGACGCCCACAATCTTGGGGGTGGGCAGGAGCAGCGCGGCAGGAAAGCCGTGCCAGTAATTCTTGCTCCCAAGTGCGTTCAGAATGCTCCGGTAGTCGACGCCCACAAACTTGGGGATGGGCACGAGCAGCGCGGCAAGAAAGCCGTGTCACTACTTCTTGCTCCCGAGCGCGTTCAGGATGCTCCCGTAGTCGACGCCCACGAACTTGGGGATGGGCAGGAGCAGCGCGGCAGGAAAGCCGTGTCACTACTTCTTGCTCCCGAGCGCGTTCAGGATGCTCCGGTAGTCGACGCCCACGAACTTGGGGATGGGCACGAGCAGCGCGGCAAGAAAGCCGTGTCACTACTTCTTGCTCCCGAGCGCGTTCAGGATGCTCCGGTGGTCGACGCCCACAAACTTGGGGGTGGACAGGAGCAGCGCGGCAGGAAAGCCGTGTCACTACTTCTTGCTCCCGAGCGCGTTCAGGATGCTCCGGTAGTCGACGCCCACGAACTTGGGGGTGGGCAGGAGCAGCGCGGCAGGAAAGCCATGCCAGTAATTCTTGCTCCCGAGAGCGTTCAGAATGCTCCGGTGGTCGACGCCCACAAACTTGGGGATGGGCACGAGCAGCGCGGCAGGAAAGCCGTGTCACTCCTTCTTGCTCCCTAGCGCGTTCAGGATGCTCCGGTAGTCGACGCCCACAATCTTGGGGGTGGGCAGGAGCAGCGCGGCAGGAAAGCCGTGCCAGTAATTCTTGCTCCCGAGAGCGTTTAGGATGCTCCGGTAGTCGACGCCCACGAACTTGGGGATGGGCAGGAGCAGCGCGGCAGGAAAGCCGTGTCACTACTTCTTGCTCCCGAGTGCGTTCATGATGCTCCGGTAGTCGACGCCCACGAACTTGGGGATGGGCACGAGCAGCGCGGCAGGAAAGCCGTGTCACTACTTCTTGCTCCCGAGCGCGTTCAAGATGCTCCGGTAGTCGACGCCCACAAACTTGGGGATGGGCAGGAGCAGCGCAGCAGGAAAGCCGAGCAGCGCAAGCACCACCTGTGTGCGCGTGTGTGTGCTTGCTGTATGTGTGCATGTGTGTTCGTGTGTGTGTGTGCGTGTGTGTGTGTGTGCGTGCGCGTGTATGCGTGCGTGCGTGAGCGAGAGATTGCGTAGCTGCATGTGCGTGTGTGTGCGTGTGTTTGTGTGGGTGCATGTGTGCATGTGTTTCTGTGTGCATGTGGCTGTGGGGGACGGCAGGGCATAACTTGGACTCGCTTGCACACCTTGAGCTCGCCCCCATCAATCTCCCCATTCCGGTCGACATCCACGCATCCCAATAGCGCCCTGACTTCAAAGCAACCTGTTACAACCTAAAGTCTGACCCCTTAGCCCTCACTTCCGTATGCCCTAAAAAAAAAACTCAACCTCCAAACCGCCATGATGTGTTCCCACCTTGAGCTCACCCCCGTCAATCTTCCCGTTCCGGTCGGCGTCAATGAATCCGAGAAGCGCCTCGGCAAGCACCTGCGGCGAAGCAGGGTTTGGGCCGGGTTGGGGTCTTTTTAGGGTTTGGCTAAATCGTTGGAAAGAGAGAGAAACAAAAGCATGGCCGGCGTTGATCCGAGCAGCGCCTTGGCAAGCACCTGCGGCGAAGCAGGGTTTGGGCAGGGTTTGGGGTCTTTGTCAGGGTTGGGTCTTTGTAGGGTTGGCTAAATCGTTGAAAAGAGAGAAACAAAATCATGGCCGGCGTTGATGCCTGATACGAGAGAAACAAAATCATGGCCTGATACGAGCAGCGCCTCGAGCGCGCAAGCACCTGCAGCGAAGCAGGGTTTGGGCAGGGTTTCAAGTCTTTGCAGGGTCTTGGATGCAAAGGTTGAAACGGGGGGGGGGGGGGTTCTGTGGCCGGCGTCGATGGATCCGAGCAGCGCCGCGGCAGGCATATATGTGCGCGTGCCTGTGGTGCGGCGAGGCAGGTTGTACAGGTTGAACATGCACGCGCCCGGAGGACCCCGGGGCGTGAGTTAAGACCTAGAGGCGCTGCGCTGTGCGGCGAGGCGCCGCACGGCGCCGAGCGGCGAGGAGCGGCGGGGCATATGAGCGTGTGCCTGTGACCCAGCAGAAACGCGCGCATGCTGCACGCACACACGCACATGCACCTGCACCTGCACACGCACACACACACACACACACACGTCCACATAGGCATCCGACAGCTGTACAATCGATCAAACACGCACACACACACGCACACACACACGCACCAGTGGGTTGCTCTTGCACCGCTCGTCGACTAGCAGTAAGTAAAGTGCCAAGAACTCCTGCCGAGACAGCTCGCCACTCTTGTCAGAATCAGCCTGTGTGTGTGAGTGGACGAGTTTACAGCCCGCTGTATGCCTGTGACGCTGAGGAAGGTCCTCTCCTATATGCTCCTTGCCAGACATGTCTCTCAGAGACCGCTGTTTGGGGTAGTCTAGCCGGCGGGAGCGGTAGTCTATCGGCCGGGAGCCGGCGGTACTCTTGTACTTAAGTGTGCTGGAGTATCGGGGGTGTCTCTAGTAGGAGAGTGGCCTGCTTAGCTGGAAACCCCGTGTTACTGTTACTGTTACTGTATGCCTTTATGGCGTGTGTGTGTGTGTGTGTGTGTGTGTGTGTGTGTGTGTGTGCGCGTGTGTGTGTGAAGAGGGGAGGCCCGCACCTTCTCAAACAGCTTATGGATGCCCTCCTCCGTCCGCACAGATGGCTCCACGTTTGTGATCGCCACGACGGCCTTTCGGAGCTCTGGCCTGTCGGGTGAGTGAGTCGAGTCAGTCAACGATCTGTCAGTCAGTCTGTCAGTCAGTCAGTAATTCAGTAATTCATTCAGTCAGTCAGTCAACAATCTGTCATTCATTCAGTTAGTCAGTCATGAAGTCATTCAGTCAGTCATTCATTCATTCAGTCATTCATTCATTCATTCAGTCAGTCATTCAATCATTCAGTCAGGCAGTCAGGCAGGCAGGTAGGAGGGCGAGTGGGCTGGCGAGTGGACTGGCGAGTGGGCTGGCGGGCGGGATGGCTGGCGGGCGGGCGGGCAGGAAGGCAGGCAGGCAGGCAGGCACACACACGCAAATGCATAGGCAGGCAGGTTTGTGGCCACCACGGCTGCCTTCTGCCTGTTGGAACATCATGAAAGCATGACAAAACTGGGTAAAAGCAGAATGAGAGAGTGAATGATTGTTCGATTTGACAGTCCGTTGGACACCTGTGGTGAGTTAGAGAGTGAGTGAGTCCGTCGGAGGCATTTGATGAGCCAGTAAGTGAGTCAGGGCGTGAGTGAGTCAGGCTCAACGTTTGTGATCGCTACAACTGCGTTCCAGCTCTGGCCTGTTGGAACATGAAGGCAGGGTGAGTGAGTGAATGCGTGTGTGCGTGCATGGGTACAAGCGTGCGTGAGGGAGGGAGGGGGGAGGGAGGGGGGGAGGGAGGCAGGAAGGAGGGGGGGAGGGGCCTGGTGAGTGAGCGAATCTTCCTCCACGGGTGGGTGTGCATGTGCATGTACATGAACATGTGCGTGTGCATGTGCGTGTGTGTGCATGCATGTGTGTGCACGCACGCACACCAGGATTTGCACACACTGCAAGGCCCCCTCCACCCCACACTCACACACACACATACACACACACACACGCGTGCGCAATCACCCCCATACACACACATGCACGTGCACACACGCACATGCACAAATACAGTTACAGTAACATCGGCTTTCCAGCAAAGACTACCTCTAGTCCTAGTACCACCGCCTAGACCCAAGTCCAGTTCTGGCCCTAACAATTACTTGTGAGGGGCGGTAGCCACCAGCCGGCTGCCTGCCAACGTGTAGTCCCAGAGCAAAAAGGAGAGCTATTGTGCGACGCCTCCAAAATAGGTCCTAACTGCTTCTAGGGGATAGGGGGTCAAGTGGCGCTTGCCAATCTACTTGACCGCCGTGGTGGAGGGGCCGGCGCCTGAGGGGCAGCCGGACCGTACACCACGGCTCTCCACCCGACCCTATCCTGAGCACGCTCAAACGCCGTGTCCGAAAAAGTCTTCCAATCAGAACGAGTGCCACTAGTTTCGCCTAGCTGCTGAATCAGTAGCTTAAGAAAATAGTGTCGGGAGGAGGCTGGAGGCCGGCCTTGCTGCCGAGCCACATCCATTGTGCAGTCAAAAGTCGTACGAGGAAGACGAGAAGCCGGCATGCGCATCACATGGCCTAGCCACTGCATTGATCGCTTTGCCACAAGGCTCTCAATTGGCTCAGTGTCGCACGCCTGCCGAATATAAGTTAATCTGTGCCGGTCGACCAGGCGCACACCCAGAATGCGACGAAGGCAGTTAGAGTGGGCAACCTCCAATCGAGTCAGTTGTGTTTTAGTAGGGGCCCATGTTTCGCAGCCGTACAGAAAGTGGGGCAGCACGAAAGTGTTGTAAACCCGCATCTTAGACTGCACTTGCATCTTCTTGCTGGCCCAAATCTGATCAAAAGACGCAAACACGCCCAGCGCGCGACCGACACGCACACCGATCTCCTTTTCCACACCGCCACTCTGGGTTATCCAACTCCCTAGATACTTAAATGCAGAGACGGTCTTCACTTCACCACCAGTCAGCGCAAACGTGGGCAGATCCGCGTCAAAATCTGCAGGCAAAATCATCACTTCTGTCTTGGCGGCGTTGATTTGCATGCCAAAGCTAGAGGACACTTTGTCAAGGATTTTCAGAATAAGCGCCAACTGAGCTGGGTCATGCGAGAACAAACATAAATCGTCGGCATACATCAGCGTTACTATACTGTAGGGGCTGACGATGGTGATCATCTGCCCACGGTCCGCTGCAAAGCGGGCCTGGATGAGGCGGTCGGACACCGCCTCCCAGGAGTCGAGTGCCGATGCCCATGCAGGGGACAACAGCAAGCCCACCCCCCACGCTGCCGGTGCTCCCCACCCGACCATAGCAGCGTCCACGACGTGTCGCCCGTAGCCACTTGCGCCTCCCCGGAGACGGTCCTGCGCAGCTCCTGAAGCGCTGCAACACCGACGCTGAGCTTGGCGCAACCTTGCACCAGACTCGCCAGTTTGACCAGTCCCTCGTCCTCTGCAGGACATGTCCGCACGTTGAACGTAGCCACTCTGGTGTTCTGATTG
>VFSX01000104.1:342500-345000 GCA_016618255.1 Chlamydomonas sp. UWO 241
TGCTGGTGGTGCGCGTGTGCTGACTGCTGTGCTGGCTGCTGTGCTGGCTGCATGGGGCGCTGCTGAGCTGCTGCAGGCCCTCCTGCTGCCAGGGCGTTTCCCCAGAAGGCCCCTGGGACACAGCAGTAGACAGGTAGCAGTGGAGGGGCCACGTGGCACGCATGGGCCTCTAGTGGGCGCGCATGAGAGGCCAGCATGAGAGGTCAGCATAGAGATGTCAACAGACACAAAGTGCTCTCCACGTGTGTGTGTGTGTGCGGGTGCGGGTGTGTGCTTGTGTGTGTGTGTGTGTCCGCACACACGGTAAAATATATCTGCGTGTGGCTGCAAAATTCAGCCAAACGCAAGTTCGGGGAAAAGGGCGACGCACAACCGCCCAAGGTGTCCACAATTCGATACAGATACAGAGCATTGCAACCCAACAGGTTTTGGGTCAACAACATCACGGACGCATCGCCACCTTAGGACGTGCGCCGTGTGGCCCTCCCTCCCGTGGCGCACAGCAGACGCAGGCACGGTCCGGAATGTTGAGTGCGGGGCGTCGCCTGTGGCCTGCGCCACCTGGAGGCGGCAGCGCCTCTGCTGAGCGCGGACGCATCACCTCAAGTGCCATGCATGGCCGCATGCGCCATGCGCCGCGCCATGCAGCAGTGGGGCCCGGCATGCGCCCCGCGCGCTCCAGCGTCGACGCCGCTCGCCCCAAGCACACTCGCGGGTCAGTGGTGGTCGCGGCAGCACGGGACACGCCCCTGGGCGCGGCAGCACCGGCGCCTGCCCCCAGCAGACCTGTCGTGACGCCCGCAGAGGCCCTGGCCCGCGGCACCCTGGGCTTTGGCTTCAGCGCAGGAGGTCTGCTGTTCCCGTACTATGTCGGCGTGGTGTGCACGCTGAGGGACGAGCTCGGCATCCTGACAGACAGCACGCCCGTCGCGGGTGCGTCGCGGGTGGCTGCATGTCCGCCGTGCGTGCGCGTGAAGAGGCGCCCCTGATAACAGGCGACGCACGCACCCGTCAGTCTTCCCATCGCCCCCACCACCATACCACAGGCGCGTCTGCTGGCTCCCTCATCGCCGCATGCTGCAAGAGCGGCATTAGCGAGGAGGCGCTGATAGACGCGACGATGGACCTGGCGCGCGACTGCCGCGACGGGGGGACGCGGTTCCGGTGGGTTGTTTCGGACACACAAAACACACACACACACACGCACACACACAGACACAGACACACAGACACACACACA
This sequence comes from Chlamydomonas sp. UWO 241, assembly GCA_016618255.1. Lineage (NCBI taxonomy): Eukaryota > Viridiplantae > Chlorophyta > Chlorophyceae > Chlamydomonadales > Chlamydomonadaceae > Chlamydomonas > Chlamydomonas priscui. The sequence goes on from VFSX01000104.1 coordinate 343,741, forward strand.
CACACACACACACACACACACACACACGAGTGTTCCCCTGCACCCATGCTTGCCGCTAGCCACTCAGGCAGGCAGGCGCAGGCTGAGGGAGGTGCTCACGCGCGCGCCGACCCGCGTGCTCCCGGACGACATCTTCACACAGACGATATCCACACACACGCATGCACACGCACACACGCATGTTGCACCCAACCCAACCCGCTCTTCATCTCACCACCACTCCTATGTACACGCAGGCTGGAGGAGGTGCTCACGCGCACGCTGATACGCGTGCTCCCGGACAACATCCACACACAGACGATATCCACACACACGCATGCACACGCACATGCACACGCACACATACGCACCCAACCCAACCCGCTCTTAATCACACCACTAGTTACATGCAGGTTGAGAAAGGTGCTCACATGCACACTGACAAGCGTGCTCCCGGATGACATCCACACACAGACATGCACACACACACACACACACATGCACACGCACACACAGACACACACGCACACTCACGCACGCACACACACACACACACACACCACAATCGCGCTGGCTGGGTGAGGTGCTCACGCGCACGCTGACGCGCGTGCTCCCGGACGACATCCACACACACGCATGCACACGCACACGCACACGCACACATACACACCCAGCCCAATCCGCTCTTAGTCACACTACTATTTACATGCAGGCTGAGGGAGGTGCTCACGCGCACGCTGACACTCGTGCTCCCGGACAAGACACACGTGCAGACACACACACACACACGCACGCACGCACGCATGCACACATGCATGCATGCGTGTTAACCTGTGCCCATCCTTGCCGCCTGCAACACGCAGGCTGAGGGAGGTGCTCACGCGCACGCTGACCCGCGTGCTCCCGGACGACATCCACGAGCGCTGCGGCGGCAACGTGCATGTCGCCGTGACCCACGTGAGTTGTACAGGTGTTACATGTGTGCGTCGGGAGGGACCCCGTAACCAGAATTACATGAACGCGTCCAGAGGACCCCGGGACGTGGGTCAAGGGCTAGACTAAAAGTCCAGGAGGGCTCTACGGCGAGGGCAACACGCCCCGTGTACTCTTGTGATACGATTACATGTACGTGCCCGGAGAACCCCGGGGCATGGGTCAAGGCCTACACTTGAAGTCTACTAGGGGGGCTGCACTGCAGAGCCCCCGAGGCAAGCGCCGCCCTACCACATCCCATGGAGTGCACTTGTTAAGAGGGGCCCTGTGTCTGACATTCCTCTCTCC
>VFSX01000104.1:350000-385000 GCA_016618255.1 Chlamydomonas sp. UWO 241
CATACTCTCCCTCTCCCCCCCACACCCACCCACCCACCCACACAAACCCACACACAGGCCGTTTGACATGCAGCGCATGATCCGATGGGCACTCGAGCCAGCGTCCGAGCAGATGCTGCTTTTGCTAATCGAGAAGGGGAAGCGCGACGCACACTCGTGGGTGTGGGGTGTGGGAGAGTGTGGGAGGGAGGGTGTGGGAGGGAGAGTGTGGGAGGGAGGGTGTGGGAGGGTGCGTATTGACGAGGGCGCAGCGCGACACACACGTGTGGGTGTGGGTGTGGGGTGTAGGAGAGTGTGAAAGAGTATGGGAGGGAGGGTGTGGGAGAGTGTGTGCGTGTGCGTATTGACAAGGGCGCAGCGCGACACGCACGCGGGGTGCGGGGTGTTGGGAGGGTGTGGGAGAGCGTGAGAGGGAGGGTGTGGACGCGTGCGTATTGACACGCGCGCGTGCGTGGGTCTGTAGGAGAATGTGGTGTGTGAAAGTGTCGGAGGGAGGGTGTGGGAGGGTGCGTATTGACGAGGGGGCAGCGCAACTCACACGCATGGGTGTGGGGTGTGGGAGAGTGTGGGAGAGTGTGGGAGGGAGGGTGTGCGCGAGTGTGGGAGGGAGGGTGTGGGAGGGTGCGTATTGACGAGGGCGCAGCGCGACGTGTGCGCGTCGGTGTGGGCGTCGGGAGGTGTGAGTGTGGGAGGGAGGGTGTGGGAGGGTGCGTATCGACGAGGGCGCAGCGCGACACGCACACGTGGGTGTGTGGTCTGGGAGGGTGTGTGCGTGTGAGGGTGTGTGCGTGTGGCATCTCGGTGCTCCTGGCTGGCGTGGGCGGAGGCGCATCCTGACCCACTCACACGTTTGGTGCATCACGCGCACGACTGCAAAATCCACCGTCATTGCCACACCCTCCACCACAAACACAGCACACACGCACCCAGTTGTACACACACGCACCCGGTTTTACTCACACGCACCCGCAGGTGGGCACACACACACACACCAGTGATGTCCTTAGCGCCCCCGCAGCCCCTGGCTTGCTCCAAAAAGTGTAGAATTTGAAAATTGCACACCGCGAAAAATCGGCATTCAACATGTTACCTCCAATGTTGCGGGGGCAAACAGGACATTCTCGGGTTCCTTAAGGACACCGCTGACACGCACCCGCAGGTGGGCGCTCGCGCAAGGGCTCCCTGCCGCCGCCAAGGCCGTGCCGTCTGTGGGGGGTGGTCTCATCCTGCCTGCGGTGTACTAGCGTGGTGGTGATGATGATGGATGTTACAGCCAGGGACACCTCTGAAGGCGTGGTTGTGTATTTTAACGGTACTCGCGCTGTTGGGGTAGCAACTGGGTGGGTGTGATGGGGAGAGTATTTGTCTGTGTTGTTGTTGGGCGAGGGGAGGGGAGGGGCTGGAGAGTGGGGGAGTGGCAGGGTTGCGAGAGGGCGGGGGTGAGGGTGTAGTTCCGGCCGCCGCACATCACACGGGCACAAGGCCAGCTGCGGCCACGGGGTCGCAGGAGGACTAGGAACACGCAACATGTATGTTGTAACGGCTCGCGCATTGCATTTGCCATCATCTGTGCCGCAATCCAACGACCATACATACTAGGTTTTACGCTGTGCTCTGGCGGTAGGTCGTGCGCGGGGCGCGCGTTACAGCGCCTGCGCACGCCACATTGCGTCTCTGCAGATATTCTACGACACTGAGGGTGCGCAGCGTTATGCCATCCCTACATGCGTGACTGCTCGGCGCTCAACAAATCGTCTGCCATTTTTTTCTGTAAAATCGACCCCGCTCCCCCATACCACACCACACACGCGCGCGCACACACACATCAAGGCCCACCCCATCCGCCCACCCCATACTTCCTCCTCCCTGCCCACTCTCTATCTATGGGCGAGATCTCGATCACGTCCACGCCGACGCCTGCAGCGCGTATACATCGAAGCAGCGTGGGGTCCGGAACCCCATACCGCGTGGCCTGTAACCCTTCCCGTAACCCCGGGGCCGAGTCAACGGCCGTTGCAACGATGTGGCCACACACCGCTTCACACCTTTCTCGAGTTACGGGGTGTTACTGGGTTACACGCTGCATTGAAGCATCGCCAGCGCACATCTCGGTCGATCCACGCCAACGACCGTGCCCCCATCGTCGTCACGTCGCGTGCTGCCCACGCGTGCCAAGGCATGCAGACGTGAGCACGCGGCGAGTTGCCGCATGCCCAGCCCCATCCGCATGGCGACCCGCGCCCACGCATGGCCAACAGCAGCCTGACAGCTTGACAGCGCCATGCATATTTTGAGCAGAACCAACTAGAGGATCGAAGCACGTCAGGATGTGTGTGCCATGCAGCCGCCATGCACTTCCCATGCGCCGGATCTCGGCGTGCCATGCATCTTGCACATGCGCGCACCCCTCGTGCCCTATGTGCTGCCCGCGGCTCACCTTCATGCATGCCCCCACCGCTCGTGTACGCACGCAGCCGGGTGGTCGCACACGATGCCTCCGCTCCCCCGACGCGACCTGAGGAACCTCGTGTGCATGCTCGGAGCGGACTCCCGTCCCGCTCAGAAGACTCAGGCACTGGCAACCCCTGCAAAGCTGCTGAGGGATTGCAACGGGGATGCAGGCAGTCTTGGCGCCATCGCTGCTGCTGGTGCCATCCCTCCACTGGTGCAGCTGCTGGGATCTGGCGTTTCAGCTGGCGTGCAGGGGAATGCAGCAGCAGCACTGTGTAGCCTCTCTCAGAATGCTGCTAACACAGTTGCCATCATTGCTCCTGGTTCCATCCCTCCACTGGTGAAGTTGCTGGGGCCTGGTTCTTCAGCTCACGTGCAGGAGATGGCAGCAGGCGCACTGATGAACCTCGCTCGCTCGAATGCTGGCAACAGAGCCGCAATCGCTGCGGCTGGTGCCATCCCTCCACTGGTGCAGCTGCTGGGGCCTGGTGCTTCAGATGAGGTGCAGGAGATGGCAGCAGGCGTACTGACGAACCTCGCTATGAATGCTGACAACAGAGTCGCCATCGCTGCTGCCGGTGCCATCCCTCCACTGGTGCAGATGCTGGGGCGTGGCGCTTCAGCTGCTGTGCAGGAGATGGCAGCAGGCGCACTGAGGAACCTTGCTCACTCGGATGCTGACAGCAGAGTCGCCATCGCTGCTGCCGGTGCCATCCCTCTACTGGTGCAGCTGCACTCCAAGGAGCTGTAAAGACAGTTTTACAGGGCAACCCCCCCTCGAGAGCCTCGCCTCCCCACTTTTGCATCACTTGACGGTGACCGGAGCGCTGCGGCGCCCCACGAGGCTTGTTGTGGCCATCTTGAGTGTTGCTGTTGTGTTGTGTCTGTTCGGACATCTTTCGCAAGATGTCGAAACAGACATGGTAACACTCAAAATGCCAACACGTGGCTTAAAGGCCGCGCCGCCGCAAGTGCGCAAATAACAACCTTGCCCGGCGGCTCCGAGTCCCTCCACCTCCCAGCCCCTGCCTCTGGAATGCGCACAGTAGTCTGGTCCCTGGGCGCCTGGCAGCTCCGAGTCCCTCTGCCTCCCCCCTGCCGCTGGTAGGCGCACGGTAGGCAGGTCCTGGGAAAGTTGAGGGGGTGCTGGTTCACATTCGGTGTCTCGTTCTTGTTTAGGGGTGTGTTTTGGTGTTCGCGGATGGTGGCGCGCGGCGGCGTGCGCGGGCTGAGGTTGCGCGGCATGCGCACGGTGTTCAGTTCCTGGGCGTGAGTTGTTTTTACAGTTTTTACATGCAAGCCTCCATGACAACTCTGTCGCCCATGCACCCCTGGAGGGTGGGACCTGGCCATGCATGAGGCATGGGGCGCCGGCTGAGCCCCATGCAAACGAGAGCTGGACAGCCATGCACTGCCAGGCGGGGACCGTTCCAGTCAGCGCCAGTCGGCTCTGCCGGCTTGACTGGCCACAAGGCCACTACTGTGACCCTGAGGAAGGTCCTCTCCTGTATGCTCCTTGCCAGACATGTCTCTCAGAGACCGCTGTTTGGGGTAGTCTAGCCGGCGGGAGCGGTAGTCTATCGGCCGTGAGCCGGCGGTACTCTGATGATGATGATGATGGATGTTACAGTCAGGGACACCTCTAAAGGCGTATAAGACCGTGCTCGGCGCCATATGGCCCGAGCACCTTGATGAGATGGCTGGCTGTTGGTGGTAGGGAACCCCAACTCTGTAAAGAGCGTGGGCGCACCCCTAGGTCCCCTACCGCAGCGGCAGCAAACGCTTGTTGAAGTCGGTGAGCGCATGTTGGGAAACGGAAAACGCAAGGCAGGTTCGTCGCCAATTGCCAGAAGAGACATCCCCCCGTGGGGAGAAAGGCCAAGACGTGGCCGAAAAGGATATCCAGCCGGGCCGCAACCTCTAACGTGTTAAGGGGTTTTCTAACTGGGATTTCAACCAGCATTCACAGGATTCTCAACCTGTTACCCTTAACCCGGCTCTGAGCAGAAGCTGACCCCTTGTAGTTGCACCAAGCACGACATTGGACGTGTCGCAGGCCCCCCCCTGCTCTAGTACTTAAGTGTGCTGGAGTATCGGCGGGTGTCTCTAGTAGAAGAGTAGCCTGCTCAGCTGGAAACCCCGTGTTACTGTTACTGTTACATGCAAGCGCCCGGAGGACCCCGGAGCGTGAGTTAAGGCCTAGACTACACGTCTAAGGGAGCTCTATTAGTAGAGCCCGCAAGGCCACGCAGCGCGCCAGGGTGGGCATGAGTTGTGTGCAGTGTGTGTGTGTTGGGGGGGGCTCGTCCGCCTTCCCGTCGCGCTTGCAGAAGCGGTGGCGCGCTTGCAGAAGCGTGTGTGTGGGATTCCTAGACCCTTTTCCGGGCCCCACTCACACATGAGCGCACCTGCATGAACTCGCGCACTCATTCACACGTGCATGCACACACGCTCGCACACACACACGCAGCCACTCGCGGCGCCTATCTGTGGCGGCACGACGGCCAGGCTGCGGTGTGTATGTACGTGTGTGTGTGCGTGTGGGGTGGGTCTGATCATTGTTCTGTGTGTGTGTGTGTGTGTGTGTGTGTGTGTGCGCCCGGTCGCAACTGTAGCTGGTTTGTGTACGTGTTTGTGTACTTGCGTGATTTGATCTGGACCTTACTGATTGTGAATTAGCGCAGGGCGGCATCGACAGCATCTCGCCCGAGTGGATCGCGTGCACATGTCGCTACGCCGAGACTGCACAGGCGGAGCGCGCGCGGCGGCGCGCAAGGCGGAGGACTCGTAGCACTGCTGAACCACGGCAGCCGTAGGGTCGTCGCATGCGTCATCAAACATACGGCATAATCCAGCAGCACAAACAGAGCCTGGCCTGGCCTCTACAGCCGACGAGACACACAGTGAAACTGAACTGGGCGTCGTTCCCACCCCGTTCCCACCTCCCTGCATGGCCAGCCGCCACTCTCGCCCCCACCACCATTCAATCAATCCCAACTTCGACTTGCCCGCGCTCGACCGCTTGCGCGCATGCCGAGCCACGTATTGCTGCTGCGCAGCTGAGTCCTGGACGACGCCTCGTCTCCTCGTCGATCATTGCCGGCGCACATTTCGGCCGACCCACGCAACCAACGCCAGTGCCCACGCCTCTTCGTCTTCGTCGTCGTCACATCTCGTGCTTGTAACGCGTGCCAAGGCCTGCCGACGTGAGCACGCGGCGAGTTGTTGCATACCGCGCTCCATCCGGATGGCGACCGGCGCCCATGCATGGCCAACAGCAGCCTGAAAGCGTCATGCATATTTTGAGCAGAACCAACCAGAGGATCGAAGCATGCACGGCGTCAGGAGCGTGCCATGCAGCCGCCATGCACTTCCCATGCGCCGGATCTCGGCGTGCCATGCATCTTGCACATGCGCGCACCCCTCGTGCTGCTCTCACCTTTGCAAGCCCCAACCGCACCCTGTACGCACGCATCCGCGTACTCGCCCACGATGCCCCCGCTTCATCGCCGCGACCTGAGGAACTTGGTGCGCATGCTCGGAGCGGACTCCCGTCCCGCTCAGAAGACTCTGGCACTGGCCATGGCAACCCTTGCAAAGCTGCTGCGGGATTGTGATGGGGATCCATACAGCCTTGGCGCCATCGCTGCTGCTGGTGCCATCCCTCCACTGGTGCAGCTGCTGGGATCTGGCGCTTCAGCTGGCGTGCAGGGGAATGCAGCAGCAGCACTGTGTAGCCTGTCTCGAAATGCTGCCACCGCAGTTGCCACCGCTGCTGCTGGTGCCATTCCTCCACTGGTGCAGTTGCTTGGGCCTGGCGCTTCAGACGAGGTGCAGAAGCCTGCAGCAGACGCACTGCAGAACCTCGCTCTCAACGCTGCAAACGCAGTCACCATCGCTGCTGCTGGTGCCATCCCCCCACTGGTGCAGCTGCTGGGGGCTCATTCTCCACCTGGCGTGAAACAGTATGCAGCCGACACGTTGGAACGCCTTGGTCGGAATCCTGAGAATGTTGCCACCATCGCTGCTTCCGGTGCCATCCCTCTACTAGTGCAGCTGCTGTTGCCTGCCAGTGGCTCTACACACGAGGCGACGGCAAGTGCAGCGTACGCGCTTGCGTGTCTTGCCTCCCGAAGCATTGTGCTGGCGGCCACAATTGCCTCCGCTGGTGCCGTCCCTGCAGTGCTTGCAGCCATCAGGGTCGGGTTCGGTGTGGTGCGCTGGTGGTTTGTTGTGATGCGCTGGTGGTTGGGCTGGTGGGGCTCGATTAACGGAGGCGCGTTCTCGTCGCCGAGCCCTGGACCCAGCAATGCGGCGCTGCTGGTGACGAGGATCTCCGTGCCGCTGACGAGCGGGGTAAAATACGACTGGCCTGGCTCCTGCTAGACTGCCCCTCGGTGGAACACTTCAGGAGCGGCTTGCCCGGCGCTGCCATGGCTTGGCGAGTAGCCGCGGCGCTGCCGCGGCCCGTGCTGGGAGACGGCCCTTATCCTCCCCCCATGCAGGACGCCATGCGGCACCGATCTCGACGAGTTGATCGACGAGCGGAGGAGCTGGCGCCCGTCAATGCATGCTGGACATTGGTCAAGATGGCTGCCCGTGGAGGCGGGCTACCATCACGGCTTCAGCGGTGGCGACCGCCGAGGCAACACAGAGTAAATCCGCTTCACCAATCGCAGCGTTCGTCACCGCGCTCATCCTCGGGGTCGCTCGTCTGCCGGTGACTGGCGTTGGAAGGTCTTCAGGCAGCCTCCATGACAACTCTGTCGTCCATGCACCCCTGGAGGGTGGGACCTGGCCATGCATGAGGCATGGGGCGCCGGCTGAGCCCCATGCAAACGAGAGCTGGACAGCCATGCACTGCCAGGCGGGGACCGTTCCAGTCAGCGCCAGTCGGCTCTGCCGGCTTGACTGGCCACAAGGCCACTACTGTGACCCTGAGGAAGGTCCTCTCCTATATGCTCCTTGCCAGACATGTCTCTCAGAGACCGCTGTTTGGGGTAGTCTAGCCGGCGGGAGCGGTAGTCTATCGGCCGGGAGCCGGCGGTACTCTAGTACTTAAGTGTGCTGGAGTATCGGCGGGTGTCTCTAGTAGAAGAGTAGCCTGCTTAGCTGGAAACCCCGTGTTACTGTTACTGCTGGTGGTTGGCATTTTTCCTGTAATGCGTCGCGTTTCTTATACGCTTGCGCTTTTTCGGAGGGGGTGGCTGTGAGCTGCGGTAATGGGCGGTTGGTTGTTGGCCAGGTTCTCGTGCTTTGGGTGCGCAGGATTGTTTTGAGGTTAGTGAGAGGTCTCGCGCTCCACGACAACGAGCTGTAACAGTAACAGTAACAGTAACACGGGGTTTCCAGCTAAGCAGGCTACTCTCCTACTAGAGACACCCGCTGATACTCCAGCACACTTAAGTACTAGAGTACCGCCGGCTCCCGGCCGATAGACTACCGCTCCCGCCGGCTAGACTACCCCAAACAGCGGTCTCTGAGAGACATGTCTGGCAAGGAGCATATAGGAGAGGACCTTCCTCAGGGTCACAGTAGTGGCCTTGTGGCCAGTCAAGCCGGCAGAGCCGACTGGCGCTGACTGGAACGGTCCCCGCCTGGCAGTGCATGGCTGTCCAGCTCTCGTTTGCATGGGGCTCAGCCGGCGCCCCATGCCTCATGCAGGGCCAGGTCCCACCCTCCAGGGGTGCATGGACGACAGAGTTGTCATGGAGGCTGCCTGAAGACCTTCCAACGCCAGTCACCGGCAGACGAGCGACCCCGAGGATGAGCTGTAAAGACAGTTTAACAGGGCACCCCCCCCTTGTGACCGCCGCCTCCCCACGTTTGCATCACTTGACGGTGACTAGATCGCTGCGGCGTCCACGAGGCTAGGGTGGTTGTTGGCATCTTGAGTGTTGCTGTGTGTTGCGCAAGATGTCGGAACAGACACGGCAACACTCAGAATGCCAACACGTGGATTCACGGCCGCGCCAAGCGCCACCGCAAGTGCGCAAAAAACAACCTTGCCTTGGCCGATCCGAGTCCCTCCACCTCCCTGCTGCCGCTGGTAGGCAGGTCTCGGGGAAGTCGAGGAGGTACGGGTTCAGATTCGGTTCCTTGGTCGTATTTTCTTGTTCTGGGCTTGGCGGATCGTGGTTCGTGGCGGTGCGAGCCAGCTGAGGTCGCCCGCAGGTCCTGGGCATGTGTATGTGTAGAGTGTGTTTTGGGGAAAGGGACGTACACGTGTCGTGCAAGCCTGCCTAGCGTGCTTCCAACGCGGTGGCGGTTGTGCTAGGCACTGTTTTGCAGCTAGGAGGCGTGCGTGTGTGCGGCCAGCAGTTAAAGCGGTTAGCAGGCAGCGTGTGCTGCCTGGCAGGTAAAAACAGGGAGGAGGGGTGGTTGCAGATCGTAGTGCGCGGCGGCACGAGCGGGCCGAGGTCGCACGGTAGACAGATCCTGGGCGTGGGTAGGTTGTGTGTGAGGGGGGGACGGACGTGTGTCGTCGTGCAGCCTGCCTAGCGTGACCCTAGCGTTCTTGCAAACGCGGTGGCGGCGGTGACCTTTGTCCAGGCCCTCTCACACACAACTAACGTGCACACACGCTCGTGCATGCAGCCACGCGTTCACACACGCGCATGCACACACAATCGCTCCGGAGCGAGCGAGGATATCGATATCCTGCTGATACTCACACGCTCGCGCGCACGCACTCGTGCACACGCTCGCACGCACACACACACACACACACACACACACACACACACACACACACACACACACACACGCACACACTTTTAACACACACACACACACACACACACACACTCACTCGCAGCACACGCAAATGCATTTGCAAATGGGCTAGATTGCCCAAAAGTGTGTGCCACACAAACCATCCCCCCGCCAGCAACCACTACGCACCACTACGGTAGTCACTGTTTCCCGCACACCGCGCCATCGCCGCAGGCCAAGCAACGTGGAGCTTTGCACGAACTCGACTTTTTTCGAATTTAGGCAAATTTTCGTCGCGCGAGGCTTCTTCTAACTGGGTCGGATCTGATCCCTGAGTATCAGGTGCGTGTGCGTGGTGTACCGTGGCCTGGAGGCAGGCATGCGGCATGCATGCCAGTCGCATGTATACTCAAATGACAGCTGCCTGGCTGTCTGGCGAGCCACTCCAGCGCCTGGAGTGGTGGCGGTGTGTGTGACACTGCCTGGGTGCGTGCATGCGTGCACACGCGACAGTCGCATGGACGCATCTGAGCACGATCATGCATGGCAAGCCAGCTGCATGCATCATGCATGGCACACGTGCATGCCCCCAACACCACACACACGCGCGCCCTGCCCCCCGTGTCCTTCCAGGAGACGCCCAGGTGATGAACATGGAGCACCTTCCATCTGGGCTGCTGCTGGACATCCTCGTGCGTGCCGGCGCATGGACGCCAGACGAGGATGGCTGGCCGCTGGGGCAGGGTCAGCGCGTGATCCACTCGGCAATGTCCGTGTGCAAGATTTGGCGGGATGAGATGTTGGCCAGCCCTCTCCATCTCGTCGAACTGCTGAAGGGCGCGCACGGCGGCTCGAAGGAGGCTGCTCTCGTGGCGGCATGCACCATGGGACATGAGGGGGCGGTGCACCACCTGCTGGAGACCAGCGTGCGTCCCGACTGCCTGAATGGCAATGGGATGATGCGAGCTGCAATGGCTGGTCACGATTCGGTCGTGAAGCTGCTGCTTCAGTCGTGGCCGCAAGATGCAGACCCCAGGTGTGGCGGCGCACGGGAGGCTGCTGCCGGTGCGGGCCGAGAATCCACCCTGCGCCTGCTGCTCCAGGGAGCGCCTCCGCACGCGGGCAGCGAGGGCTGGGCACTGCTCGGTGCAGCTCAGCGTGGAAAATGCAGCACAGCGCGCATTCTTCTGGAGCACGGGGTGCGCGCCGACTATGACAGTGGATGTGGGCTGCTGGCGCTCAGGCTGGTGACGAGGCGATGGTGCGGCTGCTGCTCGAGTGGCCCACGAGCGAATTGCGCGTCGATTGTCAGCGTGGAGAGGCTGTCGTTCTTGCTGCACAGTTTGGTCAGGCGGCGATGTTGCGGCTGCTTCTCGAGTGGCCGACGCACGCACCGCGCGCGGACGCTCTGCGCGGAGCGGCTGTCGTGCTCGCTGAGGCAGGTGATGAGGCGATGGTGCGGCTGGTTCTCTAGTGGCCCACGCACGCACCGCAAGCAAACTGCAGCGACAACAAGGCGCTCGTGCGGGCATGTCAGCAAGGGAAGGCGGCAATGGTGCGAATGCTTCTGGATTACCCCCAGCACGCGCCACGCGCGTGCTGTCAGCAGGGGAAGGCGCTTTGCTTCGCTGCGGAGGGCGGTTTCGTGGGGATCGTGAAGATGCTTTTGACCGCCTCCAAGCATGCAGCCCGCGGCGACTCCAAGGGCGGAAAAGCTCTGGTACTGGCAGCAAAGGGCGGTCACGAGGCGGTCTGCAGGCTTCTTCTTGAGTCGGGTCAGCATCCCGCACGTGGGGACTCGCTGAATGGCGAGGCGCTGGTGTCTGCAGCAAAGGCTGGAAATGTGTCGATATGCAGGCTGCTGCTTCAGTCAGGTCAGCACCCCGCGCTTGCCGACGCTCAGGCGGGCAAGGCGCTGGTGGTCGCGGGAAGGGGGCGCGCACCAGCGCACGAGGCCGTCTTGCGCCTGCTGCAGGAGCGCCTGCTCGCGATGCTCTCGATCGAGGAGCGGGGGCAGGTGATGCGCCTGCGGGGGCGACCGCGCCAGAAGCAGATGCTGCACCTGGTGCAGCGCAGGCGGGAGTTGGAGCAGCAGCAGCAGCGGGAGATGGAGCAACAGCAGCAACAGCGGCAGCAGGCGGCGGCGGCGCAGCAGGCGGCAGTACAGCATATGATTGCGGTGCTGCCGCCGTCACAACAGCAGCTGGTGTTGCAGCTGCCGCAGCACCAGCAGATGATGGCGATCATTCAGATGATGACGCAAAACAACCAGTAGTTGGAGCAGCAGCAGCATCGGCAGCCGCTTGCGACGCCTCCCTACTCAAGAGTTGTATTTTTTCAACTTGGCAGCAGTAGCTGAAGACGGCCATTCAGATGCTGCAAAACAAGGAGCAGATGGAGCAGCAGCAGCAGCGGCGGCAACGGCGGCAGCTTGCGACGCTCCCGCCCTCAGGAGCAGCAGCGGGCGGCGGTGGGGGTGTGAAGATGGAGCAGCAGCGGCAGCTTGCGATGCTTCAGAGGCAGCGGGCGATGCGGTCGCAGGAGCAGCAGCGGCGGCAGCCGCTCGCGATGCCTGCCCCCTCGACAGCAACAGCGGGCGGCGGCGAGGGGGGGCGGGGGATGGAGCAGCAGCGGCAGCTGGCGATACTTCAACCCTCAAGAGGCAGCGGGCGATGCGGTTGCCGGGGGGCAGCAGCGCCCGCAGGCGATCGTGCAGATGGTGGAGCTGAACAAGTAGTAGATGGAGCAGCAGCAGCGGCGGCAGCCGCTTGCGATGCCCCCCCCCTCGATAGCAGCAGTGGGCGGCAGCGAGGGGCGTGTAGATGGAGCAGCAGCGGCAGCTTGCGATGCTTCAGAGGCAGCTTGCGATGCGGTCGCCGGAGCAGCAGCGGCGGCGGCAGCCGCTTGCGATGCCTCCCCCCTCGACAGCAACAGCGGGTGGCGGTGTGTGTGTGTAGATGGAGCAGCAGCGGCAGCTTGCGATGCTTCAGAGGCAGCGGGCGATGCAGTCGCCGGAGCAGCAGCAGCGGCGGCAGCCGCTTGCGATGCCTCCCCCCTCGGGAGCAGCAGCGGGCGGCAGCGGGGGGGGGGGGGGCAGCGGCGGCAGCTTGCGATGTTCAGAGGCAGCGGGCGATGCGGACGCAGGAGCAGCAGCAGCGGCGGCAGCCGCTGGCGATGCCTCCCCCCTCGGGAGCAGCAGCGGGCGGCAGCGGGGGGGGGGGGGGGCAGCGGCGGCAGCTTGCGATGCTTCAGAGGCAGCGGGCGATGCGGTCGCCGGAGCAGCAGCAGCGGCGGCAGCCGCTTGTGATGCCTCCCCTTTCGAGAGCAACAGGGGGCGTTGGCGGGGGGGGGGGGGGAGATAGAGCAGCAGCGGCAGCTTGCGATGCTTCACCCATCAGAGGCAGCGGGCGATGCGGTCGCAGGAGCAGCAGCAGCAGCGGCAGCCGCTTGCGATGCCTCCCCCCTCAACAGCAACAGGGGGCGTTGGCAGGGGGGGGGGGGAGATAGAGCAGCAGCGGCAGCTTGCGATGCTTCACCCCTCAGAGGCAGCGGGCGATGCTGTCGCCGGGAAGCAGCAGCGCCCGCAGGCGATCGTGCAGATGGTGGAGCTGAACAAGTAGTAGATGGAACAGCAGCAGGGGCAGCGGCAGTACGACCTGCTTCAGCAAGAGCATAGCCTCTTAAAGATTTCAGTCTTGAAGACTAACTCGGGGACGCCGTAGGCGTACCTATCTCTGGTTTGGACTACACACTGTTGGCATGAACTGTGTGGAACAGTGTGTGACATGAAGGATCAGCAGCAGCAGCAGCAGCTCGCGATGCAGCTGTCGGTGCATCAGAGGCGGTCTTGCAGATGATAGAGATGAAACAGTTGCAGCAGAGGCAGTAATTGGGACAGATCTGGTTTGGCGTTGGCAGTGCCTGTTGCGTCACGCCCGGTGGGTTTTACAGGTTAAACAGGTTTAACACGTATGCGCCCGGAGGACCCCGGGGCGTGAGTTGAGGCCTAGACTACTCGTTTAGGGGAGCTCGTCTAAGAGAGCCCGCAAGGCCACGCAGTCAGTGGCTGCAGTCTACCACTCACGCCCGATGCATTGACACGCGTAGAGGCAGTGGCAGCAGGCGGTGGCGACGCGGTGAACTTTTAAGACATGCAGCGCCTCGCTTGTTGGCTGACAGGGCCATACCTTGCACGGCAACATAGACAGGGTTGAGGTTGAGGTTGATGTTGATGGCCCCGAGGGTGCGTACTGTGTAAACTTTGAACTGTTAACTGTGTTGATGTTGCAGTTGGTGGGCCGCCTCAGATGGAGCACCGCCTCGGCTCACACGCCGCGCATCTGCTTTCGAGTCTTCGCTTGCTTTGGCATGAGCAAGAAGTGCCCAAACAGACATCTGAGGTTTAAATAAATAGGAGGAGGAGGCGTGCCTGGCCTTGGCAGCGTGCCTATGCCTGCTTGTCTCTGTCTCTTTGCGCGTGACTGTTCGTCTGCCCGAGTGTGGGCAGTCCCACCTTCCAACCCTCTATTATCCGCGCCTGCAACCACTCCGGCCCACGCGAAACGGCCACACCTCACGCCGCGCATTATTACAGTGCCACTGGCGATTGCATTCGTGGTACTCTCGGTTGTGCTGTTTTCGGCACTCTCGCTTGCTGCTACGTCCCCAGGGGCCGGACATTGCCCGAGCCACGCTCGGGGTACAAGGCATCGATCCGATCTGCGCAGAACCTGTGGTGAGTGCGTGAATGCAGGTGGGCAGGGAAGAGGCTGTGCGCCATGCATGGTGGTGCTCCAGCTTGCACACGCCACGCTGCTCGATCAATGCCAGAACTGGTTCAGCCAACCAGGAGACATTCAGTTCTAGGGCGGTTTGTGTGTCACTGCCTGGGTGCGTGCGTGCATGGGCACAAGCGACAGTCACATGGACGCATCTGCGCGCGATCATGCATGGGAGCCGTCGCATGGCACACAGATGCCCCCATCACCACACACACGCGTTCTTCCTCCCACGTCCTCCCATGCCATAATAGTGTGTCCAGGTCATGGTCCTGGAGGACCTGCCGCCTGGGGTGCTGCTTGACGTCCTGGTCCGTGCAGGCGCATGGAAGGAGGAGGGGAAGGAGCCGTCCTTCGGGGTGACTGGCAAAACAGGGGAGCCGGGAGAGCTGCCCGCGCCCACGCCCACGCATTCGTTACTGTCTGTGTGCCAAACGTGGCGTGAGTCTCTGATGGACAGCCCTGCTCACATGGCCAGCCTGTTGGTGGGCGCGCACGGCGGCTCCAGGGAGGCTGCTCTCGTGGCGGCATGCACCATGGGACATGAGGGGGCGGTGCAGCACCTGCTGGAGCTGTCAGTGGACGCGCCACGCGCCAACTGCATGGATGGGATGGCGCTGGTCACCGCATCACAGCACGGTCGGGAGGCCATTGTGCGGCTGCTGCTGGACTGCCCGCGCGATGCCCCGCGTCCCGACTGCCGCAACTGCGATGTGCTTACGTTGTGCGAGCACATGTCCATCAGGCGTCTGTTCCAGGAGCGTCTGCTTGCAATGCTGTTACCTTTGGAGCAGGAGGTAGTGATGCAGCTGCCGGTGCAGCAACGCCGAGAGGCAATCGTGCGGCGGGTGCAGCGCACACGGCACAGGGAACAGCTGCAGCAGCACCTGGCGATGCTGCAGGCGGCGCAGCAGCAGGGATGGCTTGGCGCGACGGCGGCTCAGGTTGAGTGGATGGAGGCACGGCTTCAGCAGATGGCGGCGCGATGTCAGGATTTGGCGCTGAATCAGCAGGTAGAGACACGTCTTCTGCAGGCTGCGCAGGAGAAGCAGCTGGTGGAGGAATATTCTCAGCGGATGCAGCAGTTGGCTGCACGCGTGCAGCTTCAGCAGATTAAACAGCAGCAGGAGCAGAGTGTGCAGCAGGATCAGCAGGAGAGGAAGCAGGTGAAAACAGATTTTCAGCAGTTGCAGGAGGAGGTTGTGCAGGAGCAGCAGCATCAGGCGCAGCATGAGGCACAGCTTCAGCAGATACACGAGCGGATTGTGCAGCAGCAGCAAAGGGTGGCGCAATATGAGCAGCTGCTGGCTGCACAGCTTCAGCAGATGGTACAGATGCAGCAGCAGATTTCGCAGCGGCTGGCGCAGCTGGAACAGGAGCAACAGCAACAGTAGGAGTAGGAGGGCTTCTGCGTTCAGCAGCTGCAGGGGTCGTGTGCAGCCTGATGTGCAACGCAGCGTGCGGCAGCACCAGATGCGGGCTTGGGGGTGCAGTTTCCGGCAAGAAGAACCAGGCGCTGGCTGAGGAGCATGAGCATCAGAACAGCATGATCCCCAATGGTGGAAAGGTTTCAAGGCCCCGCGTGGGCGGCCCTTACCATTACTACCGGCACGTCAGGAGTAGAAGCAGCGGCAGTGGCAGCAGAAGCAGAAGAAGTTGAGGGGCTTTAGCATTGAGCGGTGGTGGCCATCTACAACGTGGCCACAACAGAGGCTGGGAGCTGCTGCAGAAGCCGGCGCTTGCTGAGGATCTGGAGCAGTAGGAACTGCGGGCGGCGGGAGCTCTGTGGTGCCGAGCAAAGGGGCAGAGGGGTGTAGGCAGCGCAAGAGAGCGCGTTGGGGAGGGGTGGTGGCCATTTGCAGTGCACAACGCGGCCGCAACTGAGGCTGTGGGCTGCTGCAAAAGCAAGTGCTTGCTGAGGATCTGGAGAAGTAGGAACTGCTGCTGACATGGACGGAGGCTCTATGGTGCCCAGCAGAGGGGCAGAGGGGTGTAGGCAGTGCAAGAGAGCGCGTTGGGGAGGGGGGGGGGCAAGCGGAACAGCCGCAGCATGGCGCGCCACGTGCCGAGTGTCAATTTTGTAGGTGTTCACAGCTTGGGCTGCATGCGGGAGTTCGAGAGTCGTCAGCAGTACTGTGGCTAGAACCTGTGGCGGGTGCTGCTTGCAGTGCCCGAGGTTTCTGGTTTTTATGTTAAATCATCTCTGTGGGTGGCATCGCTGCGCAGTGCATGGTGTGGGCCTCGCCTCTCCTGCTTGCAGTGCCCTTGCGTCTTGCTCGAGGGATTAATGCGTGCAGTGGGGTGGCAGCAGACGGGCGACTTCAGCGAGGTCTCGACTGGTGCAAGCAGCTCCTGCGCTGTTGGTGGTTGGCCTCTATTTGCCTGCTGTGTTGCGGGAACCGTGCGGCACTGTGGAGAGTCCTTAGATTATATAGTGTTCATCCGCACATTATTGATCTGTTGGAGGATCTTCACACCAACACCGCAGCTGCCGTGCGGCTGGCTGGGAAAATCGGGCACGAATTCCCCGTGTCGTCTGGTGTGCGACAGGGGTGCGTCATTGCTCCTGTGTTGTTCAATGTTTTTTATTGACCACATAGTGAAAAAGGCGCTAGACATGATGCCAGAGGGGGCTGGCGTGTCAGTCGTGACCCGAGCCGGCGGCTCTGTGTTGTCGTCGTCGGTTGAGCGCATAGTAACGCTGATGTATGCCGACGATTTATGTTTGTTCTCGCATGACCCAGCTCAGTTGGCGCTTATGCTGAAAATCCTTGACAAAGTGTCCTCTAGCTTTGGCATGCAAATCAACGCCGCCAAGACAGAAGTGATGATTTTGCCAGCAGATTTTGACGCGGATCTGCCCACGTTTGCGCTGACTGGTGGTGAAGTGAAGACCGTCTCTGCATTTAAGTATCTAGGGAGTTGGATAACCCAGAGTGGTGGTGTGGAAAAGGAGATCGGTGTGCGTGTCGGTCGCGCGCTGGGCGTGTTTGCGTCTTTTGATAAGATTTGGGCCAGCAAGAAGATGCAAGTGCAGTCTAAGATGCGGGTTTACAACACTTTCGTGCTGCCCCACTTTCTGTACGGCTGCGAAACATGGGCCCCTACTAAAACACAACTGACTCGATTGGAGGTTGCCCACTCTAACTGCCTTCGTCGCATTCTGGGTGTGCGCCTGGTCGACCGGCACAGATTAACTTATATTCGGCAGGCGTGCGACACTGAGCCAATTGAGAGCCTTGTGGCAAAGCGATCAATGCAGTGGCTAGGCCATGTGATGCGCATGCCGGCTTCTCGTCTTCCTCGTACGACTTTTGACTGCACAATGGATGTGGCTCGGCAGCAAGGCCGGCCTCCAGCCTCCTCCCGACACTATTTTCTTAAGCTACTGATTCAGCAGCTAGGCGAAACTAGTGGCACTCGTTCTGATTGGAAGACTTTTTCGGACACGGCGTTTGAGCGTGCTCAGGATAGGGTCGGGTGGAGAGCCGTGGTGTACGGTCCGGCTGCCCCTCAGGCGCCGGCCCCTCCACCACGGCGGTCAAGTAGATTGGCAAGCGCCACTTGACCCCCTATCCCCTAGAAGCAGTTAGGACCTATTTTGGAGGCGTCGCACAATAGCTCTCCTTTTTGCTCTGGGACTACACGTTGGCAGGCAGCCGGCTGGTGGCTACCGCCCCTCACAAGTAATTGTTAGGGCCAGAACTGGACTTGGGTCTAGGCGGTGGTACTAGGACTAGAGGTAGTCTTTGCTGGAAAGCCGATGTAACTGTTACTGTTGCGGGAATCTTTTTCCCACGTTTTGGGGGGTATGAGTTGGTGATGTCACAGTCGGTGGGGTGCAGAACGCTGCCTCGTGTGATGCACACCATCGTTCTACAATCGTGTCGTCTATACTAGGCTTTGGCTTTGTGTTGCCTCGTGCGCAGACGGGGCCCGTGAGCAGACGCCGTCATGATCGTGCCTTAGCAACAGTGCTCAGAAATTTTCGTTGTAGACACAGGGGCATGCAGCATGCGCAGCCTTCTCGTCTCTTCGCGCGTGGCTCTTCGTCTGCCCGAGTGTGGGGGGGCAACCTTTCCACCCCTGCACCCTCTCTTTGCATCCACGCGCACGCGACGCAGTAACACGCCCCTTACGCCTCGCTCGAATAAGAGCCAGTGCATTCGAACACGAAGCATTCTCGGTTGTGCTGTTCCCGGCACTCTCGCTTTCGACCCACAGGCGACCACACATGGCTCGAGCAACCACCCGCGTCCAAGGCATCCATCCGATCTGCGCCGATCTTGTGGTGCGTGCGTGACTGGAGGGGGACAGGGAAGAGGCTGTGCACGCCATGCAGGGTGGTGCTCCTGCATGCCCAAGCCACTCGCACGCGCCGCGCTGCCCCATCAATGCCACAGCTGGTTAAGCCAGCCAGGTGCCATTCACTCAGTTCCTGGGCGGTGTGTGTGTCACTGCATGGGTGCGTGCACGCATGGGCACAAGTTGCAGTCGCATGGACGCTTCTGCGCGCGGTCATGCATGGGAGTCGCTGGCACGCGTTCATGCCCCAAACACCACACACACGCGCCCTGCCTCCCATATCCTCCCATGCCCTCCCAGGATACCCAGGTGATGGTCCTGGAGGACCTGCCGCCTGGGGTGCTGCTGGACGTCCTGGTCCATGCAGGCGCATGGAAAAAGGAGGGCAAGGAGCCGTCTTTCGGGGTGATTGGCGACAAAGGAGAGCCGGGAGGACTGCCCATGCCCATGCCCACGCGCTCGGCACTTTCTGTGTGCCGAACGTGGCGTGAGTCTCTGATGGACAGCCCTGCTCACATGGCCAGCCTGTTCGTGGGCGCGCACGGCGGCTCCAGGGAGGCTGCTCTTGTGGCGGCATGCACCATGGGACATGAGGGGGCGGTGCACCACCTGCTGGAGCTGTCAGTGGACTCACCACGTGCCAACTGCATGGATGGGATGGCACTGGTCACCGCATCACAGCACGGTCGGGAGTCCATCGTGCGGCTGCTGCTGGACTGCCCGCGCGACGCCCCGCGTCCCGACTGCCGCAACTGCGATGCGCTTACGCTGTGCGAGCACACATCCGTCAGGCGTGTTCTGCAGGAGCGTCTGTTTGAGATGCTGTTACCTTTGGAGCAGGAGGTAGTGATGCAGCTGCCGGTGCAGCAACGCCGAGAGGCAATCGTGCGGCGGGTGCAGCGCACACGGCACAGGGAACAGATGCAGCAGCACCTGGCGATGCTGCAGGCGGCGCAGCAGCAGGGATGGCTCGGCGCGATGGTAGCACAGGTTGAGTGGGTGGAGGCACGGCTTCTGCAGACGACGGCGCGGTTTCAGCTGCTGGCGCAGCTGAATCAGCAGGTAGAGACACGTCTTCTGCATGCTGCGCACAAGAAGAAGTTGGTGGAGGCATATTCTCAGCAGATTCAGCAGGTGGCTGCACGGCTTCAGCAGAATATGCAGCAGCAGGAGCAGAGTGTGCAGCCAAATCAGCAGGAGAGGCAGCAGGTTGAGGCACTTGCACAGCAGTTGCAGGAGGAGGTTGTGCAGGGGCAGCAGCAGCAGGTGCACTATGAGGCACAGCTTCAGCAGACGCAGGAGCAGCTTGTGCAGGAGCAGAAGCATCTGGCGCAGCTGGAGCAGCAGATGGCTGCATTGCTTCAGCAGATGGTGCAGCAGCAGCAACAGCAGCAGCAGATTGCGCAGCAGGGACAGGAGCAACAGCAACAGTAGAAGTAGGAGGGCTTCTCGCGCTCAGCAGCTGCAGTTGTCATGTGCAGCCCGATGTGCAACGCAGCGCGCGGCAGCACCCGATGTGGTCTTGGAGGTGCAGTTTCTGTAAAAACCAGGCGCTGGCTGAGGAGCATGAGCATCAGAACAGCATGTGGAGGCGGAAAGGGTTCAAGCCCCCGCATTGCCCCCGCATAGACACGTGGAAAGATGGAAAGGTTTTAAGCCCCGCATGGGCGGCCCTCACTCCCAGCGCGCCAGCAGCAGAAGTTGAGGAACCTGTTTGACCTGAGCATTTTGACGTGTGCGACGCCCATACATGAGGTTCTTGTTGTTGATGTTACACAGTAATCAGAGCCCTGCCATAATTGTTTGCTAGCCCGCGCCCCACCCGCGCCCTACCGCATGCGTTAACCGACTGTAGAGCGTGGCAGTTGGGGGGCCGCCTGTAGGGAGACGAGCTGCCCTCACTGCACGCGCGCGCCCTCCAGCAACCGGAGGTTTTTGCCGGTCCACCAGTGGGTGTGAGAGTTGTGGGAGCCGCATCTATAGCAAGGCAGGCACTGGCCACCATCACCACGCACCCGCGCCCTGCAGCAGCCTTATCTACCCGTGGATGGGTCAGTTGGAGAGCCGCCGGCAGGGAGTCATGAGGTTTACCCAAACCCTTCACCCTAAATCGTAAACCTCTAGAGCGGCAGTGGCCACCATCACCACGCGCCCGCGCCCTTCAGCAGCTCCAGCACCCCCACCACGTCGTGCCGGGACGCCACCGCGCTGCGAATCCGCCGGGCGGCCCGCCGCCCACCCCTCTACCGCGCCCTCCAGCAGCCTTACAGGTCTACCCCATGGCCCCCATCCCAGGACTGGAATTTAGGGGGCCGGAATTTAGGGAGGCAGTGGCCACAACTACCTGTGCGTTGAGGAGCCACCTCTATGGAGGCACTGGCCATCATCGCCGCGCGCCGGCCCCCTCGAGCGGTTTCGTCGTTCGACCCGTGAGCGTGGGAGTTGGGGAGCCGCCTCAAGGGAGGCAGTGGCCACACCACCCAGCGCCCGCACCCTCCAGCAGCTTGACCGTTCTACCCGTGAGCGTGGGAGTTGGGGAGCCGCCTCTAGGGAGGCAGTGGCCACAACCACCCAGCGCCCGCACCCTCCAGCAGCTTGACCGTCGTACCCGTGAGCGTGGGAGCTGGGGAGCCGCCTCTAGGGGGACAGTTGCCACAACCACCGAGCGCCCGCACCCTCCAGCAGCTTGACCGTTCTACAAGGAACGAAATGGCCGACCTAGCTGCAAAGGAGGCAGCTAGGGGGATTGATCAAGTCGACATCACGCTGACACATGGCGAGGTGCCGTGGTACGACAAGACACTGGCCCTTCGCAACAACACGTGTGCAACAGGGGCAACAGGCGCAGCAACAGGGGGACACCGTCACCACGAACGACGCACAGACAGATCCGATGGCCCCAGGAGCCGCAGCCACGCCGCCGGAGGGCGACACACACAGCCGACTGCTGCACAACACGTCAGACGCGATCCGCCAGCACATGCACACAGTGCACCACCTGGGCGAGTCCAACACCAGCTCCCTCTACTATCACCACTACAGCCAGCACAGCAGGATCGCCGATAGGAAGCTCAGCAATGCCTTCCTGACCATGCAGGTGTGCCGCATGGCGCACGCAGATCTGCACTTGCCATGCGCATGGGCGTGCTGTGGTCAGCCAAACGGGCACGCATGATGGGCCTGCGCACAGACAGCAAATGCCCACTCTGAAATCAGGAGGATGGAGGCTCGCACATTGTATCAGGCTTCCAACACAAGACGATGGAGAAGATGTACACAGCACGACACAATGCCCTGGCGCGACAGGCGCTGAAGTGCATTCAGAAGGGCAGTAAGGGGGGATGCATCGTATCGGCAGACGTGGGAAGGCAAGAACTATGCGACACAGACAGGGTACAATGGGCTGCATGCAACTATGTGCCAGAATGGCTGCTGCCGCGACCGCCCGGTGTGACAGAGGCAGCCCACACTGCCCAGCTCCGGAAGCTGAAACCAGACTTGCTCCTGGCATGTCCAAATAACACGGCAACCCCAGAGGGACCCGCTCAAGTAGACATCGTGGAGATCAAGACCTGCATAGACACGCGCCGCACCGACCAACTTGAACACGCGCGCACAAAACACACTAACCTCGCCAACATGCTGAAGAGTCACAACCATACGGTGACAACAGTACCAATCCTGGTGGGCCTAACCGGCACCATCTACACAGAGCACACACTCCAAGCACTCACAGGGCTCGGGGTCACACACGACCAAGCAAGGGCCTGCTGCCAGAAACTGCACACGGCAGCCATCAACCAGCTCCACAGCATCATAGGAACACGACGACAGCTTGAGCCAGCCGACACGAAACCAAGACCGAGACCCCGACACCCCCCCTGATCCCTAGCTAGCTGGCGCTTGTGTAGTGGCGGGGGGGGGGGGGGGGGAGGGGCAACCTTCTTCTTTTGACTTCCTGGTAGGCTGGCGCGCTGCGTGGCCTTGCGGGCTCTCCTAGTAGAGCCCCTCTAGACGTGCAGTCTAGGCCTTTATTCACGCCCCGGGGTCCTCCGGGCGCGCACGTGTAAAACCTGTAAAACCCGTTCTTCCCGTGAGCGTGGGAGTTAGGGGGCCGCCTCTAGGGAGGCAGTGGCCACAACCACCCAGTACCCGCACCCTCCAGCAGCTTGACCGTTCTACCCGTGAGCGTGGGAGTTTGGGAGCCGCCTCTAGGGAGGCAGTGGCCACAAACACCATGCGCCCTCTAGCAGCTTGACTGGTATACCCGTGAGCGTGGGAGCTGGGGAGCCGCCTTTAGAGCAGCAAGGGCGCTCATCACCACGCGTCCTCCAGCAGCCTTACAGGTCCACCCCCGCCCCCGCTGCGGGAGTAGAATTTAGGGAGCCGAAATTCAGGGAGGCAGTGGCCACCATCATCACGCGCCCGCGCCCTCCAGCAGCTCCAGCACCCCCACCACGTCGCGCCAAGAGGCCGCCACGCTGCGAGTTCTCCATCCGGCCGCCGTCCACCGCGCCCTCCAGCAGCCTTACAGGTCCACCCCACGCCCCCGCCCCGGGAGTGGAATTCAGGGAGCCAGAATTTAGGGAGTTTGGGAGCCACCATCACCACGCGCCCGCGCCCTCCAGCAGCTCCAGCACCCCCATCGCGTCGTGCCGGGACAGCAGGTCGCCCAGGCCAGCGGCCCCCAGCTGCTCCGCGCGCGCCCACAGCCGCTGGGAGGGGGGAGACGGGGGGGGGAGGGGGGGAGGGGACGCAAATGATGGTGCTGGTTGGTGGTGGTCATGCACGCACGCACACACACACACGCATGCACACAACCACACACACGCATGCACACCCCTTCCCCACACACCTTGAACGCGCGTATGTTGTACGCCGCCTCGCGCACCGGGTCCTCATTGGCAGGGAAGGTGTCAAAGTAGCTGCGCGAGGTGTAGGCAAGTGTGTGTTGGTGCCAGACAATGCGTTTCTACCATCGTGTGTGTGTGTGTGTGTGTGTGTGTGTGCGTGTGTGTGCGTGCGTATGTGTGGTAGGAGCAGGGAGAGAGTGTGTGTGTGTGGGGGGGTGGGGGTGCGGGTGGGGTTGGGGGGATTCGTGCCCATTCTGACCAGCCCCCCCCCCCCCCCCCCCGCGCGCCGCCACACTCACACTCGCCACACCGCCACACTCGCTACACCACCACACCCGCCACACCCGCCACACCCGCCACACCGTCACACTCACACGTGGCCGTTGTACTCTACCCTCTGAAGCCAGTACACGAGCTCCAGCGCAGCGCGGGGGTTCACCGACCTGGGTGTGTGTGAGATGGCGAGCGTGTGCGTGTGTGTGTGTTCCTGCTTGCCTGCCTGTCGGCCTGAATGTGTGTGTGTCAGCCAGTACACGAGCTCTAGCGCAGTGCGGGGGTTGACCGACCTGCATGTGTGTGAGAGGGAGAGCGTGTGTGCCTGCCTGCCTGCCTTCTTTCCTGCCTACTTGCCGGCCTGCATGTGTGTGTGTGTGTGTGTGTGTGTCAAGACAGTACACGAGCTCAAGCGCAGCACGGGGGTTGACCGACCTGCTTGTGTGTGCGTGTGTGTGTGGTCGATTTTACAGCCCGTCGGACGCCTTTGATGGCGCATGATACCCAGCGTGTGCATGTGTGTGTGTGTGTATGCCTGCCTGTCTACCTGCCTGCATGTGTGTGCGTGTGCCTGCCTGCCTGCCTGTGCATGTGTGTGTGTGTGCCTGCCTGTCTGCCTGCATGCCTGCCTGCATGTGTGTGGTCAATTTTACAGACCGTCGGATGCCTGTGATGGCGCATAAGACTCGGTGTTTGTGTGTCTGTGTGTGTGTGTGTTTATGCCTGCCTGCCTGCATGTGTGTGTGTGTGCCTTCCTGCCTTCCTGCCTGCCTGCCTCCCTGCATGTGTGTGTGTGTGTGTGTGTGTGTGTCAGCCAGTACACGAGCTCTAGCACAGCACAGGGGTTGACCAACCTGCGTGTGTGTGTGTTTGTGTGTGTGGGGGGGGAGGGGGTGCAATTTTACAGTCCGCCAGACGCCTTTGTTGGCGTATTACACCCGTGTGTGCGTGTGTACCTGTGTGTGTGTGTGTGTGCCTGTTTGTGTGTGTGTCTGTCTCGTTGTGTATGTGTGTCTCTCTTCGTCTCTCTCTCTGTGTTTCTCTTTCTCTCTCCTTCTCAGCTCCTTCTCTCTCTCTCTCACTCTCTCTCTGTCTCTCTTTCCATCTCACTCTCTGCCTCTCTCTGTCCCCACGAACCTACCCAAATGCGAGCCATCCTCCACGCCCACGCGCAAGTAGCCATCCGCAAGCTGCAGCCCCAACGGCTCCGCCCCCCAACAACACACACACACACAGTCACACACACACGTTTCCACTCTCTTCTCTCTCTGTCACTGTCTCCATGTCCACGCACCCGAACGCGAGCCCATCCTCCGCGCCCACACGCGAGTAGCCATCCCCAAGCTGCGTGTGCGAGCATGGGAAGGAAGGTGGGGTTCAGAGGTTGGGGGTTAGGTCAACAGTTACAAAAAACTCGTGGGCTGGACATTGGGGTCAACAGCCTGAAGGCTTTAGGGTTTTTAGGGTTGGGGTTTGGGGTTTGGGGTTCAGGGTTTGGTGCAGTGTCCATGTGTCTGCGTGACTTGGCCTGTCAGGTGTGGACTCGGCCTGTCAGGGTGTGCACTTGGCCTGTCAGGTGTGGACTTGGCCTGTCAGGTGTGGACTCGGCCTGTCAGGTGTGGACTCGCCATGTCAGGTGTGGAATCGGCCTGTCAGGTGTGGACTCGGCCTGTCAGGTGTGGACTTGGCCTGTCAGGTGTGGACTCGGCCTGTCAGGTGTGGACTTGGCCTGTCAGGTGTGGACTCGGCCTGTCAGGTGTGGACTTGGCCTGTCAGGTGTGGACTCGGCCTGTCAGGTGTGGACTTGGCCTGTCAGGTGTGGACTCGGCGTGTCAGGTGTGGACTCGGCCTGTCAGGTGTGGAATCGGCATGTCAGGTGTGGCAGCCGGTGTTACGCTGGTGATTGTGAAGTTGCAATG
The DNA here is from genome assembly GCA_016618255.1 of Chlamydomonas sp. UWO 241. Taxonomy (NCBI): domain Eukaryota; kingdom Viridiplantae; phylum Chlorophyta; class Chlorophyceae; order Chlamydomonadales; family Chlamydomonadaceae; genus Chlamydomonas; species Chlamydomonas priscui. The sequence continues at coordinate 375,294 of VFSX01000104.1, forward strand.
TTCGCACACGCGGTGTGCATGTGTGCGGGGTACGGGGTGGGTGGGGGGGAGGGCGTGTGTGTGGACGGGGCGTGCAGTGTGAGGTGTGTGTGGGGTCTGCAGGGTGTGCGGGGGGTGCGGGGGGTGCGGTTTGTGTGTGTGTGTGTGTGTGTGTGTTTGTGTATGTGCATGCGTGTGCATGTGCGCGGGGTGCACCGTTCAAACAGCGCAAGCACCTGTCAGAGTCCATCGCGCAGGGCAGTCCATATGCGTAAGGTACGGTTGGCTTGGGTAAGGGTGCGTGAGGCTAGGGCCAATGGACGGCGCATCAGCATGCACTCGCACACGTGTGCAAGGTGGACGCAGGCACTGTGTGTCCACCCACAGTGCCTCTGGGTTTTACAGGTTTCACACGCACGCGCCCGGAGGACCCCGGGGCGTGAGTTGCGGCCTAAACTTCATGTCAGGGGGGCTCTACTAGGAGAGCCCGCGCCCCCACCGCGGGGGGGCTCTACTAGGAGAGCCCGCAAGGCCACACAGTGCTTGTGTGGACTCGTGCGGGTGTCGTCTGCATACCTCGGGGCTTCCATGCGCAAGCACAAGTCTACTACGCCATTCAAGGCGTCCAGCGGACTGTTAAATCGACCACCACATGGCACCGAGCGCGTGCGCACGCTCACCTGCAGCCCAAAGAGCGCGCCCGCCGCGCCTGCCATCGCGACGCTCGCCGCAGGATTCTCTCCCGCCATGACCATGTGTCCGAGGTCGAGCGTGAGGCCCATGTTGGTGCGGTTGACCTGCAGACAAATGAGCAGCAGCAGAAGCAGCAGCAGCAGCAGTGTGTGTGTGTGTGTGTGTGTGTGTGTATGTGTGTGTGTGTGTGTGTGTGCTGCCGACCGCGATGACCATGTGGCTGAGGGCGAAGCCAGTGCTGGTGTTGCGGCCGTATGACACCATCAATAGCAGCAGCAGGAGAAGCAGCAGCAACAGCAGGAGAAGGAGCATCAGGAGAAGCAGCAGCAGCATGAGGTACCACAAAGGACCAGCAACAGAATCAGGAAGCGGCAGCAGCAACAACAGCAGCAGCAGCAGCAGCGGCAGCAGCAGCGGCACCATGAGCAGCAGCAACAGCGGCAGCAGCAGGAGCAGGAGCAACTGCAGCAGCGGCAGCAACATGAGCAGGAGCAGGAGCAGCAGCAGGAGCAGCAGAAACATTGGCATTAGCTGCTCCATTATAGCTTTAAGTGATCAGCATTAGGATCAGCAAGCAGCAGCGACAGCAGCAGCAGCAGCAAGCGGCAGCAGCAGCAGCAGGCAGCAGCAGGCAGCAAGCAGGCAGCAGCGGCAGCGTGTGTGCATGCCCTCCCCCCTCCCACACATTCTCCCCCACCTGCTGTACCCATGTTGTACCAGCAGCAGCGCAAAGCCGGTCGACGGCACCACACACACACACACACACACACTCCCACACATACACACACACACCTGCTGTACCAGCAGCAGCGCAAAGCCGGTCGATGGCACCGCCGACCACCGCGACGATGCGTCGGTCGGCTGAAGAAGCAGGTGTGTGTGTGTGTGTGTGTGTGTGTGTGTGTGTGTGTGCGTGTGCGTGCGTGTGTGTTCTTCCGTGCGTGCGTGTGTGTGTGTGTGTGTGCATGCGTGCGTGTGTGCGTGCGTGCGTGTGTGCGTGTGTGTGTGTGTGTGTGTGTGTGCACGTGGCGGTAGTGGGTAGTGGTTGTGGAGGCTGCTGGTGGCCCACCTCACGAGGCAGCTACCGCATGCATCAGTTGGCTGCGGCATGGAGCAGAGCAGAGTAGCACTGAGGCAAGCCGCACACGGCGGCGGGGCAGGTGCGGGAGGAGGGAGGCGGGCGATGAGGGAGGGCGTGTGAGCTCTTTTGAAGACATGGCTGGTGGGGCAGGCAGGGAGAGGGGGGGGGGGGTGAGGAGTGCATCAATTGGATGAGGCATGGAGCGGAGCGGAAAAGCACGGAGAAGCATCGAGGCGAGCCGCACCCGGAGGCGGGGCAGGCGGGGGGAGAGGGTGGGGCGCTCGAGGAGGGAGGGCGTGCCACGCTCTTTCGAAGGCATGGCTAGTGGGGATGGGGCGTTAGGCGTGTCAGCTCTCGGAGACGAGTCTTATGGGGCTGGGGCATGCCGGCGCATGCGTGTGTTAACGGAGACACGCCGGAGGCGAGCGTCACACGGCGACGGAGCAGGCAGGGGGGCTATAACAACTCTCAGGGTTGTTGAAGCTCTAGAAGAGGGGTTCGTGACTGTGAATATCAGGAGCCCCGCCTCGCTCTTGATTATCCTCTCCATGCAAAGCTGTGCTTAAGAGAGATCCAAAGTGTGGCAGTGTGAGACTTCCATACTTACACTAAATTGGAGCATCCTTAAAAGGCTTGGCTCAGAGTAAGGTTTGTGACGGGGGCGGGGCAGCGGAACAGTGAGCAACAGCTCTCAGAGGCATGGCTGTAATGCGTGGGGGCATGTCTTGCGGGGCTGGGGCATGCGGGCGCCTGCGCGTGTTTGTGGAGGCACTGAGGCGGGGCAGGGAGGGGGGCACCGGGGCAGGCAGGGGGGCGGGGAGGCGGGGCAGGGCGCGGCAGCTCTCGGAGGCATGGCTGTAATACGTGGGGGCCAGTGATGTCCTTAGCGCCCCCGCAGACCCCGCAGACCCCGCTGCGGGCGCGAAATGGGAAATTCTGGGGAAAACTGCGGGGGTGAAGCGCGGGAATTTCGCTCCGAAAAGTGTGAAAATCGACGATTTCACACTTTTCCGAAAAAATAGCCTCCAGCGAGGGTAATTCGGTGTGTTCCCTACAATGTTGCGGGGGCAAACAGGACATTCTCGGTTTCCTCAAGGAAACCACTGGTGGTGGCGGGGCTCATAGTGAGCGGGGGGCGTGCGGGCGGCGTGCACAGTCTCAACCTCAACCCTCAACCCTAAAACCCTCAACCCCAAACCCAAAGTGTGTGTGCAAACGACCGTGGGAGCCTTGTGCCTTTCACTCGACCCGGTTAGCCGGCCTCCCGAGCTGACTCCCTCAATCCCACGCCCTGAGGGTGCGCATTTGCCTGTTGGCTGCAGACTTCTGGCTTTCGGGGCGCCTGACGTCGGATTTTACAGTCGTGTGTGCCGCACCCACAGGCGGCATATTCGAGCTGTGCTCGGCGCATAGCGCCCGAGCGCTACACACTGTGTGGCTGGCTACTGGTGGTGTCGGGGGCTTGTGGGCCGAGGCTGGACCTAGACACGGCAATCGGCCCCCAGATCCACCTAAACCCTAAAGACTGGACCTCAACCCCTCAACCCGTAACCCTAAACCCTGACTAAACCCTTAACCCTGTTAACAATTGAATGTTATCGTTGGTCAACGGTTCACCTTCCACTCGATCGAGACCTTCAGATCAGGGCAGGCATCGCACAGCGCCCGGTACGACGACACGACGTGCTCCCACAGGACGAGGTGGTCCGCCTGGTTCGGGGTTTAGGGGTTTAAGGGTTAGGGGTCAAGGGTTTTAGGGATTCAGTTCGGGGGGGCACGGGTCGTGGAGTTTGGGTGTTTGAGGGTGCAGGCACTGGTCGCACAGTGCCCGGTACGACGACACGACGTGCTCCCACAGGGCGAGGTGGTCCGCCTGGTTTGGAGTCACGGGGTTTAGGGATGCAGGTGTTTTAGGCAGAGGCAGTTACAGTTACATCGGCTTTCCAGCAAAGACTACCTCTAGTCCTAGTACCACAGCCTAGACCCAAGTCCAGTCCGGCCCTAACAATTACTTAAGAGGGGCGGTAGCCACCAGCCGGCTGCCTGCCAACGTGTAGTCCTAGAGCAAAAAGGAGAGCTATTGTGCGACGCCTCCAAAATAGGTCCTAACTGCTTCTAGGGGATAGGGGGTCAAGTGGCGCTTGCCAATCAGGCAGAGGCAGGTTCTAGGAATACGCTGACTGTGGGTGCGTCACACACGACTGTAAAATCCATCATCAGGCAGGTTTGAGGCAGGTTTAAGGCAGGTTTGAGGGATTCACGGGTCTAGAGAGAAGAAGCAGGCGTCGCACAGCGCCCGATGCGACGACACGACGCGCTCCCAAATGGCGAGGTGGTCCGCCTGGTTGGGGGACAACACGTGTTGACGAGGTTTTGGGGTTTTGGGGTTTTCGGGTTTTCGGGTTTCTAAACCCTAGAACCCTAAAACCCTTAAACCTTCCTAAACCCTAAAACCCTAAAACCCTAAAATCCCCCCAAAACTCAAGGTTTTTTTCCATTTTAAAACCCACAGCGCTAAACTTGGGTAGTTTAGGGTTTGGGAGTGTGCACACGGTTTTAGGATGTACAGGTGTCTAGGGGCAGGTACTGTGGTTGCACAGCGCCTGTGCTAGAGGGGGGTGGGGGGGTAGGGAGCGGGCGCGCCCCGGGGCTTTACCCAAATGCTGCGCATCTTGACCACCCGCATGTTTTTGGCTATCGACGGGTCTTCTCACGAGGCGCAGGGCCCACATGAGGAAAACAGTGGTCAGCATGCGCAGGAAACCCGTAACCGACAGGGAGAGGTTACTTAATCGATGACGGGCACCCGTGCGGTGAGTCGCGTGGGATTCGAAGAGCGCAGTGGCAGAGTGTGTGTGTGTGTGTGTGTGTGCGCGCTTGAGTGCGTGTGTGCGTGCGTGCGCGCGTGCGTGCGTGAGCGTGTGCGTGTGTGCGTGGGAATATGCATGTGTGTGTGCGTGCGTGAGTGAGTGAGCGCGTGCGTGTGTGTGCGCGGTGGGCACACTCGTCAAGTGCGCTCCACAATTAGCTTACGTGCGCACCTACCATGCACCTACCGCACACCTACAGCGCACCTACCGTGCAGCTACCATGCAGGTGGCAGTCATACCCACGTCGAATGCGCGCCACACAATGAGCTCAGACACACCTACCGTGCAGTTGCCATGCACCTACCGCGCACCTACTGGGCACCTTCCACGCACTTACCTGCAGGTGGTAGTCATACCCGTCAAATGCGCTCCACACAATGAGCTCAGACGCGCCCAGCGCGCGCGCCCAGCCGCACCCAGAAATCGCAAGGTCGACTGCGTGTGTGTGCGTGCGTGTGTGTGTGTGTGTGTGTACGCGTGCATGTGTGTGTACGCGTGCATGCGTGTGCGTGTGCGCGTGCGCGTGCACGTGTGCGTGTGCGTGTGCGTGTGCGTGTGCGTGTGCGTGTGCGTGTGCGTGTGCGTGTGCGTGTGCTAGCGCTGGGTCCCGGGTGTGTCCGGATTGAGGGTTGGGGATTTCGAGTTCAGGGTTCAGGGTTTCGGTCACCTGCTGCATGTCGCACGGACTCGCACGGTGCAGATGACGCCCTGGTGCGGAACTCGGACGCACACACACACACACACACACACACACACACACACACAAACACACATACAACACACATACACATACACACACACGCACACACAGCAGCACGCAAGCACGCAAGCAGCACGCAAGCACGCATGCATACACACACGCATGCGCACACACACACAGCAGCAGCAGCACCTGCTGCCTGTCGCACGGACTTGTCCGGTGCAGTTAACGCCCCGGCGCGGAACACACACACACGCACACACACACGCACACACACACACACACACACGTGCACGTGCACGCTCGCACGCACGCACGCAGCAGCAGCAGCAGCACCTGCTGCCTGCCGCACGGACTCGTCCGGAGCAGTGAACGCCCCGGTGTGGAACTCGGACGCCGGGAAGCGCAGGCACACGGCGCCGGTGGAGAGGCCGGCTGACGCAAGCGCGTGGTGCACCTGCATGACGCATGCACACGCACACAAACAGCAGCAATTTTTTTAAGCTGGTGCGCAGGGAAGCGCAGGCACACGGCGCCAGCGGAGAGGCCGGCAGACGCGAGGGCGTGGCGCACCTAGGGTTTAGGTAATGGATACTGGCGTTTAGGCAGGGTTTATGGAGAAGACTTGTTCACATGATTGAGGGTTGAGCGTTCAAGGCAGGGTTCAGGGAGAAGAGGTCAAGGATGTTGGGTTGAGGGTTAAGGCGCCGTTGGAGAGGCCGGCGAACGAAAGCGCGCGGTGTACCTGTGTTCATGCACGCACGCACACGCGCACACACACGCAACAAGTACGAGCGTTTCGGCGAGTTGTCGAAACCCGGGGCGGGACAATTTGACTCAAACGTATTCAAATTTGATTTAATTCCAACACGCCCACCTTTGCCCACCTGCCCCATCCCCCCTGCAGTATCTGCTGCTGCGGGAAAATATCCAAGTCTTCGGGCGAGGGAGCCTCCACCTACTAAAACTGGCACCATCTACGGCACTGCATGGTACTTCCCACAATTCAAACGCGGCTGGATTTGAATTTGAAACCAACCTACCTGCTCCTGCGTCGCCCTCCGCCCCCCTCTGAGTCAGCAGGTGCTGCGGGAAGTTGAAGTCCACCACAGAGAGGTCCTCAAACTAATCAAACTAATAGAGTGACACTCAAAACACACCTCAAACCGATTTTAATTCCAACGCGCCCACCTGATCCTGCGTCGGCCCTCCTTCCCCCTCCTGCAGCAGGTGCTGTGGAAAGTTGAAGTCGACGAGGGAGAGGCCCTCGACGCCCCCCTGGCGGGCGACCAGGTCAAGCACGCGGGGCGTGCCGCCGGCAGCATCGGGGCCAGCGCCGGCGCCGCTGCGGCTGCTGCCGCAACCAACGCCGCTGCCGCCGCCGCTGCCACTGCCGCTGCCGCTGGTGCCGCTAGCTTCATCGGTGGGAGCGCCAGCGCCACCACCGTCGCCGCTGCAACCGCCGGCGCCAGCGCCGGCGCCACCACCGCCGCCGCTGCTACCGCTGCTGGCGCTACCACCACTACCACTGCCACTACCACTGCCACTGCGACTGCCGCTGCTGCCGCTGCTGCCACCGCCGCCGCCACTCGCGCCGCCCAACCACAGCTCCGGGCGCGCCGCCATCGAGTTGAGGCGCGATGCAAAGCGGAGCGGGAAGGCTGCTCCGCCACCACCGGTCGAGCCCGCAATACCCGCTGTACTGCCTGCCGCGCCCGCGCCCGCGCCCGAACTCGCGCCCGCGGCCATGGCCACAACAGGAGGTGCTGCTTGGACTTCGGCCGCGCCTGCGCCCGCATCTGCGCCCACGCCTGCGCCTGCGCCCGCGCCCGCGACCGCGACAGGAGGCACAGCCCCGCCTTTGGCTGCGCTCGTGCGCGGGCCGGCTGCTGCTGCAGCTGCTGCTGCTGCTGCGCCGCCAATACTATGCCCACCATTGCCACCACCAAGTTCACCACCATTTCGTCCACCATTGCCACCCTCATCTCCACCACCACTACCTCCACCGTCGCCTTCACCATGTCCACCGCCGCCGCCGCCATCAACGCCACCCTCGCCACGAAACCCCGCAGCCTCCCATGCATCGAGATGCCCCATGAGCTCGAAGCGGTGCGGAAGCGAGGGCACCGCGTCGTGGCGCGTCGCGGCGAGGGCGCCTGCCACGCAGCCCCAGCGCAGAGCCTGTGCATGCCGTTGTGTGTGCACGTGCGGGTGTAAAGTCGACACGCATGACGGTCACTTGAAACAGACAATTTGCATACGGGGTGCACACACACGCACACACACACACACACAGCACACACACACACACACACACACACACCCCTCCATGTGCGTGCGCCCCTCGGACAGCGCCACCGAAAACGCTGCACGGAACGCATCCCCCGCCCCTGTCACACACACACACGCACGCACACACAAACACACAAACACACACACACACACACACACACAAACCTCGGTGTGGGTGCACCCTTCGGACACAAAACACACACACACACACACACACACACACCTCCATGTGCGTGCGCCCCTCGGACAGCGCCACCGCAAACGCTGCGCAGAACACATCCCCGCTCCTGTCACGCACACACGCACACACACACACACACATGCACACGCACACACACACACACACACACACACACACACACACACACACACAAACACACACAAACCGCGGTGTGGGGGCACACTTCGGACACAAAACACACACACACACACACACACAATTACACACCTCCATGTGCGTGCGCCCTTCGGAAAGCGCCACCGCAAACGCTGCACGGAACGCATCCCCCGCTCATGACACACACACACTCACACACACACACACACACACACACGCCCATGCCCACACACACGCCCCCCCCCACACACACAATCACACACCTCCATGTGCGTGCGCCCCTCGGACAGCGCCACCGCAAACGCTGCGCGGAACGCATCCCCCGCGCCGGTCGTGTCGACGATTGGGGACGGGACCGGGTACGCGGCCTGGCGCAGCACCGCACCACTGCCGCTGCCACCGCTGCCGCCGCTGCCGCCGCCGCTATGCGCCCCCGAGGCCTCCTCCAGCATGAGTGCTCCTCGCTTGCCGAGAGTGACAACCACGTGCCGCGCGCCGCGTGCCTGTCCACACATGACAATTTAGGGTTCAGGGTGTAGGGGGTGAGGGGTTCAGGGTTTGAGGGTTTGGGGTTTCGGGTTAAGGACGATGGGGGGGGGAATCAGCTGCGCGTGCGCTGTCGCACATGCCTAGCGGTTGAAACTTGACAGTTGACAGCGTGGGGTTGAGGGAGCTGCCTCGAGAGGCGGGCTGCACAGCAAACGCGGTCTGCATGCACCAGGGTGCGCAAGTGCGCCATGACAGACCTACACACACCTGTAGCGCGTGCGCAGCCGCGAGCGCCTCTTCGTCACTGCGTGCGAGCATGCAGGGGTGTGTGGTCAGAGGCAGAGAGAGGGAGAGGGGGGGGGGGGTAGTAGTGTGTGTATGTGTGTGGGGGGAGTCACTGCGGTGTGCAGTTCACCATTTACGGTCCGCACCCTCGGGGCGTGGGATTGAGGGAGAGCTGCCTTGTTAGTCGGGGTATCAGGACAGACAGCTAAACAGTGTCTCCTGGGAAGGATTTCAGTAATTGTTTGTTTCCCGGCTCCAGCAACTTTGGCTGCTCAGCACCAGCTCATACCAGGCACAATACATAACGGGTATTCACGCCGCACATGCCGTTGTGCTGCTCTCGGTGAGATCTTTCCAACGCACCCCTCCGTGCCCTCTCCCACCAAGTGTGGGGTGGTTTTCTGGGAAATGGGAAGTGCTTGCAGGGGGATCACTGAGCTCAACAGATGCCAGCCAGACTGGAAAACCCAGCGAGCCATCGGCAACCCCGTGAGCTGCGCGCGAGCTCGCTCACGGTCGGCGTCAAGCAGTGCAACCATCGCACAGTGCACAGGTCAAACACGCCATTAGAGCACACAAATTCCTGAAGGACATACCTAGGCAGATTATAGGCAGACGGGTTAGACAGACTGGGAACCCAGCAGGGCTCCTCCCCAACCCGCTCTCGTTCAGCGTCAAGCAGAGCAGCCATCGCACAGCAAGCACAGGTCAAACACGCCATTACTAGAGACATATTCAGGGCAAATAGACGGAGCATAGGCCGTCTGGGAACTCAGCACCCACCTCGCCACCGCGATTCTCGTGAGCTTTGTGAGCTCGCTCTCGTTCGGCGTCACGCTGTGCAGCCAGCACTTGCAAGCACAGGCATAATACGGAATAGGTTTGATGAAGATGATGGATGTTACAGTCAGGGACACCTCTAAAGGCGTATAAGACCGAGCTCGGCGCGTATGGCCCGAGCACCTTACTGAGATGGCTGGC
>VFSX01000104.1:387500-390000 GCA_016618255.1 Chlamydomonas sp. UWO 241
ACCGTTGGGATGTGAAAATGTCACCTGCATTTTGCCGGTACGACGTGATGGCCCCTCCCGCGTGGAGACCATCCGCGTCCGGTCGACGGCACATGAAAAGTGCGGCGGTGGCTGGGAAGATGGGGTGTGGAGGGTGAACGGGCTGGGGAGGGGGAGGGGAGGGGAAGATGGCGGGGCTGGGGTGGGGAGGGTGGAGGGGCTGAGGAGATGGAGAGGGGGGGAGGTGGCGGATGAGGGGACCGATGAACGCAGCTCGGTGTTTGTTGATGGTGTCGATGATGGGCGCTGTGGGTGGGTCCTTGACGTGCATCTCGATGGTGGAGGTGTGAGGGGAGGAAGGGAAAGGTTGTGGGGGATCCGCTTAAGGCGGCGTAGGAATCGGTTGTGAGTAACCTCGAGGCGGTGGATGTGGGCTTTGTTCAGTGTCCATGCTTGGCATCCAACAAAGAGTGCGGAAACAACATAGGCATTGTACAGACGGATCTTAGTAGAGTCAGAGATGACTTCAGGGGGGGCGTCCCAGAACCGTAGGGTAAGGCGTTTGTAGGCAAACCAGGCAGAGCCAATGCGGCGTGAGATCTCGGCATAGAGTATCCCGGCGTCTGAGTGGGAGACAGGGTGTGCATCGGAGGGGGAGGGGGGTGCGGGTGTGGAATAAATACTGCCGAGGTATTTGAACTTGTCTGTGGGGTAGACGAGGTGGGGGTTAGAGGAGGAAGTGGAAGGGATGGAGATCGGTGCTGGGGTGTCGGTGTGGGCAGACGGGTGACCCAGGGTTTGGTGCACGGTCTTGGCGTAGTTGATCTCGAGTGCGAGGTCGGAGCAGATCTGGTCGAGGCGGGCGAGCATGTCTTTCAGGGCATCGATGTCGAGTGCCATCAGAGCTATGTCGTCCGCGTAGAGGAGGAGGGGGAGTAGGGTAGAGTCGAAACCGTGGCGTGGGAGGGGTGTGTGGAGAGTGCCGTTCAACACGTAGCCGATTTGGATGCCTGCGTTGGGGAGCTGGGCTATCAGGGATCGGATGACGATGTCGATGAAGATGTTGAAGAGGAGGGGGGAGAGGGGGCAGCCTTGCTTGACTCCAGCTTCGAGGGGAAAGGAGGCAGAGTAGGCGCCGCCTACACGGACTCTGGCAGTGGCACCAGAGTAGAGGCTCTCGAGTCGGGAGAGGAGGTCGGGGTGTACGCCTCGACGGCGGAGGGTGTGCCAGAGGGCGGTGTGGTTGACTCGGTCAAAAGCCTTGGAGAGGTCGACGTAGGCCACGTGAAGAGGGGCTTGGGCGCGGTGAGACTCCTCTTGGAGGCGGCGTAGGGTAAAGATGGGGGCGGTGGTGCCTCGGCCGGGCCGGAAGCCGAATTGGTAGGTGGAGAGGTAGTCATCCAGGTGTCATCCGAGGCGGGTGAGGAGGACGTGGGTGTAGACTTTGCCCGGGACGGGAAGGACGGAGATGCCGCGGTAGGATTTGACGGCTGTGGTCGGGCCGGATGATGCGCCCTTGTAGAGGGGGCAGATGTCTGCCTGCTTCCACGCGGTAGGGATGGTTCTGGTGTTCCAACACGAGATGATGAGACGGTGGAGGGCTCCGGTGACAATGTCGCCGCCGTGCTTGATGAGCGGGGCGGTGTTGTTGTTGTAACCGGGGGCGGAGTTTTTGAGGGTTTTGATCGCGGTCTCCACCTCGCCCCGTGAGGGTGGAGGCATCAACGGCGGGGGAGGAGGGGAGGGGGCATGGGCCAGGTGTGAGTCCAGCGTGGCAAGGCATACGGTTGAGGTGAGGTGGAGTTGTTTGAAGTGTTCTCCAAACGCGTCGGCCACGGCTTGAACGCCGAAGCACAAGTGGTCGCCAGAGCGGACGGCGGGGGCGGAGGCGGCGTGGGGGCGGTCGACGAGGCGGGACAGTGTGCGGTGGGCGGTGCGGGGTTTGTTGTTGTCGAAATCGTTCTGCACGTGCTTGGCGGCGGCGCTCCAGTGGGAGTCGGAGTCGTCACGGATGGAGGATTTGAGGTCGGACTCCAGGTGCTTTGACTGCTCCCGGGGGGCGCCCTCAGCGCGGGCAGCTTGCAGGTTTCTGGCGATCTCGAGCGAACGGTCAGAGAGGGTGAAGTCGATGGGGACCTCGGGTGGGCGGGGGCCTAGGACCTCGCTGGCCGCGGCGTGAATGGATACGATGAAGTGGGCCAGTTGTTGGTCGAGGGTGAGGGGAAGGGGTGCGGGAGGGGGGATGGCGAGGGCGTCCGTGGCAGCCGCTGCGTACCTCAGTCGCGTGTCGGGGTCGCGGAGAAGGTCTGTGAAGTAGCGGGGGGTCGGAGCGGGGCGTGGGTGGTGGGCGCGCGTGTGGGTCCATGTTTTGGAGAAACGCAGCCGGATGAGGGTGGTGACGAGGGCGTAGTCAGGTTTAACGACGGTGAGGAGTGGTCTGGTCAGGGGGCATCGCGCGCGGACGTCTCGTACTGAGCTCAAGTGGGGACGTCGGACGAGGATGTGGTCGGGGATGTTGCAG
>VFSX01000104.1:405000-445000 GCA_016618255.1 Chlamydomonas sp. UWO 241
TCACCGCCAGGTGTGTGTGTGTGTTTGTGTGTGTACGTGTGTGTGTGCGTGTGTGTGCGTGTGCGTGTGTGTGTGCGTGTGTGTGTGTGTGTGTGCACGCGCTTGTGTGTTTCTCCACCATGTGTCCACACAATGGTTGACACTGTGCGCTCGATGCGGCTCACCGCCAGGTGTGTGTGCGTGCGCGTGTGTGTGTGTGCGCTCGTGTGTGTGCGTTTGTGTGTATGTGTGTGTTTGTGTGTGTGTGTGGTGCGAGCTTGTGTGTGTCCACACCATGTTTCCACACCATGTTTCCACACTATGGGTGACACTGTGCGCTCGATGCGGCTCACCGCCAGGTGCGTGTGTGTGTGTGCTGTCGATTTTACAGTACGCGGACGCGTTTGATGGCGTATTGTGTGTGTGTGTGTGTGTGTGTCCACACCATGAATCCACACCAAAGCGCCAAACATGGGCGACACTGTGCGATCGATGCGGCTCACAGCCAGGTGTGCGTGTGTGTGTGGTTGTGATTTACAGTCTGTCGGGCGCCGTTGATGACGGGCGTCTGTGTGATTGTGTGTGTGTGCGTGTGCCTGTGCGTGTGCGTGTGTGTGTGCGTGTGTGTGTGCATGTGTGTTTGTGTGTGTGTCCAAACCCACTTTCTAGCAACCCATTCCGATCCCCCCCCCTTACATACATACACACACACACACGCACACACACACAGGTGCACCGAGGTGTCTCTTGGCATTTGCACCGACCTCCTAGCGACCGTGAGCGTCCGCATGTACTCGCTGCCGCTCTACAAGGTGAGTGGTGGTCGACTTTGCAGTCCGTCGGATGTAGTCTGTCATATTCACAGTTCGTCGGATTTACACTCTGTCAGGTTTACAGTCTGTCGTAATGACAGTCTGTCAAGTGTACGCAGTGTTTTTTGTTTTCGGTGTTTGGAGCCGGATGTGAGAGCCATGGAGCCGGGGCGAGACCAGTGGTCCCTGGGAAGGGTTTTAGTAATTATTTTTTTGCCGGCTCTAGCAACTTTGACCGCTCATACCAGGCACAATACACAGCGGGTATTCATGCAATGCATGCCGTTGTGCTGCTCTCGGCAAGAGCTTTCCAACGCATTGCTCCACGCCCTCACCCACTCAGTGTGAGGTGTTTTTTTTTCTAGGAAATGGGAAATCCGGCTCGGAGCGGTATTCAGCTCGCAGGGGAATCACTGGGCGAGACTGGGTTGTGGTTTGAGATTCAGCACCCCCCTCGACCCTCTGGGGTTTAGAAACCCAGAACCCAAAGCCCTTTAGAAAACCTTGGTGCGCACCGAGCTAGTTGCACACGACTGACCTTCCCTCCCTTCACCCCAACCCTTGCCCAGGGCGCCGTCGGGTGCTACGAGGCGTTTGCCCTTCCGGATTGCGCCGCCACTGTGATCAGGGAGCTTTCTGCTCCGTGCAACTCCCCCTCCCCCCCCCCACCACCACACCCACCCATCCACCCACACCATGTGTGTCGCTCCCTTAAAAGGATGCCGGCGGGCGCTTCAAGACGTTTACCATCCAAGATTGCAACGCCACTGTACACATGTCATCGGGGCGCCCTCTGCTCCGTGCAACTGACCCTCACACACACACCACCATCACCACCACACACACACTCCCCATGTGCGTCTCCCCCACCAAGAACGCCGGTGAACGCTGCGAGGCTTCTGCACTCCTGGAGTGTGTTCACACATGCATGGCCTCTTTTACGTGCAACTGCCTCCCCCCCGGGCCTTCATGGGTGTCGCTCCTCCGAAGGACGCCGGCGAGTGCTTCGAGACGTCTACCCTCCAAGATTACAACGCCACTGTGATCGGGGCGCCCTCTGATCCGTGCAACTGACACGCCCCCCCCCCACACACACCATCGCCACCATCACCATCACCACCACACACACTCCCCATGTGTGTCGCTCCCCAAAAGAATGCTGCTGGACGCTGCGAGGCGTTTGCACTCCTGCAGTGTGTGAACACATGCATGGCCTCTTTTGCGTGCAACTGACACAGCCCCCCCCCCCACCCCTCACCCCACCCCTTTGCGTGTGGCTCCCTAAAAGGACGCCGGCGGGCGCTTCGAGACGTTTTCCCTCCTGGATTGCAACGCCACTGTGTTCGGGGCGCCGGTCACCGAGTGCACGAGCCAGTGGTCGCCGCTGCCGCGCATGGACCGCACGGCGTCCGCAATGGCCATCCTCATCAATTATCCGGGTGCGTGCGTGGGGAGCCCCCTCACTGGTGCTTCCCAAATGAGAACCCTGAATTCGGTTATTGAATTGATAAACAAAAATGTCAGTGGTCGCCGCTGCCGCGCATGGACCGCACGGCGTCCGCGATGGCCATCCTCATCAATTATCCGGGTGGGGAGAGAACGATGGGTAGCAACGCCAGCCCCCCCTCCCAACCTCCCCCCCCCCCTGCTGCTTCCTAAAGTAGACCGGAATTCAGTTATTTGCGGGAAAATAAATGTCATGGCGAATGGACCGCACGGCGTCCGCGATGGCGATCCTCATTAACTACCCGGGTGAGGACAGAACGATGGGGTAGCGATGCCAGCCGGTCCTCCCCCCCCCCCCCCCCCCCCCCCCTGCTGCTTCCCCAAATGGACCTGAATTCAGTAATTTGATTTGAAAAACAGTTACAGTTACAGTTACATCGGCTTTTCAGCAAAGACTACCTCTAGTCCTAGTACCACCGCCTAGACCCAAGTCCAGTTCTGGCCCTAACAATTACTTGTGAGGGGCGGTAGCCACCAGCCGGCTGCCTGCCAACGTGTAGTCCCAGAGCAAAAAGGAGAGCTATTGTGCGACGCCTCCAAAATAGGTCCTAACTGCTTCTAGGGGATAGGGGGTCAAGTGGCGCTTGCCAATCTACTTGACCGCCGTGGTGGAGGGGCCGGCGCCTGAAGGGCAGCCGGACCGTACACCACGGCTCTCCACCCGACCCTATCCTGAGCACGCTCAAACGCCGTGTCCGAAGTTACAGTTACATCGGCTTTCCAGCAAAGACTACCTCTAGTCCTAGTACCACCGCCTAGACCCAAGTCCAGTTCTGGCCCTAACAATTACTTGTGAGGGGCGGTAGCCACCAGCCGGCTGCCTGCCAACGTGTAGTCCCAGAGCAAAAAGGAGAGCTATTGTGCGACGCCTCCAAAATAGGTCCTAACTGCTTCTAGGGGATAGGGGGTCAAGTGGCGCTTGCCAATCTACTTGACCGCCGTGGTGGAGGGGCCGGCGCCTGAGGGGCAGCCGGACCGTACACCACGGCTCTCCACCCGACCCTATCCTGAGCACGCTCAAACGCCGTGTCCGAAAAAGTCGAAAAAGTCTTCCAATCAGAACGAGTGCCACTAGTTTCGCCTAGCTGCTGAATCAGTAGCTTAAGAAAATAGTGTCGGGAGGAGGCTGGAGGCCGGCCTTGCTGCCGAGCCACATCCATTGTGCAGTCAAAAGTCGTACGAGGAAGACGAGAAGCCGGCATGCGCATCACATGGCCTAGCCACTGCATTGATCGCTTTGCCACAAGGCTCCCAATTGGCTCAGTGTCGCACGCCTGCCGAATATAAGTTAATCTGTGCCGGTCGACCAGGCGCACACCCAGAATGTGACGAAGGCAGTTAGAGTGGGCAACCTCCAATCGAGTCAGTTGTGTTTTAGTAGGGGCCCATGTTTCGCAGCCGTACAGAAAGTGGGGCAGCACGAAAGTGTTGTAAAAAAACAGAAGAGATCTAACATGTCATGGCGCATGGACCGCACGGCGTCCGCGACGGCCATTCACATCAATTATCCGGGTGGGGAGAGAACGATGGGTAGCAACGCCAGCCCCCCCCCCCCCCCCCCCTGCTGCTTCCCAAAGTAGACCGGAAATCAGTTATTTGCGGGAAAATAAATGTCATGGCGCATGGACCGCACGGCGTCTGCGATGGCAGTCCTCATTAACCACCCGGATGAGGACAGAACGACGGGGTAGCGATGCCAGCCCCCCCCCCCTCCCCCCCCCCTGCTGCTTCCCGCACCCACCAAAGACTGACCACCACCACCACCACCACCACCCACAGATTACGTGTACGGCGTCACGCCCGGCAACCGTCCCCCTCCGGCCTCCACGCCCGTCACCCCCCCGGCGTCGCCATCGCCGCCGCCCCCCGCCGCCATCCTGTCCCCTCCTCCGGTTGCGTCGCCTCCGGTCACGTCGCCTCCGATCGCGTCGCCACCCTTGGGGGAGGTCCCTGTGGGGATCACGTATGTTGGCTGCTTCTCGGACAACACTGAAGACCCGATCGGGGCGTCGCAAGACTCCTTGCCGGTGCTGACAAAGCGACAGGTGCGCGCGTTTGTGTGGGGGATTTTTGAAAGTTGGGGGGCGTGAGAAGTCGGGGAGGCGCCCTTTGGTATCACACGCGTGTTTCTCAGACAACACCGAAGACTCGACCGGGCCGTCGCAAGACTCGCCGCCGGTGCTTACAGAGCATCAGGTGCGTGCGTAAATGATGGCTCAACCCGGGCCTCACGGCTCACTTCCTCGGTGATCGCGGAAAATGTGTGAAAGTGGCGATTCCACCCGCAGCGCCAGCCGGGGCCAATCGTTAACCCGGTGTTGCAGCTTTGCACGCTGCGGGTTGGCTAACGGAGACACGTCACCACACACACAGATCGCGTGGCGACTCACAGACCCCGGACCCGACCTCACGATCGAGCTGTGTGCCAGCCTTGCCGCCAGTAATGGTGAGTCAGCCCTACGACACCCCCATCGTCTGATCCGCGGAAGTGAATGCGGTCATAACGCCGGGGCGGTTGGAGGTGCGCCTCAGGCGGTAGTGAGCGCCTACGGCGGTCGGGGTGGCACCCGAGGCGGTCGGGATGCCGCCTGAGGCGGTCGGGATGACGCCTAGGGCGGCGCTTGAGGCGATCATGGGTGCGCCTCAGGCGGTGCCTCAGGCGGTCGGCGCGCCTGAGGCGCCGCCTGATGCGCGCAAGTGTATGCGCCGCATGATGCGCCGCCTCAGGCATTGGGGATCTGGTAGGGCAGTCGAGCCCCCCCTGCCGCACCGTGCCTCACAGCAGCCTGTGTCCTGCCTCTTGCGCACGCGCACGCACCCACCCACATGCAGGCTGGGGACGGAGACACACACACACACACGCACAAGCACACACTCGCACACACTCGCACACACGCACACACACGCACACAGGCTGGCAGCACTTTTGTACCATCGCACAATATGCTACGTCACCTACAAGCTCACACCCCTATCACCCCGGAACGCACACACACACACACACACACACACACACACACACACACACGTACACATGCACACACACGCTCGCACACGCACACACACGCTCGCACACGAACACGCAGCCACACCCACACGCACACACACACACACACACGGACACACGCACACGCACGCACGCAGGCTGGCAGTACTTTTGCGTCCAGCGCGCCATTTGCTACGTCGCAAACGAACTGGCTGACGCAAATGCACTCGGCATGCACACACACATACACACGCACACACACCTGCGCACACACAAGTGCACACACACACATACACACGCACACACACGCACACAGGCTGACAGCACTTTGTACCATCGCACAATATGCTACGTCACCAACAAGCTCACACCCCTATCACCCCGGAGCGCGCACACACACACACACACACACGTACACATGCACACACACGCTCGCACACGCACACGCAGCCACACACACACACACGCACACGTACACACGCACACGCACGCACGCAGGCTGGCAGTACTTTGGCGTCCAGCGCGCAATCTGCTACGTCACCAACGAACACGCTGACGCGGCCGCACTGGGCACGCACACACACACGCACACGCAGCCACACACACACACGCACACACACACACGCACACGCACGCACGCAGGCTGGCAGTACTTTGGCGTCCAGCGCGCCATCTGCTACGTCACAAACGAACTCGCTGATGCAACTGCACTCGGGGCCGACGAGTGTGGGCAGTCGTGCCCAGGAGACTGGCGCCAGGTGGGCTTCAGTGGTGTCGAATCGCGGGAATTTTGCTCCCAAAAGTGTGAAATCTGTCGATTTTCTCACTTTTCCTCGAAAAACGCCTTCTGCGGGGGCAATTCGGCATGTTCCCTCCTAAGCTGCGGGGGCTAACAGGACATTCTTGCTTTCCTTAATGCCACTTCTGATCTGGACCCTCAACCTTGACCCTAGGGTTGCCGCGCGAATGCTGAGAGAGAATAGTTTACAAATCCACAGCCACACACTCCCCACACGCGGTGACACCTGCGTTATCCAGACACTCTTCCCACCCCTCCCCATGCTCTCCCCATACACTCCCCACACCCGCCCCCAACACACTCCAGCGCACTTCCCACACATACTCCCCACACGCTCTCTCACACCCGTTATCCACACACACGCCCGACTGCCGCCAGGTCTGTGGCGGCTACGACGCCAACTCGGTCTACCAGATTGGTTACCTGTGAGCGATGGAGGAGGGGACCACAGCCGCGTGGGCCGTGCGCAAGCTGGCACAGCCAGCCGGCTGCAGCCCAGCTTGCTGAGCTCCAGCCAACCAGCCAGCCAACCAGCCAGCGAGCCAGCCAGCCCCTTCAGCAACCACCCACACGCCTGCTCGGCTCTACCACATCGGGTAGCCGTGAGCGACAGAGGAGAGGAGCACGGTCGCGTGGTCTGTGCGCAAGCTGAGCTCTAGCCAGCCAGCCAGCCAGCTGAGCGATAGCCAGCCAGCCAGCCAGCCCTTCGTCAACCACCCACAAGCCTGCTCGGCTCTCCTAGATGGGGTCCCCGTGAGCGAGGAGAGGAGAGGAGCGAGCCGGGCCGCAGGGCCCGCTACTGCACATTTGCATTCGCCTGCCGCGTCCTGCTGGGGGCCTGGGGTGGTCAGCAATGAACCACCATTTCACGCCCCTTGGATTGGCACCTCGGGCGTGCAAGGCGTAGGAGGGCAGCCGGCCGGCTAGCGCACGGCACGCCCGGCATCACGCGCACACAGCATCGCACAGTGTCCAGCTCTCTTCCACGTCCGAGCGTGTTCCGTGTGCGAGTGGGAGCGCGCGCGGCGTGGGCCGGATCCTTGCATGATTGGAGAGTGGCGAGGAGCGGACGGGGGGGCTGGTGCGGCGGCCACCCTTGCTGGAAGCAGGCTGATAATAAAAGTAATAAACAACAAAACGCGTGCTTTGTAGGCGCCTCTTCCCTCTTTTTGACCACCCCCGCCGAGTTGCAGAAATGATTTGCAGAAGTGATTAAAAATACATGTTGTGATATTATGAGGAAGGAACGGAATTGGAACTGTAAACACACACACACTGTAAACACACACTCTTGTGGCTCTCTGCATTCCCTTTGGGCAGGTGTGGATGGCCTGCATGTAGAGTGCCGCAGACCCCTTCCTGAGCTCCACCAGTGATGAACATGAGGAGCGTGACCGGCGCGTGCCATCGGGGCGTGTCATCGGCGGGGAGGGGCGCGCGATGCGCCGCGATTTCGCGTGCGCCACAAGCGGCGCATGCCACTCCCAGCGGCGCAGTGCAGCATGGAGCGTCGGAGGCGGCGAGCCGGTCAGCTCCGTGTGAGCAGGCGTCATCGCGGCGACAGGCGCTGCAAATGGCCGCCCTGGTGTGCGCGAGCCAGCTGGGATTGCCGGGGTGGGTGATTTGAGTGGGGAGTGGCGCCGTGCACACGTACAGTCTCGGACGGCACTGGCATGGGGCGTGCATGCATGTGGCTGTGAAGAAGAAGAAGGCGTGCCGCTTGCGGCACCTGCCTTTTGCGAGCGTGTGTACGCCATGCAACTGCAGCATGCATGCATGCACGCACGCATGGCGCTTCAGCATGCGTGTGTTGAGAGAGACTCAGCCGAGCCGGCCCGGGCCAGACACGCTCCAGAAATACCACCATCAGAGAGGTGTCAAACACAATCCACGAATATCACTCGCCTCGTAGTCCGCTCGTTCGACCACACACACACATGCACACGCACCTCCCCTCCTCTCCCCTCCCCTCCCCTCCCCTGCCCCTCTCCCTTCACACACGCACTCTTCCTCCCATCTCACGCGTGCAGCTTCGCATGCGCGGAGGTTGAAGTTGCTGCTGCACCAGGGCCTAGCGCAGAGACAGACGCCCCGCCGGTGAGTGTGCAGGATGCCGCCGGTGATTCCCCCAATGGGGGGGAATCACCGAGGTCCACCGTCAGTCTGGCTGAACCCCCCAAAATGATGTTCCCCAACATTAGGTCACTCCCTGGGGCCCCCGCCCCGCTTCCCGCACGCGCATCACGTTCTAATAATCCAACCAAGTTCCCCTGCGTCGGTGTGGCAGCGGGAGAGGCCCAGGGCGACACAGGTTTGGGGGCGCCCCCAACCGAGACACCAGTGATCCCCCTGCAAGCCGTATACCGCTCGGGGCCGGATTCCCCATTCCCCAGAAAGCCACCTCGCACTAGGTGGGAGAAAGCGTGGACGGGTGCAATCGAAAGCTCTCGCCGAGAGCAGCCCAGCGGCACGCGTCGCGTGGACACCCGCTATGTATTGAGCCTGGTATGAGCTGGCAAAGTTGCTTGAGCCAGGAAAAAACGAATCACTAAAATTCTTCCCAGAACCACTGGACGCCGCATCCAGTAACATTTCCGTAGAGACGCTCTGCCTGTTTACGCCCCCCCCCCCCCCCCCCGCGGAAGCCAACAAGTATTAAGTAACACAGGGTTTCCAGCTAAGCAGGCTACTCTTCTACTAGAGATCAAGAAGCCAAACACTACTTGCCGCAGCCGCAGGAGCGGCCACGGCCGCCCCGCCCCGCCAACCCGAACCGCGTCGTTGACTTTGACTACTTTTTCGATGCGCCAGCGGGATTCAAGTTCATCGACACGAATTCTGAGGCGCCAGGTGTGTGTGTGTGTTTGTGTGTGTGTGTGTGTGTGTGTTGCGGGGGGGGGGGCAGGCATGAGAGAGAGGCAGAGAGAGAGAGAGAGAGGCAGAGAAACAGAGAGGGCGGGCTTCAAGTTCATCAACACGAATTCTGAGGCGCCAGGTGGGACATGGGGCATGCGCGCATGCGAGAGAGGCAAAGAGACAGAGAGAGAGAGAGAGTGAGAGAGACAGAGAGAGAGGGTGAGAGAGACAGAGACAGAGAGTGAGAGAGTGAGAGAGAGTGAGAGAAAGAGGGAGAGAGTGAGAGAGAGTGAGAGAGACAGTGTGGACTTGAAGTCGAATTTGGAGGCGCCAGAGCTCTGGGGCGGGGGGGATATGTGTGCGCACGAGCGAAGGGGGGGGGCTACACAGGAGAGACAGAGAGCAAGCGCACGTACTGCAAATCAACACACTCAAGCACACACACACGCACACACACACAAGCACAAACGCACATACACATACACAAAAGCGCACGCATGCACACACGCATACACACACAACTGCTGACCGCGGCCCCGGGCGCTCCCCGTGCGCGCGCAAGATTCAACACACGCGCAGGCCGCAGCCTACGTGTGCGGAACCTTCAACATGCCAGGCTGTCTGTCTATGCACGCACAACACACGCACACACACACACACACACACACACACACACACACACGTTGCCACGCACCTGCCTGCTGCCCTGCCTGCCTGCGTGCGCACTCTCAGACCGCGGCCCCGCGCCCGAACGCTCCCCCGTGCGCGCGCGCTTCGACTCCCCCGACGGCAAGGCAATCGTGTCGGTGCTGATTCGCGGCGCGCAGACGCTCAAGGCGTCGCTCTTCCAGGTGCGTCTGGCTACACACACACACCAGGGGTTTCCTTGGGGTCGGTCATCGTTTCGTTTCCCCCCGAGAGGGTTTCCCAATTTCGTCGGGAAGTCGGGCTGCGGCCCCCTCGGACACGTTTTTTCTGTTTCCCGATCGGGAAGGAAACCCCTCACACACACACACACACACACACACACACACACACACACACGCAAACATACATACCCACACACATACCCACACACACATGCACACGCACGCGTGCACACACACACACACACACACACACACCCATGCAGGTCAGCAATGTCTCCATGCTGGGTGCTTTGGATGCGGTCACACACACACACACACACACATGCACACACGCACACACGCACACTCGCATGCACACACACACATGCACATAATCATACGCAGGTCAGCGACGTCTCCATGCTGGGTGACGAAACGAGGTCGCACACACACACACTCACACACACAAGTGGTGTCAAACTCGTCGGGGGCTCCCGCCCCGACGCCGCCAATGGCGGACCAACTGGGCTGACAGGGTGCTGCTGCAGCGTGAGCGACTCTGGGTTTTGGCGAATCGGCTATGTCGCCGATTTGCCCTGATCCAGAGCGCTAGTGGCTGTTTGAGACACGGCGTCATAAGGCAGGCAACTGCGAGGCATGCGGGGACGGAGGGCAGGCTGCTGGCAGAAGTCGGCGCCGCCATCGTCGGTACCCCATGCAGCCACGGGCACCGGCACCGGGCAGAGGCTGCAGCTACGCTACAGCCAGGGCACCGGCTATGGGCATCGGCTATTGATTGACATCGGCCAAGGCTTCGGCTACGGCCAGGGACACCCTGCATCTGCACTCACATCGCATCGGCTACACGTCCGCCCTCTGGGCATCTGCATCTGCATCGGCCACGGCTACGGCCACGGCTACTGACATCGGCTGCGGCGACGGCTTCGGCCTACGGACTGCAGCTACGGCACGAATCGCGGGGCACTTCAGTGACCTGTATGGAGGGTCTCCATGCAGGGCGAATCTTACTTGCATGAGACACATGACGACGGAGATGCACTGGCAGCAAGCGCCCTCGCAGCGCAAGCGCCATGCATGGAGGCTGGCGGCATGTCGGGCGCGCGCCACATGAACGGAGGAGGAGGAGGAGGGTGGCCAGGCTGGCTGCCCGAACTGAGACGCATGGCGCGACCAGATGTACTAGAGATAGTGGGATGGACACAGTCAATGTGTATCCACTGAGTGGACTAGTGCGGGTGATAGTATCTGCCTGCCTCAGGGATTGAGTGCGCAAGCACAAGTCTAATACGCCATTAAAGGCGTCCAACAAGACTGTAAAATCGACCACACACACACACACACACACACATGCACACATGCACACACACACACATGCAGGTCAGCGATGTCTCCATGCTGGGTGACGTTGACGAGGTCGCGCACACACACACACACACACGCACGCGCACACACACACACACACACACGCACACACACACTCACGCACACACACACACACATGCAGGTCAGTGACGTCTCCATGCTGGGTGACGTGGACGAGGTCGCAAAGCTCATCATCCCTCGCGGCTCGCGTCTGCTGAAGACGGGGAGTATCGTGGTGGAGTCAGCAAAGAAGCGACCCGAGGTGTGTGTGTCAGGGGTGTCCCCGGGGGCATGCCTCTCATCGGTTTTCCCGGAGAGGGCCTCCCTGACTCATCGGCTTGCCAGGAGAGGGACTCATGGACTCATCGGCTTGGCCATTTTTCTGGGGGCTGCGCCCCCGGACCCCCGCTGTCCATAATGCTCTGTTGCTGTGATACGATCTCTCATGCAAGCTTGGTTGGCGGGCAGCAGGAAACAGACACCCAGAAAACAAACAGCTCGCAACAGCTCATGTGCGTGGGCATGCGTGCATGCATGCAGCGCATGGCGGTCCTTTGCAACACCACAATGGACACGGATTCAAAGGAGCATGATTCATTCATGCATGTAGCACACCACAGCATGAGCTCAGGGCCCTGGCCATCACAGGAAAACGCCATCCCCAAAGTTCCAGACCACAAACCACACTAACCCTCCACCATCCATCCAAGCCAGATTCACTTTGTGACTGCAAACAGCAGAATCGCTTCAGAAATTAGGGATTGCGTGCTTTTGCGTTGGAGTCGGAGTGTGGGGAGCCCAAGCCGAACGCCCCGATCGGCTTGGCATAGTCATCGGCGACGCCGATGAGAGGCCCTCCGGGCCCTCACACTTGTCGGATTTCCCGATGACGTCCCCAAGGGGCCATCGGTTTTGCGCCCCTCGGGCACCCCAAACCCTGCCCTCTTCATTGGAATCCGATCGGCGGGTACACTGGGTGTACTACACCCCTGGTGTGTGTGTGTGTGTGTGTGTGTGTCTGGCTTGCAGCTTCTGAAGACCGGGAGTATCGTAGTGGAGTCGGCAAAGAAGCGACCTGAGGTGTGTGTGTGTGTGTGTGTGCGTGTGTGGCTCGCGGCTGCTGAAGACCGGGAGTATCGTGGTCAAGTCGGCAAAGAAGCGACCTGCGGTGTGTGTGTGTGTGTGTGTGTGTGGCTCGCGGCTGCTGAAGACAGGGAGCATCGTGGTGAAGCATACACACACACACACACACACACACGCTTGCATGCATTCACACTCGCTCATACACACACACACACACACACACACACACACACACGCACACACACACACTCACACACACACACACGCACACACACACACACACACACTCACACGCAGGGCCTCGCGGAGCAGGTCCTTGGGGAGGTCGATGTCCCGCCCGTCTCCTACTTCCGATACGAATTCCTCACCAACACGGGAGTCCACGTTCTGATGTCTGTCGCGGCGCAGCGTGGCCGGATCTATGTTGCGTCGTGCCAAAGCAGCAGCCAGGCCGACTGGTGCGTTCGTGTGCGTGTGTGTGTGTGTCTGTGCGTGCGTGTGTGGTTGTATGTGTGTGTGCGTGCTGATGTCTGTGGCTGCGCAGCGCGGCAGGATCTATGTCGCGTCGTGCCAAAGCAGCAGCCAGGCCGACTGGTACGTGCGCGTGTGTGTGTGTGTGTGTGTGTGTGCACGTGCTGATGTCGGTCGCGGCGCAGCGTGGCCGGATCTATATATGTTGCGTCGTGCCAAAGCAGCAGCCAGGCCGACTGGTGCGTGTGTGTGTGTGTGTGTGTGTGCAAGAGCTGATGTCTGCGGCTGCGCAGCGCGGCAGGAGCCATGTCGCGTCGTGCCAGACCAGGCGACTGGTGGGTTTTAAGCCTTGAGCTGGACACGGCATCCATGGACACGGGGTCTTGAAAGGATTTGGGGGTGGGGAGTTCGGGTGTAGGGCGCAGAATCAATGTCGCATCATATGCCATTTGAAGCTCTGCCGCCTGATCACACACACGCGCGCAAACAAATACACACACAAACGCAAACACACACACACACACACGCACACGCACACACACACGTGTGCACGCCCACGCAGGGAGGCGGTGAGGGGCGTGGCAGAGCCGTCAGTGCTCAGCTTCCGGCTGAGGCAGGACGGGGCGCTCGGGCCGCGCCAGACGTCATGAGGGCCAGTCTGTCCAGCTGTGCCCGCGCCGCGCCGCCGTGTGAGACTAGTGCTAGCGCCTGAGCGGCTGTGGGGCCGTGTCGTGACTGTAGACGGCGGGAGCAGCAGCAGTTACGCGAAGGCAGGCGGTGTAGGCAAGTGTAGGTGCAGCTTGGCAGGCCCCCGTCTGTCTTCTGGAAGGCGTCCTGATCTGATGATCTGGGTTGTTGGCGATCATCGCTCCGCATAGCCGCAGATCTGGTGCTCGTGTATCCCCCGCGTGTCACCCATTGCGGCGATTTCTCCCTTTGCGCCGCCATCCCCGCCTTCCACTCAGCCCGCAAGGCGTCCACACCCAAATCTCACCCCCTTTAGCACTCGAACACCAGCGCCAATCCTCTGGCTCACTTGACCTCACTTCGCCATCACACACGGCTCTCGTGGACACCGAGTCAGTCTCTTTAAGGTGCTCGGTTCGCTACCATCAGCCACAGCCCACCACCACTGATCCGCATTCAGCGCACCTCATCAATGGCGGCTCAAATCGGCAGCGCCGCGGTGCTGGCCGCCATCGGCGTCGCCGGCCTGATGCGGGGCAACGGGGGCAAGGAGCAGGTGGGGCGAGGAGGTGACGGCTGCATGCATGTGGGGTGCATGGCTAGCTGCATGGGCAAGCCCAGCACACCACCCGCCCCGGGGAGCCTTGCTCGCGTGCGCGCATGATGCCCACGCGTGTGCCCGCCCTATGGCCGCATGGCAGCGTGCATGCCTGTGCTGCCGCCTGCGTGCGCGCCGTGCCACCCCTCTCGCCATCCGACACGTGTGTACACCCACGTGCGTGCGCGCGCACCTGCCCTCTCCCCTGCCTGACCCACCAGCCATGAAGATCCCAGGCGCCACATGCGTGCGCCTCAAATATCGATAGGCCCTCAGGTGTCCCTCCCTCTCCCCTCCTTTCCCCCTCTTCCCCTCTCCTCCTCCCCACCCCAGTGCGCCTTGCCACCGAGGGGCCAGGAGGCAGCTGCCTCCTCTTCAAATATCATCACTACACACAACACACACACACACACATACACACACACACACGCGCGCGCATGCACACACACTGCTCCCCTTCTCCCCCTCTCTTCCCAGTGCCAAGTCTGCATTCCTGCTCGCCTATTCACACGCGTACATGCACACTCGAAGTACAAGCTCGCACGAATGTTGAGTTCAGCCTCACACACACACACACACACACACACACACACACACTCCTACCCCACCCCTCCACACACACACTGCAGCACAAGCTCGCCCCGGATGATCCTTGCGCGTGCGTGCACGAATGCTGAGTTCATCCTCACAAACTCCCCCCCCCCCCGCTGCAGCACAAGCTTGCCCGAGATGCAGAGTCCATCCTCGCCCGTGCACGCGCTCGCCACGAGGCAGACGCACACACACACACAAACACACGCCTCCCCTGCATTAATATTGCCCCCGATGTCGAGTTCATCCCCTCGCGCGTGCGCACTCCCCAAGACAGACGCACACACACACACACACACACACACACACACGCACACACGCACGCACACACACACACACACCACTGCAGCACAGGTTTGACTTGGATGCAGAGTGCATCCTCGCGTGCACACATACACACACACAAACAAACACAAACACGCTGCAGCCCAAGCTTGCCCCAGATGCCGAGTTCATCCTCGCACGTGCGCGCGCTCTCCACGAGGCGGATGCGGGTCCAGCGGGAAGCAGGGGCTCGGTGAGGCAACCCTGTTGGTTTAGGGTCTAGGGGTTAAGAGTTGTATGCGTGTGTTTTATGAGGCGACCCTGCATGTGCGACCCTGCATGTGCGACCCTGCGTGTAAAGAGCCGAATCTCTGTGTTTAAACGCGACGCATGCATGCTGTGTATCTAGAGGGTTGGAGTAATATCCCCTCTCTCACACTCGAGCAGCACACACGCACCACACACGCACCGAGAGAGAGAGAGCACGCGCGCGTGCGCTAGAGAGAAAGAGGCATCTGTGTTTTTCTCTTTAGAGAGATTTCAAGGGCATTGGAGTAGATTAAAGTTGACAGAAGAATACACTGCACCTCTGAACTGCGCTTTTGCTCCCAAGCGTGTGTTTTTACGCGACGCGCGCATGCTTTGCATCCAGAGAGGGTCGGGAGTTCTTCCTCGACACACGCCCACCTACGCTGCACATTTATTTTCAAGCGCACACACACACACTGCACACAGACACACGGACACACACACACACACACACACACTGCACGCACACGCTGGACACACACACCGCCCCCCTCTCAAGCATGTGCCTTCTTCCGCAACACACTGCAGGTGCCACTCTCCCTATACCATACAACGTGCACCCTACACCCTACACTCTACACCCCAAACCGCAACACACTGCCATCCCTAAGCCCTTCACCTTAAAACCTAAAATGTCAACCCTTAACCCTAGACCCTACCCCCC
Source organism: Chlamydomonas sp. UWO 241 (assembly GCA_016618255.1). Classification (NCBI taxonomy): domain Eukaryota; kingdom Viridiplantae; phylum Chlorophyta; class Chlorophyceae; order Chlamydomonadales; family Chlamydomonadaceae; genus Chlamydomonas; species Chlamydomonas priscui. The sequence goes on from VFSX01000104.1 coordinate 420,837, forward strand.
CTATACTCCAGATCCTACCCCCCCCCCCTCAACCCTTAACCATCAGGTGCCCTTCTCCGCCCCCATGCGCGCGCTCCACGAGGCACCCCTCGCCCCCCACGACACACTGCAAACCCTCCACCCCTACCCCTGAAAACCCATCAACCCCGACCCCTGAAAACCCATCAACCCCAAACCCCAACCCTCAACATATTGAGCCCTAAACCCCAGAGCCTAAACGCTGACCCCTAAAACCTCAACCCACAGGTGCCACTCTCCGCGCGCGCTCCACGAGGCCCCCCTGGCCCCCCACTAAACACTGCAAAACCTCAACTCCTACCCCCATAAACCCTCCACCCTAAACCACAGACCCTCAGTATATTGATTCCCCAACCCCCTGACCCTAAACCTGTCAACCCAACATTCTTGCACTGCAGGTGCCCCTCCCCGCCCTCATGCGCGCGCTTCACGAGGCGCCTCTCGTTCCTCACGACAAACTGCAAACCCTCATCACCTACCCCCGTAAACCCTAAACCACAAACCGCAAACCCTCAATATATTGAGCCCTAAACCCTGAACCCCTAAACACATCGCAGGTGCCCCTCTCCGCCCTCATGCGCGCGCTCCACGAGGCGCCCCTCGCCGCGCCTGGGGGAGCCCCGCCGCCGACCCCGGCCGCCGACGCCCCAGGCGCGTGTGTGTGCTGTGTGTGTGTTGAGGGTTTGGTCATGAGGGTTTGGCCACGCACATGCACGCACATGCACGCATGACCTCATCCGCATGCTTTCTCTCGTGTGTGCCATGCAGCGGACGTGACCAAGGCCGAGCTCAAAGAAACAATGGGCACGATGATGCACACACACACACACACACACACACGCACACACACGCACACACACGCAGCGGGCGTGACCAAGGCCAAGCTCGAAGAAACGATGTGCACGATGCTGCAAACACACACACTCACACACTCACACACACACACACACACACACACACACACACACACGCATGCACACACACACACACACGCACGCAGCGGGTGTGACCAAGGCCGAGCTTGAAGAGACGATGCGCACGATGCTGCACACACACACATACACACACACGCACACACACACACACACACGCACACACACGCAGCGGGCGTGACCAAGGCCGAGCTCGAGGAGACGATGCGCACGATGCTGCAGCCGCCCGGCGGCGGGCCCGGGTTTGGCCCCGATGGGGAGTCGGCCCTGGAGCGCTTCACGCAGGACCTCACCCAGTCTGCGCGCATGGGGAAGCTCGACCCCGTGATTGCGCGAGACGACGAGGTGTGGAAGTGTGGAAGTGTGGACGCTTGTGTGGACGTGTCTGTGTGTGTCTCTGTGCGTGTGTGTGGACGCGTTGTGTGGACGTGTGTGTGCGCGCATGGGGAAGCTCGACCCCGTGATTGTTCGCGACGACAAGGTGTGGAAGTGTGGAAGTGTGGACGCTTGTGTAGACGTGTCGGTGTGTGTGTGTGTGTCTGTGGCCGGCCCCTCCACCGACCACGTCGTCCCCGGCGCCGCCACCGCCGTCACCCCCACGCGTGCAAGGGGACGCGTGGGACTGGGCTGGGCCTACGCCGCCGCCGCCGCCATGCGCGCCACCATCGTGTCGCCGGCCCCCGTCCGCCGCGCTGCGTCCTCCCCTACCTCCCCCACCGCCGCCACCCCTGCCTCCCTCAACGCCTGGGGCGCCGCCGCCAACGAGCTCAGCCCCCCCGGCCAGAACGAGCGCTACGGGTCCCCACCCCCGTTCGGCACCACGATGCACTACGTGCACGCCGTCCCCGAGCCGTCCCCGCCCAAGCCCGGTGTCACTACCCGGTCGCGCAGCGCAGCTGGCCCGGTAGGGCCACGCCTCAAGTGCACCCCACGCCGGGCAGGGCGACTAGCCACCGACCCTGCACCCACCGTCCCCCCGGCTCACGCGCGCGATCCCGTCCCACAATCTCTTGGGATCGCGCGCCCCCGCCTTCTTCACCCACGACACGACTTCGTCGCAGCTTCCTACAACTGCTGCACCCTCTGGGGGGCAGCAGATGGCACACGCTCCGACCCCATGGCGCACCCTGGCATCCTCGCCGCCGACCTCGAGAGCCTCGGCATACACATATGCGGCCTCCAGGAGGTGCGCCACCCCGGCTCCGGCCGACACACCCTCCCCAACGGCTACCAGTTCATCTGGTCCGGCCGCGCCCCCGACAGTAAACGACCGCACGAACACGGAGTTGGCGCCCTCCTGTCCCCCGACACCGCCAAGCTCTTGCGTGCCGCCGATGCCGGCTTTGCCGCCATCAACGAGCGCATCATGGTCTTGCGGTTTCAACCCAACGGCACCCTCCCCATGACCGTCGTCATCGCTTACGCCCCTACGGAAGCCGCCGCCGACGAGCCCGCCAAGGATCTGTTCTACGAGCGGCTCAACGAGGCCCTTTCCGACACCCCCTCACACCACTTCCTCCTGGTCCTTGGCGACTTCAACGCCAAGGTCTCCGCAGCGTCCCACACCGTTTACCCAGCGGTTGGTCGCCACACCTGCCCCCCCCACACAGCACAACCTTGACCTTCCCACCCAACTCCCCCCTCGCTGAGTTCCACCACAAACCCGGCATCAACGACAACGGACACCGGCTCCTTGACCTGTGCGCCGCGCACAACCTCGTTGTCACTTACTCCTTCTTCCCACACACCCCGTCGCGTCTACACCTGGTACAGCTGTACCGGCAAAGACTGCAACATCCCCGACCACATCCTCGTCCGACGTCCCCACTTGAGCTCAGTACGAGACGTCCGCGCGCGATGCCCCCTGACCAGACCACTCCTCACCGTCGTTAAACCTGACCACGCCCTCGTCACCACCCTCATCCGGCTGCGTTTCTCCAAAACATGGACCCACACGCGCGCCCACCACCCACGCCCCGCTCCGACCCCCCGCTACTTCACAGACCTTCTCCGCGACCCCGACACGCGACTGAGGTACGCAGCGGCTGCCACGGACGCCCTCGCCATCCCCCCTCCCGCACCCCTTCCCCTCACCCTCGACCAACAACTGGCCCACTTCATCGTATCCATTCACGCCGCGGCCAGCGAGGTCCTAGGCCCCCGCCCACCCGAGGTCCCCATCGACTTCACCCTCTCTGACCGTTCGCTCGAGATCGCCAGAAACCTGCAAGCTGCCCGCGCTGAGGGCGCCCCCCGGGAGCAGTCCAAGCACCTGGAGTCCGACCTCAAATCCTCCATCCGTGACGACTCCGACTCCCACTGGAGCGCCGCCGCCAAGCACGTGCAGAACGATTTCGACAACAACAAACCCCACACCGCCCACCGCACACTGTCCCGCCTCGTCGACCGCCCCCACGCCGCCTCCGCCCCCGCCGTCCGCTCTGGCGACCACTTGTGCTTCGGCGTTCAAGCCGTGGCCGACGCGTTTGGAGAACACTTCAAACAACTCCACGACCTCACCTCAACCGTATGCCTTGCCACGCTGGACTCACACCTGGCCCATGCCCCCTCCCCTCCTCCCCCGCCGTTGATGCCTCCACCCTCACGGGGCGAGGTGGAGACCGCGATCAAAACCCTCAAAAACTCCGCCCCCGGTTACGACAACATCACCGCCCCGCTCATCAAGCACGGCGGCGACATTGTCACCGGAGCCCTCCACCGTCTCATCATCTCGTGTTGGAACACCAGAACCATCCCTACTGCTTGGAAGCAGGCGGACATCTGCCTCCTCTACCCGCCTCGACCAGATCTGCTCCGACCTCGCACTCGAGATCAACTACGCCAAGACCGTGCACCAAACCCTGGGTCACCCGTCTGCCCACACCGACACCCCAGCACCGATCTCCATCCCTTCCACTTCCTCCTCTAACTCCCACCTCGTCCACCCCACAGACAAGTTCAAATACCTCGGCAGTATTTATTCCACACCCGCAGCCCCCTCCCCCTCCGATGCACACCCTGTCTCCCACTCAGACGCCGGGATACTCGATGCCGAGATCTCACGCCGCATTGGCTCTGCCTGGTTTGCCTACAAACGCCTTACCCTACGGTTCTGGGACGCCCCCCCTGAAGTCATCTCTGACTCTACTAAGATCCGTCTGTACAATGCCTATGTTGTTTCCGCACTCTTTGATGGATGCCAAGCATGGACACTGAACAAAGCCCACATCCACCGCCTCGAGGTTACTCACAACCGATTCCTACGCCGCCTTAAGCGGATCCCCCACAACCTTTCCCCTTCCTCCTCTCACACCTCCACCATCAAGATGCACGCCAAGGACCCACCCACAGCGCCCATCATCGACACCATCAACAAACACCGAGCTGCGTTCATCGGTCCCCTCATCCGCCACCTCCCCCCCTCTCCATCTCCTCGGCCCCTCCACCCTCCCCACCCCAGCCCCGCCATCTTCCCCTCCCCTCCCCCTCCCCAGCCCCTTCACCCTCCACACCCCATCTTCCCAGCCACCGCCGCACTTTTCATGTGCCGTCGACCGGACGCAGATGGCCTCCACGCGGGAGGGGCCATCACGTCGTACCGGCAAAATGCAGGTGACATTTTCACATCCCAACGGTTTCGAGACGCCGTCAAGAATCGCTTTGACCAGTTCAAACGAGAGCGAGCCAAGTACGCCGCGTACCCAGAGCTCACGCGCATCCTCGACAACCGAGTCCCACCCGGATGGCTCACCCTAGCGAGATTTCCACAGCTGTGGGAGTCCATATGCGGCGATCTGATTAAGGCGGGATAGAGGTTGCGACCACCACACAGCCTCAGAGAGAGTGAGAGTGATCACAGTCAGTTTAGTCAGCGTACAACACAGCGTACTTAAATGCAGTGCCTCAGAGGCAGCCCCCCCGCAGCAGAGTGGCATTATATCCCCTCATAGCGACGAGTAGTCTCCCGCTATTGACAGACGCCCTTTCGCCGACCTCTGGAACGATATCGCCGTTATCTTTGTAACGATCTGGAATGGAATGGAATGTCTGTGCGTGTGTGTGGACGCGTTGTGTGGACATGTCGGTGTGCGTGTGTGCGTGCGTGTGTCTGTGCGTGTGTGTGGACGCGTTGTGTGGACGTGTGTGTGCGCGCATGGGGAAGCTCGCCCCGTGATTGCGCGTGACGACGAGGTGTGTGTGTGGTTTCGTGAGGGTGTGGACGAGTGTGGAATGGGCAAGGGTCCTCTGGGGACATGTGTGGACGACGTTTTGTGTGGACGTTAATTTTGTGTGTCGCACGAGCAAGCTCGACCCCGTGATTGCGCGTGACGATGAGGTGTATGTGTGTGTGCTTGCGCGCGTGTGTGTGTGTGTGTGTGTGTGCTGCAGTCGCCTGCGTGCATGAGGAAGCTGTGTGTGTGTGTGTGTGTGTGTGTGTGTGTGTGTGGTATAGTGTGCGCGTGTGAGTGTGCCAGGGGTGTACCCGGGGGCATGCCGCTCATCGGTTTTCCAGGAGAGGGCCTTCCTGACTCATCGGCTTGCCAGGAGAGGGCCTCATGGACTCATCGGTTTGCCCCCATCACAAGAAAACGCCAATTCATCCCCAAAGTTCCAACCAAATCACCCTCACCCTCCACCATCCATCCGGGGGCTCCGCCCCCGGAAGCCAGATTCACTTTGCAATTGCAAACAGCAGAATCGCTTCAGAAATTAGGGATTGCGTGCTTTTGCGTCGGAGTCGGAGTGTGGGGAGCCGAACGCCCCGATGGCTTGGCGTGGTCATCGGCGACGCCGATGCGAGGCCCTCTGAGCCCTAGCACTTGTCGGATTTCCCGATCATGCCCCCAACAGACCATCGGTTTTGCGCCCTTCGGGCGCCCTGTTCATCGGAATCCGATCGGCGGGTACACCCCTGGCGTGTGCATACCTGCATCGCGATCGACTGTGCTGGATGCTGGCTCTATGTCTCCCCCCCCTCCAAGATTGACCGCTTCATGCATATGCACGTCCTGTTGCGCCGCACCATGAACAACCCTGGCATACACACACACACACACACACACACGCGCGCACACACACACACACACCCCACGCGCACACACACACACACACCCCAGATAATGCCTTCATCCTGCAACACCTTATTGAGAAGAGCGGCCTCCAGCGCAAACCGCTGTACGCTGCCTTTATTGACTTCAGGAAGGCTTACGATTGCGTGCACCGCCCATTGCTTTGGGAGTGCCTAAGGAGCCTGGGGGTACATGGGGAGTTCATGGCGGCGCTGATTGCCATGTACGATGGGTCCGCAATGTGTGTGCGCATCGATGGGAAAGTGGGACCCGCGTTTCCTTCACACAAGGGGGTCATGCAAGGCGACCCACTGTCACCGCTGCTGTTTGGGCTTTTTATTGACGCATTGGAGAGAGTACTAGACGCAGAGCTCCCGGGTGATGGGGTGGAGATGGCGGGGCGGTTACTACGGCTGCTGCTGTACGCTGATGACTTGACGCTGCTGGCAGAGACGCCCGAAGCGCTTCAACGCATGCTAGATACTCTGCACGCCTTTTGCGGCACGCGCGCACTAACAGTAAACGTTAAGAAGTCAGAAGGGGTGGTGTTCAATGACCAGTTCTGCCCAGTCGGGGCGGCAGGGGGGAGGGTAACGCTGAAGTTTGCAGGAGCAGATCTACCCATGACACACGAGTTCCCATATCTGGGCATGCTCTTTCACCACCGGCGGGCAGTGGGGGGGGACGTGGGCACCCGACGCTCTAGGGGCCAGCGCACCAGATACGCGCTAACTCGCAGATGCTATATAATACGCCTTAACAATGTTGGCATTAAGGCCCACCTGTTCGACACGCAAGTACGGCCTGTGCTAAATTACGGGTGTGAGGTGTGGGGCCCTGCGATGATGGCGGATGCTGGGGGGGGCGTGTTTGCCGGGGCGGGCGGACGGTGGGAGAGAGGCAGGAGTGGGAGGGGCGCTAAGGCCGCACGCGACGGATGGCGCACCCTGGAGGAAGTGCTTCTGCAATTTACCCGTGCGTCCCTAGGAGTCCGCAGCAACGGGCAGCAACTGGGGATTTTGGCGCGGGAGGCGGGGTGGCGGCCGCTGGCGGCAGATTGGCTGCGCCAGGCGACGCGCTTTTGGGATAAGGCGCGGGGGCGGCCTGACGGTGACCTGCTTAAAGATGCAATGCGGGAGAGCTGGGGGCTGGCCGAAGCGGGGGGGACGTGCTGGGCGGCACGCTTGCAGGTGTGCCTCGGAACTGTGGGGCACACCCTGGCGTGGGACCAGGAGGGACCGGTACGCATCACCAACCTGCTGGACGTGGCGACCGCGGCGTGGCTGGCCGCCGCGACAAGCACACCGGCGCTGCCGAGCGGCACTACCGTGCGTGATGTACCTGAGGAGTGGTCGCGCGGCTTTAAGATGCTGACCTACATGCGGTGGATGGCGGGTAGCGACAGCGAGCCACCGGCCCTGTTGAGCTCAGGGCTGAACAGTGCTGCCCGGATCACGGCTCTAGCTAGGTTCAGGATGGGGCTCCATGAGCTGCAGATAGAGCGGGGGCGCTACGCCGTGGCGGGACAGAGGCAGCGACGCAGCCAGCGGGCGTGCTGCCTATGCGGTGGGCTAGAGGATGAGGCACACATGGTATTTGAGTGCCCTGCCTATGAAGAGGCACGGGTGCAGGCCCACAGCCTGTTTCGGTCCATCCCTCGCCCCGAGGAGGCCGATTTAGATGAGCGGATGCGGGAGTTTATGAATCCTCGGCCAGGCCAGGAGAACCCCAGGTTTTGGCACGAGCTGGCTGACTTCCTTGTCGCCTGTTTTGAGACACGCACCGCGTGCACAGCAATCATGATGGCAGATGGCATGCTAGGGGTCTAATTTTGACAGCTGCCGGCCTCTTTCCTAGGGTCTAATGCGCCATCAAAGGCGTCCGACGGACTGTAAAATCGACCACACACGCACACAACCCTGCACCCTAGGTCCGCCGCCTCATCCACATCCTCTCGCGCCGCACCAAGAACAACCCGGTGCTCGTCGGAGAAAGCGGCGTCGGCAAGACCGCGGTCGTCGAGTGCCTCGCGCAGCGCATCGTGGCAGGTTTGTCGTGTGTGTGTGTGTGTGTGTGTGTGTGTGTCTGCGTGTGTGTGTCTTTTGTGGTCGATTTTACAGTCTGTCGGACGCCTTTGATGGTGCATTAGACCCGCCGTGTGTGTGTGTGCTTGTGCGTGTGTGTGGGGGGGGGGAGGGGGGCGTATGAGTTGGGGAGAGAGCGGCGTCGGCAAGACCACGGTCGTCGAGTGCCTCGCGCAGCGCATCGTGGCAGGTGTGGTATTTGCACGCATGGGGGGCATGATGCATGTTTGTCCGGTTGTGTGCGTGTGGATGGTTCTCATGTACACGCGCACAAACACACATAAACACGAACACAAACACGCACACACACACACACACACACACACACTCACTCACTCACACGCACACACACACGGACACAAACACGCAGGCACACACACACACACACACACCAGGGGGTTCCTTGGGGTGAGTCGTCCTTTTGTTTTTCCCGAAAAGGGTTTCCACATTTCGTCAGGATTTTGGGCTGCAGCCCAAAGAATCGCTTCGAGAAGTGCGAAAATCGACGATTTCACCCTTTTTTCTTGGGAAAATCGCCTCTGCACGTCGGTTTTCCCGAGGGAGCCCTCCCCAAAACCATCGGGGACGCGTCCGTTGGGCACGCTTTTTTCGTTTCCCGATCGGGAAGGAAACCCCTGGACACATACGCAGGCAGGCACACACGCACACCTCACTATGCACCATGTTTTGTTTTGCCCCTTCAGGCGGCGTCCCGGTCCCTATTGAGCGTCAAGATTCGCAGCCTCACACTCCCTCGCTCCCACTCTCTGTAACTCTCCCTCTATTTTTCTCGCTCATCACGCACCCTTTTCTGGAATCACAGGCGACGTCCCGGTGTCGCTCATGGGCGTGGAGGTCCACAGTCTCTCACGCGCCCTCGCTCTCACTCTCTCACACTCACCCTCTCTCACTCCCTCACTCTCCTTCTCTTTCTCTCGCTCATCACGCACCCCTTTCTGGCGTCACAGGCGATGTCCTGGTGTCCCTTATGGGCATCAAGATCCTCAGTTGCACGCTCCCTCGCTCTCACTCTCTCTCACTCCTCCTCTCTCACTCTGTCACTCTCTCTCTTTCTATCGCACAATTTTCTACGTACCACAGGCGACGTCTCGGTGTCCCTCATGGGCGTCAAGATCCCCAGTCTCACACATTCTCTCTCACGCTCACTCACACTCACCCTCTCTCACTCGGTCACTGTCTCTCTTTCTCCCGCCCATAACGCACCCGTTTCTGGCGTCACAGGCGACGTCCCGGTTTCCCTCATGGGCGTCAAGATCCACATTCTCGCACTCTCTCACTGTATTCCTCTAACTCATCACGCTCCCTTGTCTGCGTACCACAGGCGACGTCCCGGTGTCCCTAATGGGCGTCAAAATCCTGGAGCTGGACCTCGGCTCCCTGACCGCGGGCTGCATGATGCCTGGCGAGTTTGAGGAGCGCCTCAAGGCGGTGCTGGACGAGATGGCACAGCGCGGCAGGTGGGTAGAAGGTGCCTGGTAGCTGCCTGGAAGCTGGTTCCACGCCACGCCAAACCAACGTTGAAAACAGGGGTGAATATTCCTTTCTGGTGACTGCGGGGGGGCATGCCTGGTGCCGGGCGTGCCCAAGGAGCGCCTCAACAGCGGTGCTGGACGAGATGGCGCAGCGCGGAAGGTGGGTGGGAGGTGCCTGGTAGCTGCCTGGAAGCTGGTGCCACGCCACGCCAAAACAATGCTAGAACAGGGGGTGAAAACCCTTTTTGGTGACTGTGGGGGGTGATCTGGTGGTGCTCTGGTGGTGCTCTGATGGTGCTCTGGTGGGCCCCTGATGGGAGAGCTGATAACGCCCTTGTGGTGCTCTGATGGTGCTCTGATGGTGCTGTGATGGGGCTCTGAGGGTGCTCTGATGGGCTCTGATGGGGCTCTGATGGGGGATCTGATCGCGCTCTGATGGTGCTCTGGTGGGGTGCTCTGGCAGTGCTCTCATGGTATGGTGCTCTTGACAGGGTGCTATGAGGGTGCTCTGATGAGCTGCTCTTATTGAAAGCTCTAATAGTTTTGATGGTGCTATGGTGGTGCTCTTAAGGTGCCCTAATGGTGCTCCGATGGCGCTCTGGTGAGGTGGCTGTGATGAGGTGCTCTGATGGGGGGCTCTGATGGTGCTCAGATTCGGGGGCTCTGGTGGTGCTCTGATGGTGCTATGGTGGTGCTCTGAAGGTGCCCTGATGGTGCTCCAATGGCGCTCTGGTGGTGGTGGATTCTGATGCCGCTCCGGAGGCGCTCTGAGAGTGCTGTGGCGGTGCTGCAACGGTGCTTCTATGGTGTTACTCCCAGGGTGCTCCACTGGTCTCGTATGGTTCTGTGATGCCCCTCCCCACCCCCAATCCCCCCTCCGCAGCCGCGCCATCCTCTTCATCGACGACATCCACAGCATCATACACACGCACACACTCAAACACACACACACACACACACACACTCTCATGCGCACGCACACGCACACACACACACGCAGCCGAGCCATCCTCTTCATCAACGACATCCACAGCTTCATACAAACGCGCACACACGCACACACACACACACACACACACACACGCAAACACTCACACGCACACTCACACACACACAGCCGCGCCATCCTCTTCATCGACGACATCCGCAGCATCATACACACGCACACACACTCACATGCGCACGCACACGCACACACACACGCAGCCGAGCCATCCTTTTCATCAACGACATCCACAGCCTCATGCAAACGCGCACACACACGCACACACACACACACACGCACACACACGCACCAACTCACACGCACACGCACACGCACACACACGCAGCCGCGCCATCCTCTGCATCGACATCCACAGCATCACACACACGCACACACACTCAAAACACACACACACACTCTCACATGCGCACGCACACGCACACACACACGCAGCCGCGCCATCCTCTTCATCAACGACATCCACAGCCTCATTCAAACGCGCACACACACGCACCCTCCCACACGCACAAACTCACACGCACACTCACACGCACACACACGCAGCCGCGCCATCCTCTTCATCGACGACATCCACAACCTCGTTCCACCGCCCGGCGGGGGCGCCACGATGATGGACGGCGGCAGCCTGCTCAAGCCCGCGCTGTCGCGCGGCGAGCTGCGCTGCATCGGTGCGAGCAGCCCCGACAAGTTCAAGAAGACGATTGAGAAGGACGCGGGCCTGGAGCGCCGCTTCCAGCAGGTGGGGGAGATAGAGACAGAGAGACAAAGGGAGAGACAGAGAGATAGAGAGATAGAGAGATAGAGAGACAGAGAGACAGAGAGACAGAGACAGAGAGACAGAAAGGGCCAGAGAGAGGACGCGGGCCTGGAGCGCCGCTTCCAGCAGGTGGGAGAGAGAGAGACAGAGAGACAAAGGGAGAGAGAGACAGAGAGACAAAGGGAGAGACAGAGACAGAGAGACAGAGAGGGCCAGAGAGAGGACGCTGGCCTGGAGCGCCGCTTCCAGCAGGTGGGAGACAGAGAGAGACAAATGGTAGAGACAGGGAGACAGAGACAGAGACAGAGACATCGAGGGCCAGAGAGAGACGGAGAGAGAGCCAGAGAGACAGCGAGGCAGAGAGGGCAAGAGAGACACATAAAGTCAAAGCCACAGAGATGGATAGAAAGAGGCAAAACGAGAGACAGACAGAGAGGGCCAGACTCTGAGAGAGGGCCAAACTCTTGAGAGAGACAGAGACAGAGAGGGCCACAAAGATGAAAAGAGATGAGAGCCACAAAGATGAGAAAGAGACAGAGACAGAGAGAGAAAGGCAGAACGAGCCATAGCGAGCCGGAGAGACAGAGAGAGAGAGAAAGCTACAGAGAGAGTAGGCTTTTGGGTTCCTGGTCAGAAACTCGGCGGGGAGAGGGGGGCTGATCATGCGCATGCCTACCGGTCTTGCATGCACGCTCATCTGTGCCAACATTACTGGTAGGCCGGCGCGTCGCGTGGCCTTGCGGGCTCTTAGTTGAGCTCCCCTAGACGTGCAGTCTAGGCCTTGACTCACGCCCCGGGGTCCAAGTCCACACCTTGTACATCATAAAAAACAAACGCAGCGCCCCGCACCCCCTTACACCCCCCTGAGGCACTCGCTATCTACGCCGACGTGTGGCACTCCTAGTCTGCGTGGCGGCCAGTGATGTCCTTTTGGGCTCTGCACAGCCACTGCACAGCCATTTGGCTATATTCGCCAGGGGCTCCCGCCCTGGCGCCGCTCGATGGCGGACAACCGGGACAACTGCGCTTGGTACTGGGCGGCTGAAAATCTGGAAATTTACCCTGAGCGGCTGTGACGCACAGCGCTACTGATGAACTGGTCCTGATGGGGCGAGGCTATGTGGCAGATGGGGCAGCGGTACGATGGAGAGCACGATGCACGATGGCGAGAATTGCGGCGAGCATGCACCCCCTCTCACAACGATCGGAACTCAACCAGATTGCGGCTCCTGATGGTTTACTGTGCCTGGATGGAAGAGAGAGACGGATGGCGAGAAATTGAGAAACATGGGAAGCGAGGCACATGCGGCTAGGCTTTGTGAGGAGGTTGCGGCGCAGGGGTTCCCTGCCCCAAGGCGCAGATTATTAGATGGCGACGCGATCGATGCACCAGCCGTGCGGCATGGGGCGAGGCGAGGCCCCACCAGCGGGCGGGCACCATAATGGAGATGGCGGCTAATAACGGGGAATGCGGCTACCGGGGATGAGGCTACGGGTTATGCATGCCAGGGGACGGCGGACAAGGCTAATGCGTCACGGCGCATGGATAAAGAACGGGGAATGAGGCTACGGGAGCTGGCGGGCGCGGCGCGCGCATGGCGCGCGCGGCGCATGGGGGTTGCATGGCGGCGCTCTGCGCGTGCATGCATGGAGGAGATTGCTGGCGGGCATGGAGGAGATTGCTCGCGGGCGTGGAGGAGATTGCAGGCGGCAGCATGGAAGCGGATGGCGAGAAATTGAGAAACATGGGAAGCGAGGCACATGCGGCTAGGCTTTGTGAGGAGGTTGTGGCGCAGGGGTTCCCTGCCCCAAGGCGCAGATTATAGATGGCGCAGCAATCAATACACTAGCCGTGCGGCATGGGGCGAGGCGAGGCCCCACCAGCGGGCGGGCACCATAATGGAGATGGCGGTTAAGAACGGGGAATGAGGCTACAGGGAGAGGATACGGGTTACAGATGCCAAAGGGGACGGCGGAACAAGGATCAGCCATAGGTGTCACGGGGAATGGCTAAAGAACGGGAATGAGGCGGGTGGTACGGGTGCTGGCGCGCATGGAGCGCGGCGCGGCGCATGGAGATCGCATGGCGGCGCCCATGCATGGACGAGATTGCTGGCGGGCATACAGGAGATTGCTGGCGGGCATGGAGGAGATTGCTGGCGGGCATACAGGAGATTGCTGGCGGGCGTGGAGGAGATTGCTGGCGGGCATGGAGAGATTGCTGGAGCCAATGGCGGCGGCGGGACTAGTAGTAGAACACAGGCGCACACCAACAATGCGTTGCTGTCACTACCTGGGTGGTATAGGGTGGATCTGGGGGCCCAGTGTCCTGTCTAGGTCCAGTGCGTGCGCGCGTGTGGGGGTTAACCCTCACCCCTACCAGGTAGCCAGCCAGTTTCCCACTGAAACTGAGTTTAAGGTGTCGGGCGCTAGCGCCGACACCGGTCTTATACATCATTACTGGTGTCACACAGACTGTAAGATCCATCATCATCATCTACACCACACAGCCGCCCTTGCTCTTACACCCGACATTCTTCTTTACACCTCACAACAGCTAACGCGTACGTGTAAAACCTGTACAACCTGTGCCGACATGCATGCGCGCGCACCTGTGCCAACCTCGTCCCTCCCAACAGGTGTACGTCGGCCAGCCGAGCGTCCCAACCACCATCTCGATCCTGTCCCCCCCCCCCCCCCACCCCACAATCACAAACATGCATGCACGCACACACACACACACACACACACACACCAGGTGTACGTCGGCCAGCCGAGCGTCGCGACCACGATCTCGATCCTGCGCGGCCTGCGCGTGCGCTACGAGGCCTTCCACTCTGTTGGCATCTCCGAGGGTGCGCTGATTGCGAGCGCCACCCTGGCCGCGCGCTACATCTCTGGGCGCTTCCTGCCGGACAAGGCGATCGACCTCATGGACGAGGCAGCAGCACAGGTGAGAAAAAACGAATAAAATGTGCTATCGTGGACCTAAACTTGCGCTCCGATGGGCATAGAATGATTCTCTGATGGTGCTCTGATGATGCTCTAATGGTGCACTGATGGTGCTCTAAATGGGCCCTGGGCGCTTCCTGCCGGACAATGCGATCGACCTCATGGACGAGGCGGCAGCACAGGTGAGACAATGGGTGCTCTGATGGGCATAGCATGCATGGGCATAGCATGGTGCTCAAAACTAGCCTGGGGTGGATCCTGCCGGACAAGGCGATTGACCTCATGGACGAGGCGGCTGCACAGGTGAGAATAAAACGAATAAAACGTGCTCTGATGGGCCTAAACTTAGACTCTGCTGGACATAGAATGGTGCCCGAATGGTGCTCTAATGGTGCACTGATGGTGCTCTAAATGGGCCCTGGGCGCTTCCTGCCGGACAAGGCGATCGACCTGATGGACGAGGCGGCAGCACAGGTGAGACGAAAGGTGCTCTGATGGCATAGCCTGGCGCTCAAAACTAGCCTGGGGTGGATCCTGCCGGACAAGGCAATGGACCGCAAGGACGAGGCGGCCGCACAGTTGAAGATGTCAAGAGGTTATTCACCAGCTTGCTGGCACACAGTTGTTTGCCCGCCTTAAAATGGAGCAAACTCTCAAATCACGGCCCGAAACGAACCCAGCTAGGGCTCCTAGTGCACTGCCGTGCAGAGCTTCTGTGTGACAGTCTCTCTCTTCCTTTCTGTCTCTTTCTCTGCCCCTCTTGCTCTTCCTCTCTCTCTTCCTCCCTCTCTTCCTCTCTCTCTCTCCTCTCTCTCTCTCTTCCTCACTCTTTTCCTCTCTTCCTCTCTCTCTCTTCCTCTCCCACTCTCCCACTCTTTCTCTCTTTCTCACTCTGACTCACTCTCTCTCCAACTCTCACCCTCTCACTCTCACTCACTCTCTCACTCTCGTTCTCATACTTTGTCTCTCAGGTCAAGATGGAGCAGACTCTCAAGCCGGAGGCGCTGGACACGGTGGAGCGTAGGATTGGGCAGATGGAGATGGAGGCAGACTCGCTCAAGTCCAAGGTGGGCGGTGGGGCCAGGGTTTGGGGTTCAGGGTCCAAGGGTTTAGGGTATAACCCTGTACGTGTTGTTGTGTGCAGGGGTGTATGTGTGCGTGCAGAGAGAGGGGAGGGAGGCGCGTTAAATAGGGTGGGGCGCAGGATTGGGCAGGTGGGGATGGTGGCAGGCCCACTCAAGTCCAAGGTGGGCTGGCTACGAAGGAACATCCACTGCTTTGTTTACAAGTTAAGATCGACGTGGATGGGTCGTTTAACAGGGACGGGTGCCGAAGGACACAGCACACGCGCACACATGCCCACGTACGCACGCACACACAGGCCAAGCAGCCCGCCGCCGCCCAAGCACTATCAGAGATGATGATTGAGCTCGCACACACACACACACACAAACGCACGCAAGCACGCACTCACAAGCCAATAAGCCTGCTGCTGCCCACACACTGTTGGAGATGATGATTGAACTCACACACACACACGCACACACGCGTACACTGTTGGCGATGATGATTGAGCTCCCACACACACATACATACAGGTCAAGGAGTCCGCTGCTGCCCGCGCACTATCGGAGATGATGATCGAGCTCGCACACACACACACACACACACACAAACGCACGCAAGCACGCACTCACAAGCCAATAAGCCTGCTGCTGCCCACACACTGTTGGAGATGATGATTGAACTCACACACACACACACACACGCACACGCACACACGCGTACACTATTGGAGATGATGATTGAGCTCCCCCACACACACACACAGGTCAAGGAGCCCGCTGCTGCCCGCGCACTATCGGAGATGATGATTGAGCTGACACACACACACACACACACATGTGCACACACACACACACACATATGCACACACACACTCATGCGCGCACACGCACACAAACACACTCCCTCTCTCTCTCTCACACACACACACACACACACACAGGTCAAGGAGCCAGCCGCCGCCCACGCCCTGTCAGAGATGATGATTGAGCTCGCAGCCGCACGCAAGACGCGGGCCGACATGCTGGCGATCGCCAAGAAGGTGTGTGTGTGTGTGTGCGTGTGTGTGTGTGTGCACGCAAGCAAGACGCGCGCCGACATGCTGGTGATCGCCAAGAAGGTGTGTGTGTGTGCACGCACGCAAGACGTGCGCCGACATGCTGGCGATCGCCAAGAAGGTGTGTGTGCGTGTGTGTGTGTGTGTCTGTGTGCGTGTGCGTGTGTGTGTACGCAAGATGCGCACCGACATGCTGGCGATCGCCAAGAAGGTGTGTGCGTTTGTGTGTGTGTGTGTGTGTGTGTGCGTTTGTGTGTGTGTGCGTTTGTGTGTGTGTGTGTGTGCATATGTGTGCATGTGTGTGTGTGTGCATGCGTGTGTGTGTGTGTGTGTGTGTGTGTTCATGTGTGTACATGTGTTCATGTGTGTGCATGCAAGACGCGCGACTTGAACCCATGAACCCCAAACCTTGACCTTGCAGGCTGCGCAGGAGAGCAAGCCGGCGTCGCGGGCTGACACACACACGCACACCCTCGCACATGCCCACGTGCACGCACACACACACACACACACACACACAGGCCGCCTGCTGACTGGGGCGAGGACTTCACATGGCGTCGATGACGGCGCTGACACACACACACGCACGCACACACGCACGCACGCAGGCTGCGCAAGACAGCGAGCCAGCCGCCGGCGCGGGCGAAGACTTCATGGCTTCGATGATGGCGCTGGCCGCCCAGATCGACGAGATGACGCGCGAGGCGGACGGCGCCGATGAGGAGGGCGAGGTGGGGCTGTCTTTTTTTTGTGTTTTCGGTTACTCTCGGTCACTTTCCGGTTACTTTTGCTTTTCTAGGTCTGAGGGTAAAGCCGCGCAGATCGTCAAGATGAGACGCGCGAGGCGGACGGCGCAGATGAGGAGGGCGAGGTGGGGCGTCACTTTCAGTTTCGGATGCTTTTGTTCCTTCAGTCAGGTTTGGCTACTTTAGGTTTCCTTTTTTTGTTTGCGTCGTTTGTCTGCACGAGGAGACGGGGCCCTGCCTCACACACACACGCACACACACACACACACACACTCGATCACTCTCTCACATACCGTAGTGATCAATGTACTTCACGTCACAGTTCACGGCAGGCTGACGTGAACTGTGCCGCGAAGAGGGGTCCGGTGCCGGGGGCGCCGTGAACTCCCGAGCGGGAAGATGAAAGTGTGGGACTGGCACCGCGCCGCCGCTCACTCGCCCCCGTGCCCGACCTGTCGCCTGGCAGCGGCGATCACCCTCGCGAGGGGGGCGCTCCCGAGAAGAGGAAGCATGTCAGCACGAGCTGCCCATGCAGTGCCCATGCAGTGCCCAGTGCTTTTTTGCCGTGAACTGGGCCGTGAAGCATGGTCTGGGGCTGGGGCTGCCGTAAACTCTGGGACGTTAGGAAGCTGAAAACGGCCATTTTGGCTGCCGTGAACTGCTCTGAACGTGAAGTACATTGATCACTACGGTACACACACGCACATACATGCACACCAGGTTGAGGAGGCCACCGAGCTGCGCTCGCGCGTGTCTGCGCTGCACGAGGACATGGCAGGCCTGCTTCACTTATATACACACACACACACACACAAACACACAAACACACACACACACCAGGTTGAGGAGGCCACCGAGCTGCGCTCGCGCGTGTGTGCGCTGCACGAGGACATGGCAGGCCTGCTTCACTTATACACACACACACACACACAACCACACGCACACCAGGTTGAGGAGGCCACCGAGCTGCGCTCGCGCGTGTCTGCGCTGCACGAGGACATGGCAGGCCTGCTTCACTTATATACACACACACACACATCAACACACGCACACCAGGTTGAGGAGGCCACCGAGCTGCGCACGCGCGTGTCTGCGCTGCACGAGGACATGGCAGCCATTCAGAAGCGTGCGTCGGCTGCGGGCCCAATGTCGTTCCACAAGGTGGGAGGACGGAGGAGGAAGGGAGCGAGACAGAGAGTGATAGAGGGACAGAAAGAAAGAAACGGAGAATTAAATAATCAACAGAAGGAGACAGCGAGAGAGGCACATGGCAGTGCCCTTCCCCCCGCTCACACACACACACACACAATCACCCCATGCCTCGGCGTGTCCAGGGTGTGCAGGCGCGAGGCTAGCTGACGCACCATTACAGGCGTCCAACGGGCTGTAAAATTGACCACCAATCTCATCACACACACTGCAGTTCCGCACGCACGGCCGCCCTGTGGCTGGCATGGCCAAGGGCTCTTTGCCTCCCTCTTAACACCAGCCATTCAACCGGGTGCCTCAACCTCCCTCCCCCCCCCCCACACACAATCACCCCATGCCTCAGGGTGTGCAGAGTGCGCAGGACAGAGGCTAGCTAACACACCAGTACAGGAGTCCAACAGGCTGCTAAACCAACCACCGATCACACGCTGCAGTTCCGCACGCACGGCCGCCCCAAGGTCGACGTGGCCGAGGGCGACATCGCCAAGGTCGTCTCACGGTGGACGGGTGAGTGCGCGTATATGTGGTGTGTGGGGGGGGGCGTGCGTGCATGCATGTGCGTGTGCCTGTATGCGCTCGGGCGTTATACGCCGAGCCAGGTCGAATACGCTAGCCGGCAGGTGCGTTACACACGACTGTAAAATCCATCATCATCACATGTGCGTGTGTGTGTGATTGCGTGCGCCTATGTGTGTGTGTGTGTGTGCGCGTGTGTGTGTGGTGTGTGTGTGTGTGTGTTTGGTCGAGGGCAACATCGCCAAGTTCGTGTCGCGCTGAACGGGTGAGTGCGCATGTGTGGGGGGGGCGGGGACGTGTGTGTGGGGGGGGGAGGCGGGGGACGTGGGTTTGTGTGTGCGCGCGCGTGTGTGTGCGTCTCTGAATGTCTTACTCTCTCTCGGTCTCTCTCTCTCGGTCTCCCTCTGGTCGATTTGTACAGTCCGTCGGACGCCCCCTGTCTCTGTTCATCGCTCTCTCTCTCTCATGCATGTCCTTCGTGCACTGTGCCCATGCACAGGCATCCCAGTCGCGAACCTAACGTCGCGAGTAAGCGCGAAGCTGCTGCACATGTCCACACACACACACACACACATGCGTGCGCACGCACGCACACACACACACACACACACACACGCGCGCACACACACACGCACACACACTCACACACATGCACAGGCATCCTGATCACGAAGCTCGTCGAGAGTGAGCGCGACAAGCTGCTGCACCTGACCGACGAGCTGCACACACACACACACACACACACACACACACACACACACATGCATGCATGCATGCACACACACACACACACACACACAAACACGCCCCCCCCCTCTGCACAGGCATCCCGATCACAAAGCTCATCGCAAGCGAACGCGACAAGCTGCTGCACCTCACCGACGAGCTGCGCACACACACACACACACACACACACACACACACGCGCATGCATGCATGCATGCACAAACAAACGCGCACAAACATACACACAAACACACACACACACGCATGCGCAGGCATCCCGATCACAAAGCTCGTTGCCAGCGAGCGCGACAAGCTGCTGCACCTCACCGACGAGCTGCACCAGCGCATCATCGGGCAGGAGGAGGCCGTGGGTGCGGTCGCAGAGGCCATCCAGCGCAGCAGGTGTGTGTGTGTGTGTGTGTGTGCGCGCGATGTGGTCAATGTTACCGCCCGTCGGACGCCTTGATTTGTGTTATAGTTGGGCGTGTGCTTGCGCCCTGCACCAGCGCATGATCGGGCAGGAGGAGGCTGTGGGTGCGGTCGCAGAGGCCATCCAGCGCAGCAGGTGTGAGTGTGTGCGGCAGTGGTTGCACTCAGGATTTGGGGGAAATGACGGCTCACCCCAGGCCTCACGCTTACTTCCTGAAACTCAACTCGCCAGAGGCGATTCTTGGCGGAAATTTGTGGAATTTCGTTTTTCACACTTTCCGGTTCGCATCTCGTGGCAATTCCAGGCCGCAGCGCCAGCCCAAATCGGCCAATCTCAACCCGGTGTTGCAGACTTGCGGGTTGCGGGTTGGCTAACGGAAACACTGGTGTGCGGTGTGGTACGTGTTACAGTCCGTTGGACGCCTTGATTTGCGTAATAGTTTGACGGGTGCTTGCGTGCTGCACCAGCGTATTATTGGGCAGGAGGAGGCCGAGGAGGCCGTGGGCGCGGTCGCAGAGGCCATCCAATGAAGCAGGTGTTTTTTTAGGGGCGGGGGGGGGGGCATGGGGTCAGCTTGCTGTGGGGTGCCGCTGGTGCGTCTCACTCCTCTGATCTCAGTCTCACTCCCTCTCACTTCTACTCCTTCACTCCCTGTTCTTCACTCCCTCTCCTTCACTTCTCTGCTTCACTCCCTCTCTCTCACTCCCTCTCCTTCCTCCCTCTCCTTCCTCGCCCCCGCCCTCACCCTCGCCCCCCCCCCCTGGTCCTTGCCCTCTCTCCCTTCCCGTTCTCCCTATCCCTCCTATCCCTCTCTCCCTGTCCTCTCACTCTGGCCCCATCCCCCCCCCTGTCCGCATGTCCCCCTCCACCCCCTCTTCCCCTCATCCTCTCACCATATTTTTCTCCACATCCCCTCACCGTCTCACCCCTCACCCTCACTACCACACCCTTATGCACACAGGGCCGACCTCGTTGACCCCAACGGACCGATCGCTTCTTTCATGTTCCTGGGACCAACGGGTGAGTTGTGTGTGTGTGGGGGGGGCCATGTTACAGCCCGCCGGACGCCTTTCATGGCGCATTTGATCCGTGTGTGCGTGTGTGAGAGAATCTGTGCGTACCTAGGTTTGCCCTCTCATGGGTGTGTGTGAATGTACTAGCCACTTTATATCCCGACCACGATCGATCTCCTCCTACTACCACGACATCTTGCCATTGCAGCAGCAACAGCAGCAGCAACATTATACACATCCATCGCTGTCGCATACATGCATCTCATCACACACCCCACCCCCTCCCTACAGGCAACACGGGGTCCGCAAGGTCACTTGTGGTGCACCCCTCTTCGACAGTGAGGAACACAGTGAGAAAACCAGCAGCACTGTTGACACGGTCCATCCTCTTCAGGTGTCGGCAAAACGGAGCTGCCAAGGCGCCCGCGGCGTATCTCTTCAACAGCAAGGAACACCCCACACAATCTGCTCTGCTGCAACCTGACCCACTTTCTGGAACTCTTGACAGGGCAACTCCCTCCCCCTTGTAACCTGCCTCTGGCCCCCCTCCCCCCCCCCCCCCCGTGCCCTCACAAGGTGTCGGCAAGACGGAGCTCGCCAAGGTGCTCGCGGCGTACCACTTCAACAGCGAAGAGACCTCTCAACAATACTCCGCTGCACCCCGCACAACTCCTGACACGACGTACTATCCCCTTTGGAACAGGTGTCGGCAAGACGGAGCTCGTTAAGGCGCTCGCGGCGTACCTCTTCAACAGCGAAAAAACTCTCAACAATCTGCTGCAACCTGACCCACTGTCTGCACTCTTGACACGATATCCTCCAACCTGCCTCTTCACCCCCCTCCCCCTTGTGCCCTCACAAGGTGTCGGCAAGACGGAGCTCGCCAAGGCGCTCGCGGCGTACTACTTCAACAGCGAAGAGACCTCTCAACAATACTCCGCTGCACCCCGCACAACTCCTGACACGACGTACTATCCCCTTAGGAACAGGTGTCGGCAAGACGGAGCTCGTTAAGGCGCTCGCGGCGTACCTCTTCAACAGCGAAAAAACTCTCAACAATCTGCTGCAACCTGACCCACTGTCTGCACTCTTGACACGATATCCTCCAACCTGCCTCTTCACCCCCCTCCCCCTCGTGCCCTCACAAGGTGTCGGCAAGACGGAGCTCGCCAAGGCGCTCGCGGCGTACCTCTTCAACAGCGAGGACGCGATGGTCCGCATCGACATGTCCGAGTACATGGAGAAGCATGCGGTGTCGCGGCTCATCGGCGCGCCCCCCGGTGCGTGGCTGAAGGGTTGCAGGTTTAGGGCTTATAAGGTTTAGGGCTTATAAGGTTGAGGGCTTATATGGCTTATACGGCTTATACGTTAAGGGCGTATACGGCTTATAAGGCTTATAAGTTTAGGGCTTAAACGGCTTATACGGCGTATAAGTTTAGGGCTTATAAGGTTAAAGGCTTATACGGGTCAAAAGCTAGGTTTGGACCCAAGCCCTAAACCCCTGTTCATGCGCGCGTGCGTGCCTGCACGTGTGCGTGGCTGTGCGTGTGGCAGCGTGTGTGCGCGGCGTGCCCAACGGCGCCGTCGAGGCCCTACTAGACCTTCAAACTCTTCACCCAGAACAGGCTACTTCAGCTTCAAACTCTTCACCTAAGACAGACTACTTCAGCTTCAAACTCTTCACCCAAAACAGGCTACTAAACCTCCGAACTCTTCACCTAGAACAGGCTACTAAACCTCCAAACACTCCGCCCAAAACAGGCTACGTGGCTACAGCTCAAAACAGGCCACTAAACCTCCAAACACTCCGCCCAAAACAGGCTACGTGGGCTATGACGAGGCGGGCCTGCTCACCGACGCCGACCCTACTCTTCACCCAAAACAGGCAACTAAACCTCTTTGCCTATCAATACTGGTGTCACACACAGACTGTAAAATCCATCATCACCACCTAGAGCAGCCTACTAAGCATCCAAACATTCCGCCCCAAACAGGCTACGTGGGCTACGACGAGGGGGGCCTGCTCACCGACGCCGTCAAGCGCCGCCCGTACAGCGTTGTGCTGTTCGATGAGATCGAAAAGGCGGGTCCAGGGCTCCAGTTCTGTGTGTGTATGGGGGGGAGGGCTTGGGGTGCAGGCATTTGTCAGGTTGAGAGTCAACAAAAACCGGGCGCACACGCACGCGCACACACACACACATAGCAGGGTGAGACACACACACTCACGCATGCACACGCACACACACACACGCACACGCGCATGCACACGCACGCAGGCGCACACGCACGCACACACACACACACACGCACACACGCAGGCGCACGTGGACGTGTTCAACGTGCTGCTTCAGATCCTGGACGACGGGCGCGTGACCGACACGCAGGGCCAGACGATCAGCTTCAAGAACACGCTTATCATCATGACGTCCAACCTGGGCAGCGCAGAGATCTTCGCGACGAGTGCAGAGGTGCGTGTGTTGCTCTGATTCAACACACACACACACAACACACCTGGGCAGCGCAGCGCTATTTGCAACGAGCGCAGAGGTGTGTTGATCTGATTCAACACACACACACACACACACACCTGGGCAGCGCAGAGTCCTTGTCGACGAGCGCAGAGGTGTGTGTGTGTGCGCGTGTTGTGTGTGGGGATGCTGGGGGGGGGGGGGGGGTACACGCATGCGCGCACACACACACACACACACACTGCTGGACAGCGCAGATTCCTTGACGACGAGTGTAGAGGTGTGTATGTGCGCGTGTGCGTGTGGCCAGCCAGCTTCCTTGCCACCACCAGCACCGCCACCACCAGCCAGGCCAAGAGCACTTCCTGCACCCCCCCTTGCCCCCCCCCTTCCCACCATCACCAACACACACACACACGCACATGCACGCACGCACGCACACACACGTTAGCTGAAAGCCGTTCACCGATAGATCTCGCGTGACGCGATGCCGGCTTGGCTCTAACGGACGCCCAGTGTGGCCTCACGAGAACCTGAACGCAAGAAGGTCGCATACTGCCATCCAACCAGCCGTTGCTCTGCGCCCTGCCATGTGCGCAGGACGAGGACCGCAACGGGGTGCG